>OX465094.1:12220625-12623125 GCA_949987625.1 Chalcis sispes
CAACGGTAAAAGCTTTAACGGCGTGAGAGAAGAAAATTTCAACGTTACGCGTTGTTTCAAGGGAACAAAAGAAGAAGAAAAAAAAAAAAAAAAAAAAAAACAAGAAGCTCTTATCTCTATCTCCGATAGATGCGATAAAAGCCGACGATGAATCAAAAGTAATAGGTCACCCGAGAACGAAGCTTTCGAGCGTAAAAATCTATCTGCGTTAAAATTTACAACCATCAAATTCCATTCGATAAATCCTAAACATAGATAAATTTAAAACAATCTATCAAAAGCTAAACTTTACGACTAAAAAAAAAGAAAAAAAAAGCGAAAAAAAAAAAAGGAAAAAGGAAAGAAAAGAAAGAAAATCCCAGAGCCACACATTTGAATACATCGATGATTCGTTTCAACAGCGGGTGATCCTGTTAGCTGTACGAGGCGCGAGGATCGCACATAAACAGTCCGTAATATCGGGTGTGTTTAGTCGTGGAAATTTGAAAGTCAAGGTCGCGGGAATTAGCGCGCGTGTCTCTCTCTCTCTCTCTCTCTTTCTCTCTGTGTCGTGGCCGATTAATTCGTAAAGGCTAAAATTAACGAGGGAAACGACGAGAAGACGGCGCGCTTTAACGACGACGCTTCTCGCGATGAGAAAGTTTTGGCTAAGTTTGGGCTACGGATGGAGGTGAAAATCGTTATTGCGTACGTCCGCGATTGATTAATTTTATACGTGCGTTGGAACGATTTTTGTGACACTACGTTATTCAATTTTAAGTGCCGTTGTTTTGTTTACATGTTAGACTTGCGATTCGAAGTGCAAATAAGTTGAAGTTATTCTCGATCGTCAAATCGCGTGCTTGACAATTGGTTGTTTTTCTTTCATTCTTTTTTTTTTTTTTTTTGTGGTGATTACAGCAAGAAGTATAATTCGACAGGATGGCATTCTTTGTACAGGTGATTAATCTTCTTCTTCTTTTTTTTTTTTTTTTTCTTTCAGTGATGAAAATTTTTCGAGGAAAAATTTGACAGCGATAAGGTGATATGCGCTGATACGTTGATAATGTCACAAGAAGATAAAAATATTAAATTTTAAATTGAAATTTACATGTTTTTAACGATCGCCGGTTGCATACGTTGTAACTTTAATAAATGTCAGCTGTAAAATATATATCATTTTAAAAGTTGTTTAATTTTAATAAGTGATTGAACATTTAATTGTTTATTCATATTAAACATAATCGTTAATTACTTGAATAACGTTATCTAAGCAAAATCATAATTTTTTTTTCATATAAGATGCTAGTTAATTAATAACAATTGAATAATCGAAATATAAATTAACAAAATTTTAATTAGGGTATACACAAATGATAATAATTTTTAAATAAACTATAATATCGAAAAAATAAAAATTCTCGATAAAAAACATTCAGTAAAAAATTACGAAATTCTAATTTAATTATTCAAATCGTATAATATTTAAATCCATCTACGCAAGATAATTAGATTAAACGAGACGTTCAAAAAATCTTTCGCATCGCGAAATTTTCATTAAGAAAAAAAAATGCTTTAAAAAAAAAAAAAATGATATCGCGATATCTTTCACAACGTATTGCTAGAAGATCGATCAATGTCCAATCGTATATGAATGAAACTTCATGAATTCACGCTCGACGTGAGTGTCTACATTTTTCTATTTTTTTTCTTTATTCTTTTTCGTTTGTTCAATTAACTTAACGGTTCTGAAAGTATACGAAGATCGTTAGAATTTCCGTGATAGGTTCAAGTGCCCGTTAATTACACATATATACGCATGAGACGAATTAATTATCCGCCGTAATTAATCCAGAGACCTTGAATTGGTCGACATCGTTGTTTATTTTTAAGGAATTAATCGCGTTAATAATGTCTCTATCGGAACTCTACGAGTTTCTTTTTGTACACATCGATGATTGCGGATATTTTTAAAAAATTGTTTAGCGTACTTGAGTTTCTAATTAACGTAATGAACGTATGTACGATATTTTCGTGTATTTTTAATCATCGAAATCATTCAATAAGTAAGTTAGTGCGCGACGTTATTCGTATTAAATATCAATATTTACTTTTATAAGATTTTAAAAATATAAAAGTATCGAATAATTGGCATTTTGTATTATTGTATTTTTTTTTTTTTTTTTTTTTTAATAAACAAATAGTTTAATTGATTGCGAAACTCGATAGTTTATTGTATAGCCTAGACTTTTTTCACCTGTGGATAATTACAGTTATAAATAAATATCCACACAAAACGCATTAAAGTAATGGCTAATTTATGAATATTTGAATTCTTTCTTTTTTAATGTTGTCGTTAATGACGAAGCTCGAAAGACAACAGTACAATATTGATAATAAGTTTACTCAGACAATTGTTTTATAATTTATCTTATAGTTTTTATTTACATTTCACTTGCAGATAAGAAAAGAAAAACAATGAAATTATGCGAGCTTAAATATTCGTTTAAATTAAAAATAAAGAGACAACGTTTTAACGAAACTATATATACCGCGCCCTAATTAGCAATTTAATATTTTATCCGAAAACAATAAAAAAAATTTAAGATAAATATAACTAAAAATGTAAAAGTAAAATAAATAAAATTAAAAAAAAATGCCAAGCTGCTATTTTCATATATCTCAATAACCCACTAATAAGAGTTATCGAAACACGATACACAACAATCGTGTATATGCAATTTTTCGTAAAAATGGCATACAACGGAGTTAAAGGAAAAAATGAAAGTAACCGCAACGTTCAAAGTTGTTTGCATACAATGTATATATGTGTACGATTTGGCGTTGGCGTGCATATATATATATATATATAAGTTTTATCGAGAATCGTTTAATCCATATCGAACGCCGATGAATTTAAAGTTTCGCGCGCGCGCGCGCGCGCGCCTGTCTATGTGTATGTGGGCAAGTTTCACATATTCATATTCCGTTCCGAAATAGAATAGAGAAAAGGTTTCCTTCTCTCTCTCTCTCTCTCTCTCTCTCTCTCTCTTTGTCATTCATCTATACAATCTCTATGTAGCTTTTCGTAGTGTCCACGTTTTGGCCGATAAATCTTTCAGAAAATTCTGCGACCTTCGCTCTTGCTCAGTGGGTCGCGTTTGAATCGTTATCGATCCCCCCCCCCCCTTGGCATCGTCGTACGGACGATGATTCGGCACGCGATTGTTATTTCGGTACGTCTTAGCCTGTGTGCCTACGTGTGTGTGTATGTGTGTGTGTGTGCTTATACATATAAATCTGTCTGATTTTCATTCGCACGTGCGATGGCGAACTCACGGGTGAACGAGTCGCTGAGTCGTTTCGAACCGATCGAAATCGTTGTTTATAAATGTATACCCGAGCGATTTGACTAGACGATTTGGAGTTTTGGAATGAGTCGTTATTGCTCGTTCGGGCGTGTATTTAAAAAAAAAAAATTTTTTTTTTTTTTTTTTCAATTTTGAATTGTTTTTTTCCTCCGCGCACAGATCAGCGAGTCAATGATTTTGTTTGAATAATGCCGGTGTTTAATGTTTTTGTTTCACGAGTTTATCGACCGACAAGATGTATCCAATTTAAAATTTTTAATACAATGGCGAAAGGAAATAAAAAGTAAAATGTGCATATTGTATTATTTTTATTGCGAGCGTAGTTTGCAAGTATTTATACAGTTTTGAGTTAAAAATTATTTCATTCGATTACAAAAAATTAAAACATTAACAATTTATTTTAATAAGTTTAACTTCGCCACTTTTCATTAAAAATTTCCTTACGAATTTATTACGAAACGTAACGATAAACTAAATTCAAATGAATTTATTCGTTTGTCATATACGTGTAAATAGATAAGCGCATTCGATTGTCTGTTATTTGCATGCAATGTTGCTCAGAGTAGCTTTTAAAGTATAACACCCGTATCGAGTGAAAGTTCTCGTATAGGTTGCGAATAAACTTTGCGTTTCGATAAAACGTAATCTTATCGTTTTCAGAATGATTTGGCGCCTTGTCTATTTGTATCCTGTATTTCATCGTAGTAATGCTAAAGATAACGTTTGTGATTTTTGACTACACGTGTCTTTCGAAACTTTTATCACGACATTTTAGTTTGTTCACTTTTCTTTTTTTTTCTTCTTCTTCTTTTTTTTTTTTCTTAATTTATTATTTAGCTATTCGCAGTTACGTATATGATTATGTATTCTCTTCCAAAATTTTTGCGTCAATCTCAAATCGTGTCTTAAAGAAAATAATCAGTTCATATTTTGAAAATTAGTAATTAACTTTATCTATCGACAATTCTGTCGTCATACGGAGAAAAGTTGTAATTAGTTACGAATTTCAGTAGAATTTATGGCTTTTCTCCGTATGTCGGTAAAATTGTTTTGAGGAATTTCAATAAAATTAATAATGTTATCACGAAATTCTTTATTGTTAATTTATTCAAATAATATTTATCGCACTACATGCTTTAAAGACTCTTGATAGATTAAAAAAAAATTATATAAAGATTGCTATATTTAAAAATGTATCTTTTTCATTACATTCACAATGGAATATGAAATAATTATTACGTTAGAGTGCCTTTACGTTCTTATAATATTTATTCTGTTATAAAATTAATGTAAAAGTTATAAATTACAAAATTTTCAATCAATTCTGTATAAGAATTTGAAATCGATATAATTATTTTTTCGTCCCATTTAAGAAAGAATAAAAAAAGAAACAAAAAAAAAAAAAAAAAAAAAAAAAACACGTATCAATGTTCAATTACAATGATAAAGTATAAATTAAAACTCATCACGATTAGGTTTTATCAACGCAACAAATCTGTACTTGTGAATTGTCTTTCGTATCGTCGTCGTTGCTCCGCTTCTGATTCTTTCATTCATACAGAAGTATAAATTTAATCGTACATGAAGATGCACGGATAAGGGCACGAAATTGACAATGTGAAGTAGGTTGACGCATACCATATTCTTGTTTCTTACTAGAAGATTTTACGAAGAATCTTATTTCTGAATAAGCGTCCTCGCGTTGTCGTGTAATTTTTTATATCGCATTTTTATCGGATAATTTTTGATTATCTTTGTGAATTATTATCCTATCGAGCGTAACATTTTTTAATTTACGTCAATAACGATGATAATTATTATTATTTTTCGTTTAATTTTTTTTCAGCTCGATTAAATAATACGATTCGAAATTCATTTTCAAAATATAATAAAATAAAAATACATAAGTACATAAATATGTGAACGATTGAGAATTTATATAAATTTTTTAAGTTCATTATAAAATTGATAGTATAATATATTATTGGAACAAAATATAAAATAAAATATAATATGTCTTTAGGAATTATAAAGATGATTATTTATCATATTGTTAAATAATTATCTTTAATGCAAGTATTTTATTTTATGTATTTTTTGTATTTTTTTTTTTTTTTTTATATCAAATGTGCTACGTTAATTAAGCGATTTGCTATTTTCCATTAACTTTATTAAAATTTTAATCGATAAATTTTTTGATAACGTTTAATTTAGTTTTACAAAAAAAGTATACCTATTCTGAAAAATTTATTAAAAAATTCTATAATATTTTGAAAACTTTTTTAATATTGTTGCGAAAAGTCTATAATTTTAGTTTTACTTTTTATTTAATTCTCAAGTTACATAAGATAAACGCAAAACGGCAAATTTTAAATCTTTTTATCAGGATGTTTCATCTAAAATAATTTCTATGAGCTCGAGTTTACATTTTATTAATTTTTTCGATTAATTAATAATCAAAATCAAGGAAAAATGCAAATTTTTTGAAAATAAGTTATCAACATAATGGATATGCTCTTCCCCTTTTTCGATGGACGTTTTCATATTTAAACTTTGAGCAGCGTAACTATAATATACGTCTAACGTTGTCACTAAAATTCTCAACGAAAATAATCTTCGCGAATGTTTCATTTCATAATGTTTCCATCGCGCGGAAAGTTCATCGACTCAAAGAATTTTCGTTAAAATATAGAGGGAAAGAGACTCGAGATACGCTTTTATCTAATTCAAAAATTTTGAATGCTAAAATATAAGCGATCGTTACTTGGTATCGGTTGAAAGATAAAGTTTACGTTTATTTTTTATGCGAAAGAATCGTATTAAATAAATTTTGTTGGTATTCGAAAATATGCATGTACAATAAGAAATATAGCGTATATAATTATTTTTGTCTAACTTGGCGAAAATTTACATTATTTCAAACAATTACGTACGATTTTATAATATATACATTTTGAATTTCTTCCAATGCTCAGGTCATTCAAATATCACAGTAAATTTATCTTTTGAAAACGATTTAAAATTTTAATTAATATGTTCACTATAATTTTATTAATATAAACCATAATTACATTATTACGCACAATTCTTATTTGACTTATTGCGCTAAGTTTTACTTAAACAAGAATTATTTAAGTTAAATTATACAATCCATACTTTTTTCCCTTAAAAATCATGTAACAAATTTTGATTCGATGTACGAGTGGTATAAGAACGAATGTAACTATCTCTACAAATAAAACATAATAATCTTCAGATTTCTTGTCGTAGTTATTCCTAAATCTCTATATAAATTTGGTTTATATTCTCAAACTTAAATTATATCTTCGTTGAATAATAAGCAAAACGAAAATCTGTATTTAGTAAATGTGTGTTTTTGCGGATACAGTTTTTTTTTTTTTTTTTTTTGTTTCTTTTTTTGTAAAAATGACTAAGTGGAGAATGCAATCATTATCTCTATATCCCTTAAATATATGTGTATGCTATTTTCTACTTTCAAACTAATAATTTTGTAGATGAATTCTTAATGGAGATGCAAAGAAAAAAAAAAAAAAGAAAAAGCTCGCGCGGTGGTTCTATATAGACTAGATCCAAGAAAACACTTCCAACAGATTCACCCGCTTACGAATTTAGTCGTTGAAGGCAGACCGAGTGCCATGTGGCACGTTGCCAGTATTTTCCTTTTTGCCGCTTTTGAAAATCGAAATGTCGTACATTTTACGAATGCGCATTATTGCCTAATTGTATTTTTCCCGATGACGTCTGCCATTGTTTTGCCATTGGAACGAGTTCATTGTTGTCGTTCTTGACGCGCTTTGTTTCCGTTAAATAAAACGAAACTCTTCGGCATTTTCTTTTATCTCTCTCTCTCTCTCTCTCTCTCTCGCGAAGAAAATTTTTTAACGTTTTATATTCTGAAATTTTTTATGGTGTTGCTGATGTACAAGAGATTTTTTTTTTTTTTTTTTTTTTTTTTTTTTTTTTTTTTTTTTTTTTTTTTTTTTTTTTTTTTTTTAAGATTTTTAACGCCGAGTTCGTTGAAAAGTTTCAAATATAATATTCTTTATTTTTTTTCGCGCTTTAAATAATATAAGAATTATTTAAATAATTTCTGGCATTGCCTCTAAATTTTCTTTAAAAACAAAACAATATTTCAAAAGTTTAAAATTCACTTTTATATATATATAAAAAAATCTGCTTCATAAAATAAATGTTTTAAAACGTATTTACTTTAATAAAATATTTTCTTTTATTTTTAAAAAAAATATATTTACTCAACAAATTATACAATCAATTCTCAATAAAAAAAATTTCGCGATATTTATTCGAAAACAAAAAGTTTAAAAACATTACTTTACTAAGCGTACAAAAGGCAATCAAAGATACAAGAAAAATAACTGAGTATTTTTCTTGCAAGCACGAAAATTGATTTTCACCATATTCGTTGGTATAATCGTTTTCTACGAACCCGCAACACGTAATAATCCATTAATACCCCTGCCAAAGTTTTACATTCGCTTAAGCAATAAGACTAAACTTGGTGGATATTTGGTCAAATCCGTAACTTCTCGGGTCTCGTAAATGGTCGCTTCCGTCGTGCTCTAGTTTTCATCTCCGTGCCGTCCAAGACGCGCTGTGTCGCGTAATTATCTTTCGGAGACACTAAATAGATTCTCCATCTTTGTCGTTGCTTATTTACTCAAAGCGAGAAAATTACTCGAAAGTTCAATCTTACACGTGTGCGATCCTTTTAGTATCGCGAATTCCTTTTTATTTCGTAGATATGCATACCCCGGTAAAATAAGGCGAGCAGTGCAACCGTTGACGAACCTTTTGATTTTGAAGATTACGTTGAATCGTAGAAAAAATTTCGGAATCATTCGGCTCATTATGAATGCCCTTAAATATACAGCAGAGTAGAAAATATCTAATTAAATTTTCTAAAATATTATTATATTTTCAAACTTTATGGTTGTATTTATGATATGCATCTTATTGATGATGTATATTGAATACTCCACGTGTACAATAAATTGAGAAATTATTTTTCCTTTTACATTAAATATTTTAATTGGTTTTTACTTTTTATTAAAATGTGAGTTATAATTGCATTTTTTAAATGGTCTTAACAATGGACCCAATATAGCTTGAACGAAGTAAAAGATCATTTCTTGAACAAAGAAGGAACAAATACGACGAAGCTTCTCAGAAAAAAAAGGAAATAAATGGTTTATTTTATAGTTCAATCGTACTCTTTGGAAAATGTAGATTTTTTTCATACCGAAATGTATATTTTTATTCTTTTTAAAATAAAAAAAAAAAAAAATAAAAGTATTTTTATCTATACGTATAATTTCAGTAAGAGTAAAAGTCATTTTGTAAAAGATTGCGAAATGCGTTGAGTATCTTTGAAAAAAATATTTTATTTTTTATTTCGAATCCAATATTTAGATTAAATTAAATACTTTATTGAAAATTTTCAACTGCAAATAAATTATTCCAACAAAAAAGAAAAACAACTAATTATTTTTATATTTTTCTAAAAAGTACTATAGGCAATCATAATAAATATCTATTAGAAATAATTATTGGAAAATCGCAAAAGTATAATATAATACTTATCGTTAATTTATAATTATGGGATGATAAAACTATAATTCTTAATATTTTAATAATCATATTAAATTTTGAAATAAAAAGGGAGATAAGATTTTTGAAATTATTTCATTATCTTTAAATATATTTCTAATAGTCGTGCACGACACATTACAATGAATTAGCTGATTTAGTTTAATAGTTTGCAGAAAAAGTAAAAACGACTTGAGAAAAAATTTAGACAACTTTTTTGATTTTTTTATTTTTATTGAATTACAACTATTATGTAAATAATAGTAACATTTGTAAATATAGTATTTAAATAAACTAATTGATTTTAAAGAGTAATTTAAAGAAATTTTGTAAATTATGATTTTGATTTGTTGAATAATTTACCGTCGATTGCTTATCTTAAAAGTTACACTTTAAGTACAATATTTTTCCAAAGTTTACGATAATCTGTGAAAGAATTGTGTCAATAACCTGTGATAACCTTTCTGTTATTATTACATGAAATGTGTGAATAAAAATTTGTTTAATAAGTAAAATAAATTTGTTATAACTTAACAATTTCATAAGAATCTCTTTATTTTTTCTTCATTCTCAAATAAATGTTATCTTAACATTTTTTGTTTCCTTGTTCCTAGAATTTATTTATCGATACTTATAAATGAATGAAAAAAAAAGCTCATTAAAATGAATTAATCGAAAATGTAACATAGTTTTATGACCGACATTTAAATTAAATATTTTTTATGCATTTTATTATTATTATTATTATTATTATTATTATTATTATTATTATTTTTGAAGAAGAAGAAAAGCTTTCGTAAAAATAATGAACAAGAAAGAAAGTCGTAACAACGAGCAAATTTATTATGATTTTTTTATCAAAAAGAAAAAGACTCGCGCAAATTTTTACCATCTTATGCAACAGGAATAACTTTGCAATTAAGGTTGTGCTAAAATATCTTCAAAATTTACAACTCATTATTTCTACTGAAGCGGACCGAAAGTAGAACAAAATAAGTGCGCGCTCTCTTTGTACTCGGTGAAATTACCAAGACACAAAAAAAAAGAAAAAAAGAAGAAAAAAAATAAAATAAATAAATGAAAACGAAAAAAAAAGAGGAAGAATAAGAATAAATAAATAAAGCTTATAGTCGAGACGTATAGAGCAGATAGGACATAGAGAAATTAAAAGAGCGACTAGGTCTAAGAAAGAAATAGAAAATAGGGATGAAGAGGAAGAAGAAGAAGAACGTGGGCAATCTTGCGGTTGACGGCTTTGAATCCTTAAATTGATAGCAAGTCGTGTACAATGAACCGTCGCGTGCGCAATAATCGTTAGCCTCAGCTCCGTGCTCGTTGCCTTCTTCATCTTCGTACGATTATGCATAGATATACATATACATATACATATACATATACATATATGTATAGCGGAGGGGGGGGGGGAACGTAAAGCGAAGGAGAAGGAGAAAAGTGTCTGCGGAGAAGACACTTTTCTTCCAAAGTGTCGTGCACGTCATATATACAGAGAGAAATGCGTATATGTGTAAGCACTCGATATCGCGTGTTCAGTCTTTTTCTTACCTTGAATTAAAAACGACTGTTTTTCTTTTATTCTCTTTAGCTTCTTTTTTTATTACAAAATAAAAATTTAATTTTACAAATTACTTACAGTTCTTAAAAATTTTCATTATGGTTCATGTTTTTTTTTTTTTCTTTTTTTATTTATTTATTTATTTAATAGATTGACTATGGTTTGGTCAATTTAATACGAAAATGTAACTTGTTTCAACATAAAACGAAAGTACATTTTATAACTTGATGTATTTAATGTTGTTAAATTGAAAGAAAGACGGCTTCTCTACGCACATTTACTTTCAATTATATTGTTTTATAAATTTTAATTATAAATATACAATTTTTAAAATTTTATTTAAAATTTGAAAATTGAAATAGCTTCTTTTTTAAAGTTACGATGGAGTTTTAATTATTATTTCAATTTACAATTTTTCTAAACTATGAATATTGTATGACTATGTAGTATTGATATTGAATTTTGTAATTCTGTGTGTAATATTTTTGTTGATTAAATATTAAAATAGCATGTAAATTTAACATATGATATCATTTACTTATAAATATGGAACAGTTTTACATATGTATATCAAGATATTGATTTATTAAATTTTAAAATTTAAGCGAGAACTTTTATCGAAAATAATTTTTGAATAACATAAGAATAATATTTAAATCTAGCAGTAAATATGTTACGTATTAAATATTCGATCTTAAAAAAATAAAAATAAGCAAATGATGTTACCAAAAAAAAATAATAAATAATAATAATAATAATAATAATAATAATAAAAGACAAAAAATTTGGCATATAAATATTCTTTTTCAATTTTCAGAATACACCACCGGAGCCGAAGAAGCACCGTTCGCCGCATGGGTGCCTGGGCTGACGATCGTGCCGTGGAGGAGGTGGAGGTGGTGGAGCTGTGGCCGTTAAGTGCCGCCTTCGGCTTGAGTCTCGCGAGGCAACAGCAGCCCCCGAGGAAAAAGCCGAAAAGGTCAACGTTCGAGGCGACGGCCAGTACGACAACGACGAGTAAAAAGTTTAGTGATGCCGGTGGTGGTGGTGGTGGTTGCGATTGCTGCAGCAGAGGTAAACGCGTTCTGCTACTATCAAAATCGTCTTTGTTGCCGTTACGCCGACAATTTACTAGACAGCTATACGAGTGGCCTGTATTACCGTTGTTTAAATCAAGGACGAAACTAATCTGTGAAACAGAACAGGAATATTAAATTCTTTTTTTGTGTTGGTGCATTGTTTATTTGTTTTTTTACTTTCTGTTTTTTATTTCTTTCTTTTTTCTTTTTTTCGGTTACGATGATTTTTGTTCAGTATTTAATTAAGCGGCTAATTGTGATTCGTTTGGATTTGAACGGGATTAAAAAGTGAAAGTGTTACATGCGAAGTAGAGTTTTTTAAAAGAAGTGTGGAACGAGTGCAAATGTGAAAAAGAAAACTAGCAAATGAACAGATCAAGGAATTATCAGAATAATTCAAACACTGACACTTTATCTTTTTTTTTTTTTTCTTTGATCAAAAAGCTAACAATTGATCAGTTAAAAGAATAATCAATAAATTATGTAAGATAAAAGTATCGTTGAGGCAAGCAAAACAATTGTAAAGTGTCGAAAATTCTGCTATCAGATGGCTGACTGGACAAAGTTCAATGGCGAGCGCAAGAGCTCGAAACTTGCAAGCGACGATGATGACGACAAAGAGTCATCTAAATTATCTTCTATCGTCGTCTCGTCTACCAATGAAAATGCATCGAGCAATCCGTGTAGGATTCTCACACGTCAGAGGTCGCGCGAATCACCTCGGAAGGATGAATCAGCGATTGTCAGGCGTTCATTGGGAAAACGTAACAACGACGATCTCGTGAGTATCCTTGCGAGTGAAGAAAGTCTGATACCAGTAAGCAAACTCGGTTATGAAAATAATTTGGTACTCGTAGACAACGAAGTTGTCAGTGAATCCGAGTCGAGTGTCGCGAAAGACGAGTCCAGGAGACTCCTAGAACCTAGCAACAACGACAAAGATTCTGGATCAAAGATCCGCAACGAAGCAAGACAAGAGTTATTACAAGAAAAACAGCAGTCGCCACGAAGGCCTAGTAGCCTTTATAAAGATGATAATATTTTGGGATCACAGAAACTAAAAAACATCTTTAACAGTGAAAAAGATGATTTGTTTGATTGCTCGAAGCCAAAGAAAAGTAAATTGATTGTGAACGAAAAGAGGAGCACCGAGAAATTGGTAAATGGTAACAACAAATTGTCCAGAACCGATAACAAACAGGGACAACATCATGTGCAATTTAACGGAAAATTGCTCAAGAGCTATGATAAACAACAGAAAAATAATAACACGGAGAAGCCAAGTGCGAGCCCGTCCATCTCGACATCATCGTCTTCTAGTTCTGAAGACAACAGCATCTTGGGTCAGTTATCAGAAGCACGGCCTCCCGATGGTGGCTGGGGTTGGGTCATCGTCGCAGCCTCATTCATGGTCAACCTCATCGCAGACGGTATCACCTTTTCATTTGGCGTCATTTATCACGAATTCCTTAATTATTTTGGCGAGGGCAAAGCCACAACTTCGTGGATTGGCTCGTTATTCATGGCAATGCCTCTGCTGTCGGGACCGATAGCAAGCTTCCTGACGGATCGCTATGGCTGTCGGAAGGTCACGATAGCTGGGAGCATTTTGGCCACCACGGGTTTCGTCATTAGTTACTTCGCCACAAGCATGGGGGTTCTGATACTGACCTTTGGTGTCTTGGCCGGATTCGGTTTGTCTCTCTGTTTTGTGGCGGCTGTTGTCATCGTTGCTTATTACTTTGACAAGAGGCGATCTTTTGCAACGGGTCTATCGGTCTGTGGTAGTGGAATCGGAACGTTTATTTTTCCTCCTCTTATACAGAAACTACTAAGCGAGTACGGATGGAGAGGTACAACTTTGATACTCGCGGGTTTGTTCCTCAATCTTGCAGTTTGCGGCTGCCTTATGAGGGATTTAGAATGGACGACAATAAGAGCTAAAGAAAAAACGGAAGAAAGACGTAAAAATCGTGAAAAGAAAATGTTGAGGATACAAAGCTCCAGCGCGGATTCGTTTTCCGGAAGTAGCTCAGCCAACACCGCACAGACATTGCATGGAGATCTGAAACGAGCATTTGCATCAGCTAACGCTATGATTATCGAAGGTTTAAGACTGCAAGAAGAACAAGTTGGTAATAAATTATTTTCAAGTTTAGTAAATTTACCAACATTTGTAAAAAATGGAGAAAAAGTTCCATTGGAAGTATTGGAGCTTCTCAGTACTAGAAAAAACGTTTATGATGTATTGCTACAAAACTACCCAAGTCTTTTAATTTCCTCTCGGAGTTTTAGTGACTCAGGTGGATTGCATGAACAAATGAGCCCACCTTCGGCAAGATTTGTACCTACGTTGAGTCCTCTAGTAACACAAGATAAATCTAATTTGAATAAAGATTCATCATTCCCACAGAATGAAAATGAGCGAACTGAATTCGATCTTCAGGTATGAATTTTATGTGCAATAATTTTTCAAAATATCGAAGTTATTAAAATTAATTGATATTGTTATAAAATAATCAAATGCCAATATACTAGTACATAATTCAGTAATTGTTTTAAAAATCATATTTGAAAGTAATTTGAAAAATAATAATGATTTCATTCAATATATTTTCAATCAACGGGATAAAATTAATTTTTCGAATATCATTTTTCAAAATAAGTCAACCAATTTATTTTTATGTAATCATTTCTAAAAATGTACATATTTAAGATATCATAATAATTATCTACTTAATAAAAAACTATCAAGCTACTTACTAAAACAAAAATTTATCGATTTACATATATATATTAATAGAATTAATGGTATATATTTTTTTTAATCAAACTTTGTTTCGATTAAAAATTTCCTTTGGCGTATACTAACAACAGATAAAAAATTTATTAAAACGTTCAATTAACAGCAAAATTGGTGGCTAAAAAAAATCAGTCCGGACGCGCAACTTCGACGCTCGAGTGTCTCGGATCATCCTAGAAGACTGCCCACGGCTTATCTGAAAGACATTCGCATGCACAGACATAGTTTGACGTATCGCGGTGCCATGTTAAACATCAACAGATACAGGTTACGAGCGAGCAGTTGTCCGGACATTTATCGTAATTCAATGACTACGATAGCTGAGCAAAAAATGGTCTGGTATTCCGGTTTGTGGGAATTTTGGGATCTGTTGGTGGACATGCTTGATTTCTCGCATTTTGCCGACTCGCGTTTCCTCTTGTTCTCCATCAGCAATTTTTTGCTGCACACGTGGTACGACGTGCCTTACATGTATCTCACCGATAACGCCATCGAAATGGGATTCAGCGATACCGATGCATCGTATCTCATCTCCGTCATCGGTATCATGAACATGGCCGGCGAGGTAAGAGATGTTTTTTTTTTAAATGACGTGGATATTTTTTTAAATTTTTATGTTGATAATTATTTTGAATTTTAAATGAAAAGATTATCGATTCATTGGTCAATAATAAAATCTTCCAAATTAAAAACACAATTAATCAAATTAATTTAAATTTATATTATTTTTAATGCCTACCTTAAATAGCATTCGAATAAAAAATTTGATTTTAACTTGAGAAGAGTTTATCGATGGAAAAAAATTTTTAAAAACATAGAACGAAAAATCTTTAAAAAATCATTTTTAATTTCGAAAACAAAATTTACCATATCTATTTTATTGTTAAAACGTCGTACGTTAATTAAAAAATTACAACGAATAATTAAAAACGATTTTATTTAAACGCAAAATTTGTTGAGCGATTCGGAGCAGAAAACGGTGCAGTAAAGCGAATCGTCACTTCCGAGAACGTGCACACCGATAAACAGCTGTTTATGACAGCTCCATAGACTACAAATCAACGGACAACAACTATTGTACGCTCGCGAACTCAACGGTGAATCAAAACGTAAACTCGACGCGCAAATTGGAGCGACGCGTTACCGAACGAAATGAAAGAAAAAGAAAAAAATATGTCGCTCGTTTAATATACCATTATTAGTCGTAAGAGAGAAGAAGAGCATCGCGTAAAATTAAAGCCCGAAGGTCGTTCTTTTCCTTCTCTCTCTCTCTCTCTCTCTCTCTCTTTCACTCTCTTTCCAATACACATGCACACACGCAACTGTTAATGACACTTCATTAAAAGTGCAATGGATCGCTTATGCCTGCGGGGGTCTCCGCACATCGACTTTCTTGACTTTGACCTGATTTTTGCTCTAATATATACACACATCGTGTATACCTTATACGTACATAGCTAATCGGATTTTCTTGGCTGTGCATTATGCGCTGGCTCCTCGCGCGTGGCGAAAGGAAAAAAATAAGAAAGAGACATAGAGAGAGAGAGAGAGAGAGAGAGAAAGAGAGAAAAAGAGAAAAAGAGAAAGAGAGAGAAATATATACCGTATAGATATTCACGGACGAGTTGGCGCGAAAATACGTCTTATATCTTATCATGATCCGAAATTTTCGCGCGATGGTGATTCGCTTTTGCGATAGAAAAATTTAACGAAGAAAAAAGAATACTCGAGGGTGTGATTGCTTAATACGATATATCGTTTCTTTTCTCTTTATCCTATTTCAAAGGAATAAAACGCGTTTGTAACTTTGAAAAAAAATTGGATGCATTCTTAAAGTGCATTAAGATTTTCGCTTTTGATGTCTCGCTTTTCTTATGTAATAAAGTCGGGAAATTTTATTAAACGAGATTACGTAAATGAAGCGTACGTTCGATGAAAATTTACGTCTCAAGAAAGAACTTTGAAACGCTGAAAGAAAAAGAAAATTTGATCACATAAATGACATAAAATAATTACATTTAAAAAGTCTTCGAGTTATTTCTTGATGATTCTATGCCCTGAATTTAAAGTCACAATTGTTATGATTTATATGTTGCCAAGAGCATAGAGTTACTCTTTTGATGCCATCAAGCTTAATCAATGTCTTCTACTTAAACATAATAGATGCATTAGAAGATCTTAAACAATGTTTTAAACGTCTTAAACAAATGTTTGCGAATCGCAGTACTAAACTTAACGTGAATGGCAATTTTCGTTCTATAAATAGCGACGACTTTATTTAATAAGTTAGGTACGTGTTCCATCATTTAAATTCAAAAATTATTTTATCAATGTCTTATTTTTTAAAATAGTCTATTAAATTTTTAATTTTTAAACGTTATAATTAATATAACATTCGTAGTTACCATAAAAATTATAATTTGAATATAAATTCGTATTCGCTTTTAAAATTTTAAATAAATTACTTTTAAAGCTTTATCGAGTGAAATTTATTTTAATTAGATTATATTAATTTTTGTTAATGGAAGCTCATTAAAATGATGTCTTTGATTTTGAATAAATTTAATTAAATGTGCATTATGCAGTCGTTCGTTTGTGAGTTTAAAAAAAAAAAAAAAAAAAAAAAAAAAAAAAAAAAAAAAATTTATTCATTAAAAATGCACAAATTCAATATACAATCAACGATCCACGAAAAATCAAGACACGAAAGGAGGCGTAAAAAAATAAAAAAATCATAAATCTGAATAAAAAATTTCACAGATCCTCCTTGGCTGGGCCGGCGACCGTGCATGGGTAAACGCGTCGATGGTTTACGCCGTATGCATGGCCATGTGCGGTGCGTTCACCGCCCTTATACCGATGGCGATAAAGTGTTACTACCTCGTGAGCGCGATCGCCGGTGCCTTCGGCTTCTTCATCGCCGCCAATTATAGTCTCACCAGCATCATCCTCGTCGAGGCGATAACCCTCGAGCGCTTCACCAATGCTTATGGGCTGCTTTTACTCGTTCAAGGCATCGCTAATCTTATGGGACCGCCCCTCGCAGGTGAGATTTATTTGTTTTTCTTTTTTTTTTTTTTTTTGGCTTTTTTGTCTTTTTATTTTTCATACGTATGCAAGTTTTGGATAATTAGGGCATCGTATGAGCTTTGAAGACTTGTTTTTTTTTCTTTTTTGAGGTTGATTTGTTACTTGTTATCGTGAAAGTTTTGTCAACGTATTAGTTTTGTGTAGAAATTTGAAAGAGTTTGTTTTTACAGGTTATGCGGTTCGCTTAAGATAAACATTTTTGTAAATACCTTTATTTGATAGAATAATACAGTAAAAAATAATAGTAGTAATAAATTGTTTATTTAAAATTATACGAAAAGAGTAACAATAATCTTCGGAGGAAAAATTGAATATTTAAAATGCTATTTTAATAATATTAAAAATTTACATTTAAAATTTAAAAAAAATTAAAAACTCCCATCGAACAATTTCCTCAACAACGTTCGTATATTCGTCGATTTGGATATCAAATTAAAAAAAAAAGAAAATTGAACAATACGTTCAAGAAAATTAATACGAATTATACAAAACTGAAAAGGTCCTCCTTCCTCGAATTCATAAATTGTACAATTAGAGAATCGCATTCATCGTACATTTAAATGAAAGAGCCGGATACTCGTATCTTCAATTAAAGAAAAAAAAGTTTCAAGGTTTCTTTGGAAAAGCTCTATTGGAATCATTTCTCTCCCTCTCTCCGTAGTTCCGTAAACCCCTTCTGAAAAGCGAACGAGAGAAAGTATAAGAAGCCCTCTTGCCTCCACTTCAACTCCAACGTATACTCTCTCGAGAATATCTCCGTAGCGCGAAGGCGTTGCGCAGTCCTCGTAACTACCAAAAGACTCGCCTTATTCCGCGTATCTGTGTGCGCGCCCAGAGCTTATGTATGTGTACATATAACGTTATTCACTTAAAGGGAAAGGAAAGATATACGTTAAAACGGTGATTGGCATTTTACGCGAGCGGATCGGTTAAAGCGCACGCACGCACGCCCGTGAATTGGGAAATTAACCGGCCTTGCTTTTTCTTCTTCTTCTTCTTCTCTCTTTTCTTCGGCCCTCCCCCGTCTCTAATACACGGCGACTCTCTTCATTCGGAAAATCGAGCTAACGACCCTGACGCGCCAAAGCTTATATACGTGTTTATATTAGTCTTATGTATATGTATATCGAGCGAACGCTACGTAACGATTTTATTTCGCGCGCGTGCACATTAAAATACACGTGATTTAATTGCTAGGTGACTGCTCTGTTCGTTTTCATTGTTATTGTTATTGCCTTTGATTAACGTATCGGATTTGGTGTAAATAAAAAAGTTTTTTAAAATTTTCAAATGAACGTTTATGTTATTATGAATTTTTATTTATTATTAAGTTTTATCGCTCGATAATGATAAAGAATATCACGCGTTAATAATAATAATTTTAAGTATCGCTTTAATAAATACGTAGAGTTAATTACGTGTGCTAATTATAAGATCTGTTTTCAATCTATTTTTATCCCCCTTTTTCTTACGTCAAAATGTCTTAATTTAAATACTTTATCATCTTTACTATATCCTTAAAGATTGTGATTGATGAAAAACAGACGTACCGATATTAAATTTAAACTTTTTATTAATTTATCAATTTTTGACATTTAAGAGATTTTTACAAACAATCGACTTAAAATATTATTATTATTATTATTATTATTATTATTATTTTTTTTTTGTATCACTTAAATCCGATATTAATTAACATATATTTCGTACAACCTGCAAAACAAAAACCATTTAGAATCCTATTTTGTGAATTAATAAGCAATTATTTATAAGCTTTATACAATTCATTAATACAAATATAAATCTTGTCTTGCAGTCTCAAGATTTAAACTTTGATCATTCTTACTCTATCGATTTCAAAAGTTCTTTTAACGTTGCGTAAATCTTATAAACGTTTTTTATTATATTTCACAATACAATAATAGATTGTTGGATAACTTTTGATTTCTTTCTTTAAATTACGTATAAAAAAATTGTTAAAAAATATTTCAAGTATTTATTACTTTATAATTAATGGTAATGTTCGTATTGAATTTATCAATGAAAGGCTGTTAATTATTATGTATATTATTATCTCATTAAATGACTCATCAGATATATCAATTTTGTTCTTCATTTTATAAGAATACTTTATTTTTTACATAGAAAGTTGGATATGAAATGATAATAAAATAATCGGTAGATGATTTACGTCGGTCTCGCCACACTCGGTCTGTTCTACTTAATCGTTTTTTGTTATTTTTTTTTTTTTTTTTTTTTTTTGTTTTGTTTAAACTGTGATTAAAATGAACAATAATTTTAAGAAAACTTTAATGAATAATATTATCTATACTTTAACGAATAACCTCATCTACTTACGGTTTGTTCAAATTTCTTTAGACGCAACAAATTACCATATCATTTAATCATATTGGACGATTTTCATAAATCAACATTAAATCGTAAAAT
Source organism: Chalcis sispes (assembly GCA_949987625.1). NCBI lineage: Eukaryota > Metazoa > Arthropoda > Insecta > Hymenoptera > Chalcididae > Chalcis > Chalcis sispes. The sequence continues at coordinate 12,240,597 of OX465094.1, forward strand.
TTGTAAAACGCGCGTAAAACGGATTATTTCATTATTCAGAATTCTTAAAAATAATAAAGGCGCGTAATCTAGCGATTTAAATATCGTAGCAAACGATGCTCGAAAATAAACTCAAAGTAAACGATGATTTTAATTGACCCGAAAGCATCGACGCATTTTACGGATTTAGCGGCAAATTCAAACGTTACGGTAGGTGGAATAAAAAGAAATTTCGCGAACGCATATTACAGTCACCGAGTGAGACGACGACGCAGCAATTCACGAAGGCGGACGAGCCGGTAGTATATATTCTATAAGCGATAATTGATCTCGCCACCGGTGCTGACCTTTGGCCGCAGCTCTCTCTCTCTCTCTCTAATTTTCTACATATTCTATCGCATCATATACGTACACGTGTATATATATATATATATACGTACGCTCGCGCTATTCGCAATGGTATTCCACTTGCGGTGATGCAAGCGTGCTGCGCTGCGGTATTTGCCGGCTCGCGCGTTTTGTTGTTTTAGTTGCAGGATGGATTATTGGGTTTTGAATGAAGTATCGGTTAATGGAATGCTTCAAAACGAAGATGCTTTAATGATAAATACGTTCGGTATGTGGTATACGAGTTGAAAAAACTTTTAATCGATGAGAGTGAATTTTTCATGAAGGCGTTTTTTTTTTTTTTTTTTTTTTTCGTAGTAAATTTCAATTTCGAATGTTAAATATTTGATGAAATTATTCGTTGCGATTCGCATTGTATTATTTTCGTTTATAATTTTCGTTATTCGTCTAAATAATATTTATTAATACATATAATATTATTTTTATGAAAGTATAAACTGAAATACGAAAATAACGTTAATAATTTTTACTTTAAACTATTTTTAATAATTGTTTATTAGAGATACTTTTATTTCATGTAAACAAACAACGTATTCAATTTCAAGAAACTATTGTTTTACGCTACAATTTTTCAAAATTACAAAAAATATTTTTATTTCTTAGAATGATTTTTCATAAAAGAAATAAGATGCGTATATTTCGTTCAAGGAAAATTCTTTTTTTTTTTTTCATATTTTTTTTTTATTTTTATTCTAGATAAAATAAATATCAGTCGTATGCTTCTTCTCAATTGAATAAAAATATATTTCCGGATCTAAAATTTTAACGCATTCAGAATAATTTGAAAAAAAAAAAAAAGAAATGCATTAATTACATTTTTCAATTTTATATAATTGTATATTATTCTTATAAAATCATAAATTTATCGTTGTAAAATTGTTAAAGTAATAAATTTTAAAAATAATGAATTATAAAATATGAAATTTCGTAAAATTTACGAGTGAAATTTAAACTGTGATAAATTAAATTCGATTCAATTAACAATTTTATTTTTATTTAATTAATTACAAAAATCAAATATTATTATCAAAGCGTATATTATGCTTACGCATATTTAATTAAATTTCTATAATTGATACGTATAACGTAAAGAGGATGTCACGTCTCCATTACGTAAACTAAAAGCAGACAAATTCAAAAATTCAAGAATCATACGTAATACTAAAATTATGCATATATCAATATGCACGCAGCTTTTACTCCGATACACGTGTTCACATTTCATGCCAATAAACATGAATATGAATGAATGGGCCATAAATATATACTTGCCCTATTAATTTTAATAGTTCTACATCTCTATTGTATCGTATATTCAGCAATACGTACACCTTTGTCTCTTATTCAAAGATATTCAAATGAAAAAGATAAAGAAAAAAAAAAAAAAAAAAAAAAAAAAAATAACGATTCGAAAGAAAAGAAAGTAGATTTTAAAGAATTTTCATTCAAGTTCGTTCATTCAACGCCTCATACGTATATCGCTCGATGATTCAAAGTGAAGACTTTGTTTAAAAGGATAAGCTAAAGCAGCGCATTAAACTTATATAAAAAAAAAAAAAAAAAAAAACACTGCAAAAAGAAGAGAGAGAGAGAGAGAGAGAGAGAGAGAGAGAGAGAGAGAGAGAGAGAGAGATAAAGAAAGAGAGACGAAAAGGACGCGTGGGAAGGCTTATAACTCATCAAGGGCTGCGGCCTTCTCGCTATATAAGTACGAATATAGATATACGTACGGTATAGGAAACCCTTAATTTCCTCGCTCTCGACTGTATTTCGTCAAGAGATACATATGAAATTCGAAATGAGTAGTGTGGGACGCTCGGCAAAGTACAAAGGGAAAAAAGAAGCCGAGAAGGAGCTGCAAATTATCACGACCGAGATGCGCGCGCCGCGTGCTTTCTTAAGAAATGTCGGGCTATAATTAAAAAATTTTCGCGAGACGCTTTTACGAAAATATGAGGAAAATGTGTATCTATATATATATATATATATATATATATATTGTCTTGCAGTACTCGAGGGAATACATTATTTTTAGTGTGAATTTTTAATGAACAACGTATAACTTATTTACTCTCGTCTTCATCATCTTTTTTTTTTTTTTTTTTTTGCTCACGAATTCATTTTCGGCTCAAAATTTTTGTCTAAAATTTGAATTTAAGATACATTTTTAGGAAACGAGCAATTCATACTAAAAAATACTAAGATAATAAACAATTTTTTTATTTGAAATGAATTAGTTACGCGATAAATTGGTTGGATAATTATTAATATTATTAACTCGTTTATTTTACATATTAAATAAATTTTAAATTACAATTTTAACAAACAATAAACGAAATATCATTGCGCATAACTTTTTACGAATTAAAAAACAATATTTCAATTCGCCATTAACAATTATCGTTTACAATAGATAAGATGAAAAGATGCTTATGCACGTGTGCAATAAAGGATCTCCGCTTTAAAAAACGTTCGGATAACTTTTTGGAAAAATGGAGAAAGGGAAAGTACATATATATATACACGTACACGCGAGATCTGCCAGAAACGCCGGTAGAGCAACGGAGCACTTTAACAAAGCCGTTGGAACAATCGCGGTATTGATTACAGAGTGACGAAGAGAAAGAGAGAGAGAGAGAGATAGAGAGAGAGAAGGAAAGCGAACGGTGGCTCATTCACACTTCAATGCGACTTTACAAAAGAGATAAAAAGAGTCGCGAGTATATATGTCGCGTAGGCGACGTTTAATGATTTTCACGTATAGTTATACGAACACTCTATTAATGGATGCAGGAAGAAGAAATGGAGATTTTTTTATACCTGACTATCCATTTCTTTTTCCATTTTTTCTCTCTATTTCTTTCTCTTATCGACTTTTACTTTGTGAATGGGATACTTTTTTTTTTTGTATTATTAGAACGTCGGTGTCGTTTGGAAGAAAGATGTTCATTCGTCGGTGATACTTTGTTCGGAAGATTTTTTTTTTTTGTTTTTTTTTTGTTTTTTTTTTTTTTTTTGTTTTTTTTTGCATGGCTTGGGTATAAGAAAATAGGGTTGAGCGTGCCTTGGAAAAGGATTATGCATGCTTTCTTTTTTAAGGATTTTTGGGTCGTGAAGATAAATTCTCGATAAATTTACCGAATTTTCGTTATGCGGCTAAGAGATAATTATTTTCGCTAGATTTAAGCGTTTATTCTCGTGATTTTTTTTTTTTATCGCGCGCGACGTAAATTTTTTTACTTCGTAAATCAAATGTTTAGATTATATATTTTTTACGTAAATATGATTATGAAATTTTTTAAATTAAAATTTTTTTTTTTTAATAGAATATTTGAGATGGATTATTGCGAAAAATTTTATAAAAGGTTTGAAATAAGAGGTGTAAATATTTATTACTTGTACGTGTTTATTTTTTAGTGAAATAACTTTTTATAATCATTGATTGCTTATCGGTATCGTAAGAAATAATTTATAAAAATTTTATTTGACTTTATTTCGATCTCATTAGAATGTCTTTAAAACATCAAATAAAAAAAAAATATTTATATGTACATATAAAAAGCGCATCTCCCTTTAATCATCAATAAAACTAAAATTTTACGCTTTCGCAGGCTGGCTCTACGACATTACGGGCACTTACGACTTGTCCTTTTACCTGGCGGGTTCATTTATCGCTGCGAGCGGTATGATACTAATGGTCATGCCATTGATGGATTACTATCGCAGATCCAAAAAGTCGGCCGAGCGGAAGAAAGCCAACGCCGTGAATTGCGACTTCGCCGACATCAATAGCGTCTGAACTACATACACCGATTCACCGATGGAAATAATTAAGAAATAAAATAAAATAAAAAATAAAAAATCTAATAAACGATTTACAATATAACGATTTAGATATGTAAACGTGTATAAAACGACCACACTGACGGAATTCAGCTATGTTACTGCATGCATAACTTCGTCAAAATTAAACGAAAGGAATTGCAAAAAATATATTAAAAAAAAAAAAATAAATAAATAAATAATAATAATAACGAAACGCGCGTATAAACCAGTTACGTAATTACGTCGATCGAAGATCGCGACAATTACAAATAAGATGAATAAAAAAAAAATAAGCAAAAAATGCTCGGTGAAATATTTGTTTTTTCGCAATGAGCATCTTTACATATACATGTATATGTAAACATCGCCATCTTTAAGGAGGACAAGACACAGAGAGAGAGAGAGAAAGAGAGAGAGAGAGAGAGAGAGAGCGTCGTTGAAATTTGTAAAGTATCTCGACGCGGTAAGTTTGTATTCAGAGTCGTTCCTCCTTTTGTTTTTGTAGGAATAAAAAGACAAGCCAGCTATTAAAAGTAGCTATTTAAGACTTTCCCACACTATCTTTATCTTGCATCGATGAAGGTTTAAAAATTCACGAGGAAACAAAATTTTTCGTCATTTTTTTATAAGTAATTTGTAAGATGTTTCGCGCCTGATAATGAAGGTTTATTGACCGATTGATTTTCTTTTTTTTTTTTTTTTTTTTCTTCTATAAACATAAAAAATTAAAAAAAGAAATGTGTTATTGTTTAAGTAAAGTTTTACGTAGTATCAATCGATAAATTATATGTCTAGATTGTTTTATAAAAATATTTGTTTAATCGTAACTACACTATCTGTAGTTTCAGCTAAGAATAAAGTAAAATTTTTATAAAACTTGTTTTTCTTTTTTATTTTAATGCTCTCAGTATTATTGATTATTTAACAATGTTACTATAGTTTGAAAAGGTAATTGTATTAAAATGACTAACACAAATTCATTATTTGTAATGCAATTTTCGTATAAAGTAAGTTTGATAATTTAGAAATTTAGTTGTTTGATTTATATTAAAATATTAATAGAAACTGTACTTTTTTGTAATTTTAATAAATTTAATCTTGAAAATTATTCTCCGTTAAAATTTCAATAAAATTTACAAATGTAAAGTTTATTTAATTCGAAAAAAGCTTTTACTAACGAAAACAATTGATAAATTAAAATACATTAAATTTATAATTGACATGTATTTCTAATAATAATATATATTTCTAACAAATATAATATTCATATTTCTGTTTCATTTTTCACTTACTTTGAAATTTTTAGTTCATGTATTATATAATTGTTTTTATTTAAAGTAATTTGTTTATAAAGTACATTGCTGTTTTATATTTAATCGCTTATATCCTCTTATTAACTTTCAATATATTTTAGCTTTAAAATAACAGTAAGACATTTTTTGAGGTATTTAAAACAAAAGATAAATAGATAAAAAAATTTCTATAAAAAAATCTTTATTTTTAATTAATCGTTAATGATATGAATTTTGTATTTTAGATTTGATTTAAAATTTGATTTTATTAAGGCAATAAAAGATGAAAAAATGCAGTCGATTAATTAACCTTTAATAATGTGCGTTGCCATTCCTCTACATTTGACGCAATAATGTTATTATTATAAATAGAAGGAAAAAATAATTAATAATGTAAAAAAAGTATAGTTCTTTGAAAGAATCTATGAATTTTCAAACATCAATAAATTGAAAAAAATAAAATAAAAAAAAAAAAAAAAAAAAAAACAATACTTTTCCAATTTTCTGAGTATTCATAGTTTACACGTCTCTCTCATTATAAAGAGAGTTTTTTTGGCTTATATACAAAAATAATACGATACTTATTAAGAAATTTAGTATGTGAATCGTTGGCTGCGAGAGATTAACCAAAAAAAAAAATTATAATAATTATAATATGGCGAGAGAATAAAACTAATGTTAGCGTTCATTATAATATTTATATAATATAAGTCGCATAGAAAATAATTTACAACTAAGAATAATGTACAAATAATAGGAAAGAAATACGCTGCGTAGTATAATGCTTTCAACTCGAGCGATTTTTTAAGAAATTCGTTCAAATATTATCATAATTATCGACTGTTAATAGTGTAAAAATAATCATCATATTTGATTGTCTATGTACGCACAAATTATGAATTTCTATTCAAATATAAAATTTAGATAAAAAATAGAATATTGTTATATTCTACTTTTATTATATTCATTTTTTTGAAAATAAAATAATCGTATTCAATACTCAAATTTGTTTAACGAATTAAAAAAAATTATAATTTATTATAATTAAATAAAATTAAAAAAAAAAAAAAAAAAAAAACAAAAATACAACTTGAATCGCTCGAGTAGATATTCACTGCGCTTTGGTGAATTTGAATCTCAAGATATCAATGGCTACTTGATTGTGTGTAATTGAATGCCAACAACCAATAATTTTATTTTGTCATTTTTTTTTATACGATGAACATCCAGTAATGAATGAAGATATGCTAAGAAAATATTTACCTTTGACCTTAATTCTCTGTTTTTTTTTTTTTTTCATCAAATCGTGATTATAGTTAGATGCATCATATAAGTGAAATTGAGTAATATCTGCATTAAATTTTCTATGTAAGTCAATCGTAGATATAAGATATTTAAACTAGACGATAAAATATGCGATTAGTTTTATTACTCTTTACTATTAATACAATTTTACCAGAAATCGTGAGTTATATAATTATATATATATATAATTGTGTTTATTTTTTATTCGTTAATTACCATCCGATATAGATAATAATAGTGAAATAATTGTATTTTTTTTTTTTTTTTTTTTTTGTCTATTTTTTACTCTCAAATCATTTTTGTTTACGTTTATTTTTTAAAGTTAACATTTTAAGCGATCCGTTCCTAAGTCGTCGAATCTTAAAACTTCCTGTTTTATTTTTTTTTGTTCGTTCCTTTGGTTTGTTTTTTAATACGTTATATAATTATGTTACAACCAAAAACGATTATAAACAGATATAAGAAATAATATTATTTTGTAGAATTGCGTAAACAGACGGCAATGTGATGATGGAAAGGATAAAAGAAATAAGGAATTAAAGATTATTTTTGTATAACTCTGCCGAGTATTTTTTATTAATTGCGAGAAAATGTGACCGTATAAGAAATGATTATTATATATAAATACATCAACGACTTGATGTTATGATGTCGCATAATAATTAGTACAGCAAAGTTCATTGTTTGTGTAAAAGAAATCGATGTGTAAGTGAAACAATGGAATAACAAAGACTAGTCAATAATTGGAACAAAATGTATGATTAATTTTAGTCTTTTAGTTATACATTTTTTCGATAACATATATACGCATCAGTTATACCTTCGTCATTTTTTTCGAGGGAAATTCAAATTAACTTCCGGAATTGAAATTACTTTTCGAATAAAATAATATATATTTATATATTAATATAAGTATCCATTTTATTCGTCTTGTCGCTTTCGAAATATTAAAAAGACTATAATAATCTAAAAATGCTAAGAATCCTTTTGAAAAATATTTACTTTAATCCGTTTTAACGGTATGTTTTCATTCTAGTTATGAACCTCTGGAATGTTAGATTTCAAAAAAATTTCTGTTCTGTTTCAAAAAAATATTTCATTAGCATACCTTCTCCGTTTATTAAAAAGACAAATTTCAAAAATATTTTTACCCCTTAAAAATCAATATACATTATAAAGATACTATTTCTTCGAAAGCAAAATAAAAATAATTAAATATTGAAAAAAAGAAGAAAAAAAAAAAGATTAATTCTTCCAGAAATTATCTGGAATTATATAAAAAAAATTACTTAATTTGTTGTTTATTTAAAACGAAATAATAGTTGAAGTAAATATGATGAAACTGGTCGACACTTAAAGTGATACGATCGCGGCATTATTAATAGACAGTAAAAATGCAGCTTTTCTGTGATGATACCAAGACATACCACATGAATTTTATAAACATACATCCTGCTTATATAGTTTTTAAATTTTCTTCCTCAACGTTATCATGTATAGTTTTAGTAAATTTTTGCGAATTTATGCATTTTTTCTCCTCTCAAATTTTCATCAAGCTTCAATTACACAATTTTCTATTATTCTTGTAATCTAATATTGTATTGAATTATGTAAACATTTTAATATAAAAATTCACAACTATTTAGTAAGAATTCATTCTTTGTCAATTTGTGAACAAAAAAAATATATCTATATTTTTGTCAATCAAATTTCTTATTGAACAATCGTAAAGTTACATAATATAATTACATTTTTAAAACTTAGATATTTTTTAGAATAAAAAAAAAAAAAATTAAGATTTTTAATACTGCATTAACAATATACCTAGAAAATAAAAATTAACAATTAAAAAATTATTTTCATTTCCGAATCATTCGCTTCTTAACTTAAAAGTAAAACGAAGTATGCAAATTTTTATAAACATCTTTAAAAAAAGTATTAGAATTAAAGTTCATGACTCGAAAACAAATGAAACAAAACGATTAATTAATTAATTTTAAATTTTAAATGTATATTACTAAATAATAGTTTTTCAGCATGTACCAAAGGAAACAAAACAAAAAAAAAAAAAAAAAGAAGAAAAAAAAACATGTTTTTTGCCTTTTGCTTGCTCGGGGTATAATGTCGAGTGCGCGATTATACGCGCGGCCTTAAAGGCAACTATATATATACATAAAATATTCTACGAATTGTGTAAAACAATATTTTATTATATATATATATATTAAGGAAGAAAACAAAAAGTTAAATAAAATGATGAAAGAGAGATAAACCCGTGCATTTCCACATAAATATATATATATATATATATATATATATATATATATATATATTAATATATGAATAATATTATGAAATAATGAAAAAAAAAAAACTGAAAAATGAAAGAAATTTGAACTTGCGAGATGAAACGAAAGCTTCGTTATAGTATTAAGCAGCAAAAGCGAAAAGATTGTAACGAAAAATATGCGTGTACAGTAAGGTTATAAAGAAAGATTTATATAAATGCGCGTAAAAGTCCAATGTGACCCTCCTCTCATTTGTTTGAATACAATAAATTAAAAAAAATAAAAAATAAAAAAATAAAAGACATAGAATGACGAATTATTAGTGAGAAAACAAATGTAGATGGATATACAAAAGGGAAGGTGAATCGCTGTAAAGATTATTTTTTTATAACTCACGAAAACACACACATGTTTACACACACACACACACAATAGATATACATTATATGTAAAACATATATGCAGCATTTTGAAAAGAAATTTCAATTCTACTCCAAAAAAGAAAACGGTTTGATTTATTTTAAATTTAAATGCACGTAAATATTCTTGTATATCTGCATTTTGAAAAAAAACAGCAGAAATTGACAAATAAAAAAAAAAAAAAAAGTTAATGAATTTTTGCATTATAATTTTATCTTAAAAAGTATTAAATGATTTAAATTAAAAAAATTTTCAATTTACTCGAATTTAATAATGTGATCGAAATGTTTGTTTATAACAGTCGATTTAAAGTTATCGATTTACTTGATTATCATATACTCATTTTAATCTTTTTCTTATAAGTATTATGTGATTGTAATAATAAAAATAATTTTTGATCCTACGTTGATCTCAGCTATTAAATATATATATTTTGAATAGCATTGAATGTCTATAACGATTCTAAAACGATTGAAAATTTGTTGTTTATGATTTAATACTAAGATTAAATTGAAAATTATATTAGACTTTAAGATTGTTAAATAATATGCATCAAAACTAAAATTTATTAAATATAATAAAAAAAGAAACGTATAATTAATGTAAAATTTTAAGCTGAAACGTATTTTTTTTTTTTTTTTTTTTTTAATTTTGAATTAACATAATTTTTTATTTAGCGAACTATTTACTATTGATATATAAAGATTTTTTAAATTAATTTGAAACTATTTTTCCTTAACGTTCTTGAATTATGCTTTGAAATAATGTAAAAGTGCTTATTTAACCTGTAAACACAACTAATTAAAGAAAAAAATCCAAAACACGACCGTAATTTCGATAAATATTTTTAAAAATATTTACAAATTGGTAACGATAAAGATACCGAATTAAATGTACATTACAAACATGCATCAACACACATTGACAAATGTAATTATAGACAAAAAAAGGAGGTATTGTGTAAAGTTAAATGTGATCGTCTGCATAAAATATAGTAGGGTGAAATATTATGGGATAAAAGATTAGATTACGTTCGTGTAGTTCGACTTGGGGCCTGGACGATGAGCCGTTGTATGTAATTTCGGTAAAAAAAAACAAAACCAAAACAAATAAAAAAGAGAGAGAGAGAGAGAGAGAGAGAGAGAGAGAGAGAAAATATAAAATACGTATGTGAGAAATTTTTGTTTTCTCTTTCACTTTAATTTATAACGTATATAGTTTGTATAATACACGTTTATTAAGGAGTGATGATTTACGCGGAAGTTATTTTTGACAAATTGATTATTTTAATCTTACGAAGAAAGTAAAAATTAATTGTGGTAAAAAGTAAATCTTAATATAATTTTTATAAATTTAACACACGATTCAACAAATGATTTCATTGCTTAAGTTGTAATTTTTTAATAACATACAAATTGATAAATTGTAAAATGTAGAAAATAAAGACTTTTATAACGTCTGTCTATGCCTATACCGTTTCTACTTGGAAGCAAAAACAAAAAAAAAAAGTAAGGAAATTTACTAATCCACTATAATTCTTGTGATATTTTTATAGTAAAGAATGCAATAAATTAATGAATGAATACTTCCGTGAAATATACTCCTTGTGTTGTATACAATATGCAGCGATTTGTTGTAATTAGGTTATACGTGTATGAATAGAAAAAAAGGAATATTTTTCCAAATTTCGATAAAATTGGCTATCATTTTTCTTATAGCGAGTTACGTTAAAAAAATGTAAACTTTTTTCTTCCATAAGATTACAAAGCTTATCTTTGAGTTTCGCTTAACATGTCATAAATTTTATAAAAACAATGCCAACACACACACACACACATATATATATGTATATATATATATATGTATATATATTCGTGTGACGTTTAATGATTTATACCCTGCATGCGCGATGGGCCCTGAGTTTGTAATTCCAAAAAAATAAAGCGATGCTACTCCGAAAAAAATAAAAAAAAAATAAAAAACAAAACGTTACTGTTAGCAATTATAACTCATATAACAAAAAAACAAAGGTTCGTTGAAACTTCTTTTTAGGGAAATTATAAAAGAAAAAGAAAAATAAAAAAAATAAATAAATAAATAAAATATAAGACTTAGAGACTAAACCATTTTCGAATTGTATACATACGTAAATACGTAAGATGTCATACGCTTGTAAAAGCCACCATATGGTTATAATGCTGTATAAAAATCCTATTTCAATTAAAATAATAAAAAAAAAAAGAAAAAAAAAGAAACAAAAAAAAAAAAAAAAAGAAACTTTAAATTATAACGTTTTGCATACTGTTTATTTATTTTTCATCAATGGAATTAAAAGTAAAAATATTTTTTAATTTATAAGATCATTGACTTACATATAGAACTTTATGCAATCTTCGCTTAATTATTATTTTGATACACTTTGAAACATTTTTTAATTAAAATTGTCATCAAATTGTTAAATTTATTCTTTAATGTACAAATAAATTAGTCTATACGTTTCATACGTATCGTGACATTTCATATATTTCCAATCCAAGACAGATTGTTTACAATTCCAAATTACGTTATCGCATCTATCGAAGTTTATATAGTCAAAGTAAAAACCAACAACTTAAACAAACGAAGATACTTTATACATATATATGAATATCCTCTCATCGCAGGCTATATATTTATACACGTATACATCTATCGTGAATGGTAACATTGTAAACCGATGCTATTAGTGTAAGTGAACGCTCTCTGCTCGTTTTTCTTAAAACCGTTGTATGGATTTTTAAGAGAATACTGATTTGTGTAGACATATATTTTTGATTTATACATTTTTAGTTATACACTTATATCATGAGCAAACAATATTTCAAATTTATAAAAAAAATTTATATTATTAATATTAATGAAAAAATTTTGATTTGATTTTCTTAAATACGTAAATATATACATCTTAGTAATATTAACAAATACAAATGATAAAATTTCCTTATATTTTAATTTATTTAAAAAAGTAGATTAATTGAAAAATTTCTTTACCTCATTTTCTACAATTTAAATAAGTATCCCAATTTAACAAATCATAAAAATCACGTTTAACGTCAAATTAATTTCATTAAATGTATCCGTAAAATACGATTTTGTGCAAATCAAACACATTAATCTATTTTTAAACGTAACACAAGGTGTTTGAAAAACTCCAATGTAAAAATTATCATAACAAAGTCACGTGCGGCACTCCGACGTATTTTTTTCGTCTAATTTCGTATCGTCGTTTTTCTTACCGCATTTTCTTCGAATTCTATTTACGTTCCGCGACTGATATCGTTTTAGTCTCTTTTCTCTCCTCTTTCTTCGTGTCCGCGTGTACATATAACCTCGGAATATTTCCCAAATCGATGGTAAAACGACAGGCGACTGAGTCAGCACGTGCGAGCACTTTACTCTCGCTATCCTTTTATTGCGTTATATTTTCTCCTCTCGAGTCTGCGAATATTGAATTTTCATGAGTTTTCTTTATGAGGATAAACACGATAATAATAGTATATTTATAATTATATTTAAATAAAGATATTTATTATTTAGCATTGAATTTTATTATAGTATACCTCTACAATTAATGCGTAACGTAAACAACGCTAGTTAAGCGGTAAAAATTTAATTTGACACCCTTTGCATTATATTCATAAACAGAGACAATATTCGTACTTCTTTTCTTACGCAGTTTTGCTAATTATTTGCAACAATCTAAACTATAAATTATCTTCCTTAAATAAATATATATATATATATATATATATATATATATATATATAAACGTACATCCATAAACGTTAATCTCATTTCAGTAAAGAAAAAATAAAGTGATGGAAATGAAGCGAAAGACGTAGGAAAAAGTAATAAGCCATGAGCAATAAAACACCGGCGTCTGTTCGACGGCTTTCGCTCTCTCAGGGTCGCATGCTGTATAGACGTCTTCGCGTTTCTTACGATTCTTTTTTCAGCGAACGTTAATACCACTACTGAAAAATGTATGTGTATATACGGCCACGAGAATTCTGATAAATTTTATCGACATCTTGTGCATTCGTTTCAAGGATCGCTTGTGAATTCGTTGTTTGTGATTCGTTTTTTTGTATCCTTGCATTCGCGTTTGTTAATTTATTACGATTATTTGAGGATTTTTTTTTTTTTTTTTTTTTTTTTTTACAACCGTTATGGACTTTAAATTTTATTAATTTTTGTAAATTAGACAACACAAAAGTAATCTGTATTTGCAGCATTGTAATAAATTACCTCAATTTTTTTTTAAATTAAACTTTGTGTTAATGAAATTAAATTTTTTAATTGAATGTAAATTAAACGTTATTCAATCGCAAGAAAAAAATGTATTCTGCATGAAAATTAATTTTTATGTACATAATTGTCAATGTTTAAACTTTGAAATAGCCCATTTCATGTTATATAAAACAAACTTATGTAACATTATATCTACGTAATAAATAAGTACTTTAAATTTAACAACATTAGATTCTATTCTTTATTATTTATAGTTCTGATAAAAAATAAAGTATCATTAAACGACTTTCGTTTTTAACAATTTCCCATCCAATAATTTATTCACTCCTCGCATCTAAACACCAGATTAAGATTAAATAATAGAAAAGATGTTTATATTCATCGCGTAATCATTAATCATTTAGCGAGCTCAAAGAAAGACAAACTTTTATTTTCCGCTTCCATCGATACAAAATCGAATTTTCGAAATAGCTATAGGCCGTTCTTAAATTCAAAGTTATCCGTCATATCTCTTTTGAAACTTGTCAAACTTACCCCTAGACAAGGGCGGTAACGTAGAAAAAGATAAAAAAAAAAATAAGCGCGCGAGTACACAGCAAAGGCGCCGGCGTGACATGCGCCCTACCTCAGGTGTCTGTACATAAGCATCGCTATCTTTCTCTTTCTCTCTTCATGTCTGGTACGTTCGTTCATAAGAAGCAAGCGGGTGTGTACAAGGACTCATACTCACACGCGCCGTAACCGTATAAACATACGCGCTACCGTACTCCCTCGCGCTCAGCTCGAGCCATCAGTCAGTCAGTCTTGTGTCCCCCGAGCGAGGAGGTGGACGCGAGCTCGTCGGTCTCTCGTTTGTATACGTTAATACGCGCGCGGGCGCGCGCGCGTCCGCGCTAATACATACGAAGAGCGTCGCGCGTGCGCAATCGCTATCTTTCCCTTCCGAATAATCGCGTGTACGTACGCGTTTATAGAGAGGTATTGGTAGTGGTTGTATCGCTGCCACCGAGTCGAGTCTCGTTACTCTGTGTATATACACGCGCTTTTTTTTTTTCTTCTCTTCTGGTCTTCTCGCGCTTTTGAGTCAAATAAAAAACGCAACAAAAAAAAAATAAATAAATAAATAAATAAATAAAAGTAAACGCAAATCGGTTCTCGTTGTTAAAGATTAATTAATCGTGTTTACTATCGTTAAATCGCCAACGAATATCGTCGAATTTTTCATTGACAAACGTCCAAGTCTTTACGCGCTGGTCTTTTCGTTCCGAGATTTTGTTGCTTTTATTTTCCATAACGAGACCATAATCAGTCCTTCGAACCTCCCTTGTGTATCCAGCTCGCGTCTCCTAGTGCTTAAGCGCCCACGTTGTTTAATCATCCAACTTGCTCGATGTACACGGAGAAACGATAAGAAAAGATACAAAGCGATAACGAGCAATCCTTTTCGAGGGAAAGATTAACAATCAACGGCGTAACGGAGAAGAAACAAACGAAAATTAAGCAGCGTTATCTCGGCAGCGTTATCCTGCTCCAGTTTCTCATCGGTAAGTACGCGAGATGAGAGAGGGAGAGAGAGAGAGAGACAGAGAGAGAGAGAGAGAGAGAGAGAGAGAAAGACAGAGAGAATAAGAGAGTGCGAAAGAGCGAGATGAATGCAAACGTAGTCATCGTCGCTTTATATAGCACACACGCGGACGAATTATCGATTTCCGCAGACGACGTTCGTGCACGAGCCCGAACTCACCTTTTCATTATTATTATTATTGCTAGTACTACTACTATTGGGTCTTACTACACTAAACGTACAATCGTCTGTCTAAACAAACCGTCAATGTTTTGGTTATACGTTTGATCTTATTATTCGATTATTAAACGCGATGTATTTCATATTTCATCCCGTATAAATTTTTTCGAAAATTCAATTAACTCCATCCGGTAGTTCAAACTTTATTGGTATCTAGTTTGGCATGGGTAAATATGTTTGTGTAAAATATTTATATACAATGTATGATATTTTGTTCTGTGAGAGATTGAAAGTATAGTATATTAATCATTGGTATTATAATTTATTTATTACCTCGTGAATTTAATTTATCATTTTGTTTCGCAATACAAGTAAATGCGTTGAAAAATCTTTACTCTTCAAAATTTGTTTATTAATGTTTTGATTTATTGCTTACCTATCGCATGTACTTTTGCTTACGTTCACGATAATCATTATATTTTAAACGGTTTTTTTTTTTATTAATATTTTAAAATTCTTTAAATAATATTTTATATAGGAGGACATTATAATTTGTTATATTTGTCTTATCGGTGGCTTCGTACAAACATCAAAGATACTTTTCTTGCGCATTACTAATTTTTTGAAAAAAAAATATCTTAAAATAACTGCTGAATAATATTAGCATTTGTTTATACAGGTTAGATTTATTTTTCATTTTTTTTATTTCGTCTTTATTCTTAGTCATTTTATACGAAACAAATGCTAATAATAACATCGCGCAGACTGTTAAAGTATATTTGACACCGCGATGTAACATAATGTAATGTTATTAAATAAACCTAACGCCGATAAAACAGATATCTTCGTTGAGAATCTCTTATAACGACCCTCAAAAGACCAAAAACAAATTCCAAAAGAAAAAAACCAAAAAAAAAAAAAAAAAAAAAAATGTACAGCATACCGTACGACTAGGACATATTGAAAATCTCCAGCGTATACGCAAGAAAATAGCACAAGATGAAAAAATTCTGCAACTTATTCCGTTAAAAATTTACGTACACTTCGCTCAAACCCACATGTACAATCGTTATACACCGATAGAGAGAGCGACAAAAAACACCGGGGCGCATCTTGCACGCCCTTGCCGTAGGCGAGATACTATAGAGGCGAGAGAGGAATAAAGGAAAGAAAAAGAGAGAGAGAGAGAGTGAGAGAGAAAGAGAGAGAGGGAAGGGGTGGGGGGGAAGACGGAAGAAAGATCGTGAGAGTCCTTGCGCTCGAAAATCTCAAGTGCCCGCACACTCGCACACATTTACATATTCACACACGTACACTAAAGTGTACATCCGTAAGCTACTTTTGCACGCCGATTCACCGGCGCCTTTCTATTTTCGGCTCACATACGTATATACACTTTCGAATCTCTTTTGTAACTGTGGGACGATGCGATGACGAATTATTAAATAAACGTTGACGATTGCTGGGTCGACGAAGAGGTGAACATTTTTCTTCAACGATATGCACATTATGCATATTATGCACATATGTAATTTCGTTATACGCACGCTTCTTTGTTTTCAACTTTATAATCTTTTCTTCTTCTTCTTCTTTTTTTTTTTTTTTTTTTTTTTTTTTTTGCAAAGTGCAACGACGCTTATTAGGTTGAATATTAAAAGAGTATCTATTTTTGTAAACGTCGATATTTTGTTTGCATTTTTTGGCTATTGTCTTTTTGTTCGTTGTTCTATTTAAAAAATTTTTATTTTTTCTTTACGCTTGTGAATTTATTTAAGAAGGCACGTGCGTCATACCGATAATAAATTGAATTAAGAATATTATTAGAGCAAGATTATGACGATTATTTTTTCTCTGTATGAGAGATTACATTTGTTTTAAAATTAAAATCGAATATTTTATTATTATTAATAAATTTTCGAATCAATCTATCTTCTAATAAAATTTATATGTAAGATGAAAAATAGCATTAGCTTAATATTTATTTAATAAAAATTCCCTTGCAATTAGTTCTAAAAAAATTTGTTGAAGTGCAAAGTATAAAAAATGAGAGTCGACGTGACGTCAAAGTACATTTTTAACTCTACGATCTCTTTCAGCGGTATTTATTTTTAAGATAAACGATCTTAATCGTACATCGGCTTATATAAATGAATTAATAAAATTAAAAGAAAATTTTACAACATTAAATAAGATTAATGCATTACATCAATGTAATGGATTTGTTTCAATTCAATATTAATAAGTAATCATATTAAAACTTGAGATTTAAACAATTTTTTCTTTTATAATTGGCGAAATTTTCGTTAGTGTCAAAAAAAAAAAAAAGCAAAAAAAAAATATTTTAGAAATTGCTCAACACATTGCAAATTTCGTATGAGTCACTGAAAATACATTAGAAAAATGTATATATTCACCGAAACAGTCATTACACTGAAAGACATAATATTTATTTTAAAAAAATTTCGTATTGCATCATCACGAAAATTAATTTCGTAATGTAGCATTTACGCCCGTGAAAGTGTTAACGTAGACAAGTTTAATAGAAATTATTGTATTTTTATTTAACATATTTATTTATTTATTATTTTTTTTTTTTTTTTTTTTTTTTTTATTAATAAAGCTATTTGATTGTTTAACCGATTTATATTCAATAAGTAAATTGCTTATCATGCAAAGTAGTTTTTATTACATTAGCCAAGTAACTGTTTTATTTTTCTGCAACTATTGTTGACATTTTCATTGATTTATAAGTATGCGATGATATATTAAATTAAAATCAATTGAATTGTATTTTGCATTATAATTATCTACACATCAATCATTCGACAGTCATCGGAAAATTAACGAAAGCTTTACTTTCTATTTTTTAATATTTATCAAGGTAAAATTAATGCAAATTTTTATCACTAAATATGCAAAATAAACAAACTCTTGAAAAACAAAATATATTCATCTTCAGTAACAATAAATGGTGGATTGTAGGTTCGAAATTTGTTTTCAAATTCATAAAAATATTTTTATTTATTTACAGGAATTTCCAGTATTACTTAATATTTGCATTCTCCTTTGTCACCGTCGAAGAATTTTATCTAATAGTTTAAAATTGCACCGCGTATTTAGCACTTGATGCAATCGCTTAACCCACTTTCACATTAATACTCGTATAGTTATAATTATATCGGAAAATTGCGTATGTACGAATAATTAAAAAAATAAAGGCTAAATTTAATTTATAAATTGTTTTAAGTAGAGAAAATAAATCGATTTTAAATTAATGTTGACATTGAGAAAAATTTTAGCTATTTACAAAAAGAAAAAAAAAAAAAAAAAAAATTAGTAATTCACCTCGTAAATTTTTTTCATTTATTTGATTAAAATTTTATTCACACAATGCAATAAAAAATAATTCAAATCACTCGTTAAATATTTCTCGTTAAATACACACGGAACGATATATCGCTCGAGGGAGTACACTCATGTTTAGTACGCGAAATTTTTCCAAAAGAATTCCATTACATTTGGCACGGATTATCGGCCGTTAAGAAGAAAAAAACAAATAAATAAATAAATAAATAAATAAAACAAAAAAATGATCGATACGCACGCGATACGTTTATTTTGCCGACGGACCAGTTCTCACCTTCTTTGTATATTTCCACGTTACGCGTGCACTTATAGACACGCTTACGCGTTAGTTTTCTCCGCGGCACGATCTCGCACACCACGTGATCTCGTCCTCGTTCGAAGCGCATTCAATCGAGAATGAAAAGTGTATACGTTTTGCGAAGATTGTTCGAGATGAAGAATACGAGGTTGAAATAATACGTTGAAAAATAATTAAATTTCGGTTAGTCGTTGTAAATAAAGAAAAACAAAATCAAAAACAATAAAATACAATGAAAATTTATTTCGGCAAAATTAATTTAAATTATTATCGTGTTTTGTGTTGACGAGTAATTTCAAACGCTTTCGTAAATACGTATATTTCCATGTAAAACATAGTAAAAGCAATCTTTCGCGTACTACTACTACTCGTACATTGCATAATTCATTTGAGTAATCGTTTAAAACGACTTTAAACACGTAGAATGTTTGTAGTCTGTATTGCTTAAAGTGAGAGTATCGTTCTACAAGTGTAAATAACTTTGTGCATCGAAAATTACCATTTGAATATTAATCGAGTGTTTATTTTGATCTCGCGTATATGGTATTTTTGTTTGCGCGAAAGAATCTTAAAAATTCAATAGAATGGAAATTAGATATTATTAATTTATTTGGTAAATCGATTTATTTCTATATTTAAGAAATATGTTATAGTTTATTAATCAAATTTAAGAAAAAAAATGTAATATTTTATTAATCGACGTACATTATTAAATTGAATAAAAAATCAAATTTTTTTTCTTTTTTCTCACGTTCGATTCTTTTACATAAATCAATCTGCTATCGCATCGATTATTCGTTAAACAATTCGATTTACTATCGTTACGATAAACTTTCGCGTAAAAAAAAAAAAAACATCGATATCGCGCATTATAGCAATCGTATCAATAACAACATAGCGCAAACAAAAACTGTTCAATATGTATTCGAACATATCGTAAAGTTTACGAGATATTAGAAAAAGAAAAAAAAAAAAAAAAAGAAAAAAGAAAAGAATTTGGCGACAAATCGATAAGGATCGATTCGTTTTGTTCGTCTAAAGGAAGTACGCAGTTTTCGCTTGTTGTACATTGACGGCTCTGATAAGACGAGCACCAAACGATAATTTGCTTTTTCATTTGTTCTTGGTAAATAGAAGTAACCAATGCCGGCGCTTTGAACGTCATGAGAGTATTTCGAAGTTTTTAAATTGGTGCTTCAATTTACACTTTATAATTTACGATTGAATTTTAATTGATGATTTATTCGTTGAAATAAAATTAAAAAATTAAATAGAAAAGATTTTAAAGAATAAAAATGTTTTTAGATGATTTTTTTTTTTTTTTTTTTCTTTTTGTTTTATTACAACTTTAAACAATAACGATCTAATAAAGTATTATAAAGTTTTGATAAAAAAATAACTAGAAATTCGATAGAAATATAGTAACGTCTATTAAGTTTTTTGACTATCGATTTAATTAACACTCGTATTATACATTTAATCTATACTCACAATATAACACTTAAAGTGAACAAAGACACGATGATATTAAAAAAAAAAAAAAAAAAAAAAACAAAATTTTGTCGCCAAATGTCGAAGGTCAACTCGATATCGATCTCCAAGTGTACCGCAATCATTTCCGGTTAAGGACAATAAGACTTTCTCTTTCGAGTTCAAGATCAAGATCATCGTTGCGACTCTTGCATAAGCCGTTGTTTTTCGACTTTCGGCGAGACTCTCTTTTCTCCATTCACGTTGCTTTTGCTTCTCGTTCGTGTTTTATTTATTTTATTTTATTTTTTTCTTTTTTTCTTTTCTTTTTTTCTTTATTGCAAGCTCTCGCGCTCGCGTTACTCGTAAAAATACCTTTCGCTGTGCTTCGAGCTCGAGATGAATATCTTGTTTCTTTAAAATGGCGCATTGTATTGTAGAAGCACGTGCCTTTTCACTTACTGTTATTAATATATCGATCGCGACACGTGTATCGTAAATTAAATGTTTGGATTTTCGAAGGTTAGATTTTTTTTTGTATTTTATTATTCGCAGATCGAGCTTTTGTTGTTATATCATCGAAAAATAACATTTTTATACGCTTCTGACCATTTTTTTTTTTTTTTTTTTTTATATATAAGAAAAAACATATTACGTATTCGATTTGGAAATTGAACGATTTAAAATTTTTTACAAACATTATGGCTCCTATTTTCTAAGACAATGATTAAAATTCTTTTTTAATAATCCATTGTCAAGGCAATTTAATTTGCCACGTAAAAAATGTTACATAAATAAACGATAGTCTCTTAAGTTGTTATTAAAAATTATCTTCATATACAGCACAATAAATAATTTAATGCGTATACATTATTAGAACAGTTTTATAAAATCGGCGTCACAAACATGGTACATTGAATGCGAGATTTGGATACTTTCGAAATTCACTTAACGAATGTCGGAAGCGTAGAACTGTGAATCAATGCGTTCGCGATGTTCGTTACAAAATAACGTAACAAAAATTAGGTCACTCGGCTTTAAACGAGTGAAGCTGCGTTACATAATTCATCATAAATTGTATATTGTAAATACAAATATATATGTAATTCTTATAATTAGTAAATAATCATTTCGCGATAAAGTGATTAGCGTCAAAATTTTTTCGGATCAACGAAGCAAAATTACAGTTTTTATAATAAATATTACCAATTATTTCGATTGAATTAATAAAAATATACTATAATTAAAAAAAAGAATGTTTCACTTAATTTTTCTTTGCTTTATTTGACGTTAGATAAAACTTTTTTTAGTTACATTATTATGAATTATAACAAATTAAGTCAAAAAAGATAATTAACTAATAAGTAATACCGAAGTCATTCAAAATTAATTTTTATATTTGTTTATACAAACACTTTTCTTTCAATTTATGGTTTCGATATCGAAAAAAAAAAATAGTATGTCATAAATTTTAATATATAAGGGAATATAAAAAGAAAATGAATAATTTATTGAAAAAAAAAAAAAAAAAAAAAAAAAAAAACAAATCAATAATAATAACTATTATTTAATGCATTTAGTTATTTTTCGTTTACATTATAAATTAAATTTATTTCATCATCTGATCCCATAGTATACGCAGATTTAAAACCATATACATTAAATCCACAAAATATTTCATAAAATACACTACTAGCAAACTTAAATTTTCATACAAACCGCATTTGCAATAATAATTATATTCCACATCTAACGACCTATCCCACGCATACGATTGCGTGCGCGCTAGATTTTCATCGGCGTTTGTTTTTCTTTTTTTTTTTTTTTTATCATCTGCCTCTCCGTCAACGCCAATTATAACGGAAAAAGAGAATTAAAAGGAAGAGAGAGAAAATAATCAATTTCGTACGTTGCGAATTACAGCGCGTGTTTGTTAATCTTTCAGCGAGATGCAACGATGGAACGAAACGTGACTGCTATACCATATGAGAGATAGAGAGAGAGAGAGAGAGAGAGAGAGAGTAAGAATTGTCTGACTAGTCTCGGTCGCAACTACTATGAGCGCACGACAATACAATGTTCGGCTAATATATTATACGCTTCGTGTATTTTTGCGTAGTTTTTGCGCGAAGTAAAATTCAACGATCTTATAACGACGGTAATTATTAAGTTAAATTAAATTAATTATACAGTTTTGACGCTTACGTATACAAACAAAAAAGGCAGTTTAAATTTAAACAATTTTCAACCTTCCATGTTTTTCATTAACATTATACACGCGAGAAATTTTTATCGGTCACGATATCGAAAAAATAATCTATCTTGCATTATTAATTTAAGCTGATCGAGTTAACGATAAGAGTAATTAATTATACCGCCACAATCATTTTAATCGAATGATAAAGTGAAATATCTTTTAGTCGTATTACAGCAATGTTTTATTAGTATAAAGTTGTATTTTAATGTCTTTTTCTTCCTATGAACATCACGATTATTGACAAAAAATAAAAATCTGCTTAATCTTATTCTAATCTAATTCTAACTAAACTAAACTAACTAAAATGCCATGCAAAGATACATGTCATCGCATCGGTGATTTTTAGCGTACGAATTAATATCAAGTTTAAAGCAGCAATTAAAAAATAAGTTTTGAAAAATTTTTATCAAATAATGAATCACAAACTTCACTGTTTTATTTTCGCTTTATAAATAAAAGATCGTTACGTTCGTATCAAATCTTAAACACATATGCGCGTATACGTTCGACGAATAGTGAAAAATAAAATAAGAATCTACTTTTCCTTGACAAATCCATGAATTCCAAATATTTCCTCAAAATAATAAAAAATAAAAAAAAAAAAAATCACGTGCAAATGTGTGCGTAAACGTAAACGCAAACAGTTTTCGGTAGCTCGGAACGGCTTGTGCTTTTTATCTTTCTCGTTAAACAAAATTTCTCATCTCATCGGCTTCGAAACCTTGAAGGAACTGTTGCCGTGGCGCGTGGATTCGTCTAATGCAATAAATCAACCCTCTACTTCTTCTCGGTAAACTTGATAGAGCGTGGTTTTCTTCTTCTTCTTCTTTTTTTTTTTTTTTTTTTTTTTGTTTTTGTCGCACTTTTTTACTCTTTTGTGATTCATTCGTCTTTAAAAAAGTTAATAATCTTGTTTATTTTTCCTTTTTCATCTTTTTTATAAATCTCTACCGTTTATATACAATTTAAGTACAATAATATTATTATTAAATTATATTATTAAACACGCTTGTTCAATCTTCATATTTTTACGAAGAAAAGAACTTTTATAAAACGAATCTTTCGAAGGTCATTTACTTCCAATACTTTTCATTGAAAGACATTAATATCGATAATTTGTGCCCTTAATTCATCTTGCTTTATGGAAAATTTTAGGTTTTTGAAGAATCCTAACTTTATTTATTAAAAAAATTTATGACTATTTTACTAATTTAATAATTCACTACCATCGAAATGAACTTTTACAATATTTTGGGCAATATTCTTTCCAAGAAAGCTTAAACGCGTGCCAATAAAGTTTCGAGTCGATCTTACCAACCTATCGTTTATAATAGCTCGTTAAAGTTATAGATTCAATTCATACATTTAAAAACAAAACTTTTATCTCATCATAATACATCATAAAAATGTATGAAAAATTATATTAAATTTTTTTATATCCCAATCAAACGTAATCAACCTTAAATCTCAAGACTCAATGATGGCCTGTAAACGCAACCCATCGATTACTTTACCTCTGCCTCGTTTCTTCAAACGAAACGTCTCTCTTAACATTCAACCGAGTGGCCAGCTTGACGTAAATAAGCCGCGAAACAGGCGAAAGGAAAAGGGGCGTCGAGAAAGCGCGATAACTTAGAATGAGTAAACTAAAGGTACCTTTCAAACGCGTATATACATAGTTACAAAGAAAAGAGCTTTTCCATCGACGTGAAAACCGTCGGCGAAACGGTTGAGAGAATCGACCGGTCGGTCGTCATGACAACCCGGGTCACTCGCTTTCTTCCTTCCTTCTCGTAGGCTATACATATATACATACATGTACACGTATATACGCGTTTGCACGGGCGTCGACGTCGTCGTCGACGTCACGAGCAGCGCCGTCGTCGCCGTCGGGCTGGCGCTTCTCAACCGCTTGTGACGTAATAAATTCGACGTTTGACTTTCTCTCTCTTTCTCTCTCTCTGTTCCTCTTTCTTGTTTTCTTCTTCTTTCAACATTTTTCCCTCTCGTTTTCTTGCGTTTCGAGTTAACGTATATACGTATATAGGGTAAGCGTCCTAGATACGGTTTTGAAAAATAATGGAGAAACTTTTTTAATTTTATATTTATTCTTCACACGAATAATATTAAATTTGATCGTGCGAAATTGATTTAGTTTAGAGTAATTAATTAAAATACATTAAAATTTCATATTAATGCTGGCGACGATATAAAAAAAAAATAAATAAATAAATAAATAAATAAAAATGAATAAAAAAATTCATTGTCACATCTTTGGCGTTTAGATGGAGAAAAAAAAATAATTATTGACGTTACAGAACCGGTAGGCAAAAGATTAAGTAATATAAAATGTCAATTAATGTGTCAATACGAATAAGGATTATCGGATAAATAAACGCGAAATAATTGTAATGATCATTCATTCAATCGTAAAGTTATTTTTCATTTGAAGTATCTTATACTCAATAAAATGTCAAAGAAAAATCTAAGATTGAAATAAAATATGTGTATAACGATAACTGAATTGTATGTTTGATGTACATTCAACAAATGATATATCCATTTAATCAAATCAATTAACAATAACTTCTTTCTTATAAAGTGTTCATTATTTAATAATCATCCAAACGATATTATTTAATTGCGTTTTATTTATTCCTGAACCTTTTTCATTCTTCAAATATTTTTCATATGGGACGTTATTATATTTTACGTTTAATTTTTAGAAAAAGATACTTTATTCGATATTATTTTTGTATACCGTCTAATTTCTCATACTCTGCTTGTGATATTTTCAAATTTAATCATTTTTACACCATTAAATATAAATCTTCGGTTATGCAATCCAGCAAAAATAAACAAAAAAAATAAGACGATTTCCGGTAAGCTCTCGTTAACGATCGCGTAAATAAATCGATGTACCAGTAGCTCGAATTAGAGTCTCGAGCGATCACTTTTAATTTCGTTGTTAAATTTGCAAGATAACCTTACGCAATATTTCGTTAACGCTGCGAAACGTACGTTATATCGCCTGTAATAATCTCACGGCCGTGCGTTTCGTCTACTCTTTACCTTAAAATTTTTTAGACGAGGAACTGGGGTAAAATGATCAATGGGCAGAGATGTTGTCTCGTTACGTGTGTATATAAAAAAATGAAAATGAGAATTTTTACAGTTTTTTTTTTTTTTCTTCTGTTTCGATAATATTTTAATTTTTTTCTTACACAAAATTTTGTTTACGTTTGTATAAATGATTATTTTACGGAAAAATTAAAGCGTCTATTTTCAAAATGAAGAACATTTATTACACTATGAACAATTAATGTTTCGTTCTGTACTAAGTGTATCTATAATTACAAATAAAAACACGGTTAAAGTTAACAAGATAACGTAACTATATTTTTAATCCGCACGACGTAAATTTGTTCTAGCGCGTCTTACCAAACTCGGCGCGTATCTACTTAATAGCGTGTGCTAACTATTGAATAATTATACCCTTTCATCAACGTTTTATACATATATTTTATGACAAATAACAAAAATTTATTTATATCATCTGAGTCCGTAAATTCATTATCATTGATTGCATAATAAAATTAACAATTACGTATAGACTTTGTAATATCAACAAATGTAACATTTACCATTTTCATTGGATTTTCTTTCTATTACAGTTTCGAACATTAAAATTTCAACAATATTGTTTTTTATTAACTAACGTTATGAATCATATCCAATTTATAAATATTTTAGTTTTATTTTAACGATCTTGCCACTGTTTATCTATATGTACATTATCAGCAAAATAGTAAAATAAGGACGTGCTTTATTGATAACCAAATATTTAAAAGTTATGTAATTTCGATTTCATAATTGATTTTTTTTTTAACTTCAATTTTAAAATAATAATGCTGCTCAAGCATTTTTTCCGTTATATTTTCGATGTCGTGTTTGTGCAAGAAAAAATTTAATTAAAACAAAAAAAAAATAATAAATTTAGTTTATATCGATGTATCAATTTTGCATAAATATTACTGAATCGTTGTAGATTTAGCGAGAGTGAACAAAAAAAAAAAAAAAAAAAAAAATAACAGTATTATAAGGAAACGATTCCACATAATCACAAATTCAATCTTTATACAACACAATCAGTTGACTGACGCAGACGATAAAACATGTAAAGTTCGCTGTTTTCTTGTCGTAAAAACGACACTCCAAGTATTTCTTTTTGATTGAATTAGGTAAACGTATATCATTTGAATTATTATTAAATAATTTATAATTTATTATTAAATTCTTATATATATATATATATATATTTATATAAATAGATTAATTGTATTTTGCGATTATAAAATATTAACAAAATTTTTTTGTCCGCATAATTTTTATAAACATCGTCCTTTACTATGATTTAATTATGATGAATTTATAATTTATTCTTAAAATAAAATAAAACATTTTTTTTCGTTATTAAATAACGAAGTAAATATAACCAATCGTTGATATCAAAATAAAATAAGCTTTCGTTTTATTATTTACAATCAAGATACGAGAACCAACCAATCGACCGTTTTTATTTCTCGCGTAAAAATTCTCTCATTTTTCCTAAAACGACGAGAAACAAACGAACAATCGCTCAAAATGATATAAAATCCTAAGATAAGGAGATTTTAAATGCGTAACGTCTCCTCGCAAGCACGCGGCTCGTCTCTCTCTCTCTCTCTCTCTCTCTCTCTTTCTCTCACGACTCTTTAATATGACGCATTCGGTCCGGGTAAACACGTCAAAAATTAACGTCAAATTTCCAACGGTGATAAATCAATGCCATGAGTCTTTCTCGTTGTCGCGACGCGCGTTTGCCATCTTAATCTCAAGAATAATTATTCTACGGAGAAAATCGTTACCTATGACGCTTTCTTGTTGGCTTGTTTTTTATAAGACTTACCGCGATCGCTCGCTCGCTCGTCGTTGCGCTTTAGATCGAAGACAATTTTGCGCCGATGTGACATGGTTATGGAAAGTTTTTATTACCACAAAGCTCTTTACTCTGTCTTCGAAAATTTTCTTTACTTGAATGTCTGAATTAAAATAGTGTTTTTCTTTTTTATTCTCATATAATTTCATTTGTGGTTAATAATTTTAGACAATACGTAAAGTTGCTTTAAAAATCATCAAACCATGAATATAACTTGATGTATGTTATGTGAATAATTGAAACAAAATTTTTTATTATATTACCTTTGAAGTGACATTGATATTTCTAAATTCTAATTAAAAAATTATAAGTCACGGTTTTACTTAAATGAGATATTTATTTTTGTTTTTTAACATATCAATTCAATTTGATTCAAATTATAATTATCTCAATCTCATTTCAAAGAATTCAAACATTAAAAACTATTATAATATTTATAACCAATTGACTAATTGACCTATTAAGCACTTTAACATGTACTATACTGTAAACACCCCATTGCACACCTATGTATTTATTTATTTACTTATTTAAATATGCACAATTATTTATTATTTATATGTATGCATGATTTACCTATACTAATTTATGTTTTATCGTTTCAGTTTTTTATTATTTAATCAAAATATTTTTTATTCCAATTAATCTCTAAGCATATATAATTTCTAATTTATATTAGTTGCACCAATGCCTTGCGCTTTATATACATATATATATATTTTTTTTTTTCTTACACC
This sequence comes from Chalcis sispes, assembly GCA_949987625.1. NCBI lineage: Eukaryota > Metazoa > Arthropoda > Insecta > Hymenoptera > Chalcididae > Chalcis > Chalcis sispes. The sequence goes on from OX465094.1 coordinate 12,269,254, forward strand.
GTTAACGCTATGGGTATTTATTTACACTTTTTCTTTATGACGAAAATAACAGTAGCAAAAAAAAAAAAAAAAACAAAAAAACAAACAATTTGCTCGCACGCTCGGTGTCGCATGCACTTACCTACATCCAGTCACGACTTCTATACCAAATGAACGTCATTTTGCACATTTTCCTGATGGTGAGTAAATGGCTTGCTTTTATTATTATTATTATTATTATTATTATTATTATTATTATTATTATAATGTAAATTTAATGCAAGAAAAAGTTATAAACTTTCATAATTTTCGTATGGAAATGAAGTGAATAGTACAATAAGATTAATGAAGTAGATTAAATTTTAATAAAATTTAGAAAAACAGCTTCTTTAAAATACACTAATAATAAAAAATTACTAATAATAAAAAATTAAAATATTGTTATTGTTTTTTTAAAAAAAAAAAGGTAAAATACCATAATCAACAGAGAGTACACATCAATAAGCACGTTATAGTACAAGTAATTATATTTTCCGACAAATGTAGTTTGTATTGAGCGCGTTTAATTACGTAATTGATGTAATATATTTCTATTGAATGTGCTATGTAAGTATTGCATGTTTAATTCTATGAAATTGTTCATTTCGTACATTCGATGCAACAAGTCAACGGTTTCTACATGTTTATAAGTACGTGAGTTGCAAGCTAACCGTTGAAATTACTTGTATGTTTACATTATTAATTTATGATAAGCCTTATTTAAAATAAATTTATATTATAATATGTTTATATTTATTAGAATATTTTTAACTATGAGAAAAAAATGAATCGATCAATTTTAACAATGTGATAATCGTATAAATATTTTTTTTCTCAAATTTATTATTGAAAAAATTTTAAATATTCCTTTAAATATAACAATATGAGATTATACAAGAGATTCATTTGATATTACTCTACAAACAAAATTAAAATGAACACCCAATGAAGAAAAATCAATAATTATCTCTTTTCTTTCCCCAGGACTCGGAAATTAACGAAGGGTGCATGCTGAGGAAGCGCCCGTCACTTTTTCGAAAATCTCGCGCAGCGTACCCATCCGTGGTCCTTATGGTAGGTGAAGGCCGTCCAGGCGATTACCCCGGCGAGATTCAAGGGCTGAAGGGCTGGCCACGCCGCTGGAGCCAATCGTCAACCAGTAATACATACATTTAGAAGACAAAAGTAGCTGCAGGATGGCTGACAGAAACCGAAATTTTTTACGCGACAGCATTAGCGATCATCATGCACAACGTCAAACCAATAAACCTACCTCCAGTTATCAGCGAATTCCTCCCCTCGCCAATAATAATCTCGCCGGGGGTGATCCCTCCTCCACCAACAGCATTCCCAGAAAAGAAGGTCTGTATGCTAAGAAAGAGAATAGTAATTACCAAAGGTTCGTGGACTATCCGAAGGACACGTCGTCGAAAGAGCAGAAGAAAGAGTTGGTAAATCTGCCGTTAAAAGAGCTAGAAAACGATGTGGAGGTGCCAACTAAAGAACGCGTCAAAAAGGGACCAGCTCCATTGGTTGGTTGGGAAAATGGAAGTCCAACATTGTTCGCGAGTTCTCCGGAAGATTTTGAACCTGGAAGTGCACATACTCCAAAAAGAAATGCAGTGGTATTACCACCTGTAATTTTACCAGGACCCGAAACACCTTCGGAGAGCTCAGGTATAGGTAGAGATGACGAAGACACGGAGAATCTCAGTAGTATCGCCGATGAAAGAGAAGTTCCTTCGACCCCTGGTTTAACCATAGATAAGAGTCTGGATTCTTTCTCTCAGGATGCCGATCTGTCGTTGGCAACAGTTTCAAATCCTGATCTCGATTACGACGACGACTTAGACGTTAAGCAACTTATTTTTGAATCACCGGGTACTGAATGTACCGAAGATAGGATTCCTCCAACACCAACGGAAAGCTATTTAACCTCGCCGAATCTCACAGTGGGTGTCAGTCCAACTGACAAACAAGATCAGGAACATAAATCTTGTGACGATAAAGACAGCCTGAAGGAAAAGCAAGAAACAAGTCCAGAGAAAACTCAAGGAATCCTTGTAAAGAAACAATACTCAGAACCGGAGACTAATATCGTACCAAATCTTATATATCATGAAAAGGATCAGTTTCACAATGGAGAAAAAGATTCTATAGATGGTTCGGACGTTATGCTAGAGATCTACGACGATGAAAACTTTACTGGTGATTTAAAAATAAAACCAAAAATACCGGATGGCGGTTGGGGCTGGGTCGTAGTCATCTCATCTCTGGTAATATCTATGATTGCCGACGGCGTGTCCTTCAGTTTTGGCCTGCTTTACATCGAATTTTTGTATGAATTCGAGGCTTCAAAGTCCACCACTGCTTGGATTGGTTCACTCTTCATGGCAGTACCTTTATTATCGGGTCCGATTATGTCGGCGTTGGTTGACAGGTATGGTTGTCGGAAAATGACCATAGCCGGTGGTATTATTTCGGGTACAGGTTTTGTACTCAGCAGCTATGCGCACAGCATCGGGGTAATGTATTTGACGTTTGGCGTGCTGGCGGGTCTGGGTCTGGGTTTGTGCTACGTCACCGCAGTTGTGAGCATTGCTTTCTGGTTTGATAAGAAGCGCACCTTAGCGGTAGGTTTAGGTGCCTGTGGCACAGGAATAGGAACGTTCGTCTATGCCCCTATGACGACATACTTCATTGAAGAATATGGTTGGCGTGGTTGTGTTCTTCTGTTATCAGGAACTTTCTTCAACATGATCGTTTGCGGAACTGTGATGAGAGATCCTGAGTGGTGGATACAAGAGCAGAAGAAACAGCAAAATCAACTGTCGCCAAAAAAGTCACAAAATGCTATTCAAGAAGGAAGTTGGTCACAAATCAGTCCAGTGGACGAGGATTTTCCTGGAGTGGAAGAATTGAGAAAATTAATGAAGAGTGGCAAGGCGCCCGAATATTTGCTGCAGAATCTCAGGACTAGTACGGAAACGCGAAGTAATACCGATGGCAATCCGGCTTTCAGAAGCGTTGTTAACTTGCCAACATTTGTGAGACAGAGTGAAAAGGTGTGTTTAAAAATTTTGTAAACATAGTTCAATAAATAATTTAGATTAATCTAATAAAAAATACTACAAGATATCTGTAATTTAACTTTGTTTTGATTTCTAATTTTTTTTGTAACTCTAAAGAATTTTGAATATAAAAAAATGTAATGTTTTCATCACAAATAGTATTGAAATTTCAATAATTAATATATAAAATATATAAATATTTTAATTTCTTTTTACTTTATATATTAAAAATATATTTTTAAATCAACAATTTTTAGATATTTATTTATTTTAAAATAAATAATTAAAACAAAAAAGATATAATAAAAATTTTTTTAAATTTCAATCAATAAAATCATTTCCTAGTTTTAAATATTTGAAGTCAATATTAGGCACTTTAGTAATTGCTGCGACCTAAAGGGTGTGGCCTTATCTTATTACTTATTAATTTTCGATTGATTATATTATATTAAAGTTTTTCTTTTCATCTTATATCAAATTACTATTAACCATAAGTATTGTATAACATGAATATTTGTAATAGATTATATTTTTTTCCTTTTACATAAAAATATAACGTTGATCATTTTTTAAATATTTGCATAAATTTTAATAACGAACAAGAAATGAAATTTCTACTACTTTTAATAAATTATTTCGTCGGTACTTTGTACTATTTAATATAGATTTTAGATATGTACTAATTTTTCGTTTAAGCCCCACCTTAAGCCTCACCTTAAAACTGAACTTCATATATTTAACCTTAATTTCTACTTCTATATTCAAGGCTTTGCATTATATCTTGAATCTTATTTAGATCAATCTTGTCAAGATCTTAAAGTATTAGCATCTTTAAGGTCAAGTTAACGTAAAATTGAAATGTGTCATCGTGAGATTTTTATGTTAGTCAAAAAATTTTACTCATCAAGGAAATATAATTATCATTTTAATATTATTATTAAAATTGAGAAATAAAAAAAAATGTCACAGTAAAATTATAGAAAGATATTTTAACGGATAACGTAAATTTAAAAAAAGAAAATTTTATTTCAACGATACTTTTTTAAAGGTACCGTTAGAAGTTCTGGAATCATTATCATCAAATTCAAGGCTTTACAACGTCATCTTGGAAAATTATCCGAGCCTACTGCTGTGCAGAAGTGCATCGGACAAAAAGCTGGACGATTCGAACAACGACATCAACAACAAGAGCGGAGTCACAATGTCGATGAGGTTACAGGACTGGTCTGATATCTGCAACCTGCACTTTATTATTAATTTTTATTTCGCGCTTTTTATAAGCACATAGCCTGTTTTATTTTCAAATAAAAATTTATTGTTTCGGACCTTGCTTTTTCATTTTATTTGCATCTTGGAATGATTTGATTTTTACGGTGAATTAATTTTGCATAAATGTAATTTATGTATTACTTTAGTCAATGAAATAAGTAATAATTTATCGTACGACTGTCTTATCTAAACTCTTGTTGATTCCCAACGATTAGTCAGGAATAATTAATTGCATGTGGATAATTTTGTGTAGTGTGTTACTTACGTGCGTGAAAATTATTTAATTAAATTTATTTAATAGTGTTTGCTATGTATTCCATAATTTCGATAAATAATTTAATGTTTAAAAAAACGTATCGCGCAAAATCTTTCATAAAAGATATTGGATTTTGTATTATTCTAGGCTTAAACAAGCTAAGGATAAAGATAAAGGAAAGAAAACACAATCGAGATCGGGATCGACTCATGCCTCGACGAAAGTACTCGCCGCCAGAAGAATGTCGCGAAAAGATCTGGAAGAAGCAAATCCCTTATTAGCTCGTGAAGTTGCTCAAGCTGTAAGTAATAAATTTTAACGTTTTAAAGATTAAAATAATCGTTTGATATTATATTTTAAATAATTTTTAAAAATAAAATGACGTTTAATTTAAAAAAAAAAAAAAAAATCGTTTTAAATACCCCTTTGCGATAACGTCAGTCGTTTTTTTTTTAACTTTTAAGCAATCGTTAGGAAACGTTTCACGAATATATCAAACCTTCTATTGTTACAAATGTGCCAATAAGTAGAATAAGCGATGAAAAGGGGTTAATCGGCTTAAGTGTACACGAAGTCCTGAGTCACGCCTTTTAATATAGTTTCGAATCGATCCTTTGCATATACAAAAATTGATTAGTTTATTTTTAAGACCTTTCTTTTCCTTCTACGTCAAAATTTACATTTCTCATTTGGTATATTATTGTCACTTTTGTTCGAATAAAATTTAACCCAACGATAAATTAAAAATCTCAATAAGCAAAAAATAAAAACAAAAAAAAAAAAAAAAAATAGAAAAAAAAATATTATTAATTTATACAATAAAAATCTGGCGCACAAATAAGATCGCCGAAGCGGAGAGAGCGAAATCGATCTCGCGTCATCACTTGCCAGGCTGCGCCGGCGGGGTCGTGCGAACGGATTCGTTACCCTGGCTGCGTCGTCAATTCAGCACCAACACCCATTACTTCAAGGACATTCGCGTGCATCGCAATTCCGTAATGTACAGAGGCGCGGTGCTCAATCTTCACAAGTACCGGCTTAGGGCTAGCAGCTGTCCTAATATTTACAGGAACAGTATGACGACGCTGGCGAAGGAAAACGAGGAGGTGAGATTTTATTTTAATTAGCCTTTTATTTTATTTGTTTTTTTTTTTTTTTTTTATTATTATTATTATTTTTTTTTTTTTTAAACATATTTGAAACGATTGATTAATTCGATATGCAACAAAGCTAACAATTTTTTCGTCAATATACAGAAATGGTACAGCGAATTGGTCGATCTGCTAAAAGGTATGATGGACTTTTCGATGTTTTCGGAACTCCACTTTCTTCTATTATCTCTCTCGACGATTCTCCTCTTCACTTGGTTCATCGTGCCTTATTTTTATCTTGCCGAGCATTTGACGAGGCAAGGCTATCCCGAGTCCAAAGCGGCAAATTTACTTAGCTACATTGGTATTACCAATACGATAGGAATGGTAAGGAATTTAATTTTTACAGATTACCTTTATTTTCGCTTCTTTCTACGAGCGACGTTAATAAACATTATTTTAAAAAAATAAACGCGTTAAACTATCTTAAATAATAAAATTAAAATTTTCTTAAAGGTTAATCATGATAATGTTATTAATAATTCGTAACATTGCACTGTGACAGATTGCTCTCGGCTGGGCGGGCGATCAGCCATGGATGAACGTGACCAAGACCTACACCTGCTGCCTCATAGCCTGCGGCGTTTCGACGATCCTCATGCCCATCTTCACGCATTATCATTACGCTCTGGTGGTAACATCCTGCTGCTTCGGTCTATTCTTCGCGAGTAACTTTAGCTTCACGCCCGTTATCCTCGTCGAGATAATACCGCTCGAGCGTTTCACCACTGCCTACGGTCTGAGTTTGTTGTGTCAAGGTATCGGGAATCTTTTGGGACCTCCGCTCGCCGGCTGGATCTTCGATGTCACGGGCAGATGGGATCTGTCATTTATCATGGCAGGTGGTTGGATAATCGTATCCGGTTTGCTCATGGGCATCATACCCTACACGAAAAATCGAAAGATCTGGGGCAGCGGACCCGTCGAAATAGAAAAAGATCGCGAGTGCGTCGCTTGAAAATCGTTAGTTTGTTGAATTATTTAGTTGTTACGTATATCGTAAATTATATTTCGTTTAACCGTTTTGAGTTATCGGATAAATCTGAATTTCTTTTACTTTCAAAAAGTTCTCGATGATGCTTTTACCGATGGAGTTGTCTCTATTCCGCTAAAAAATCAGAAACGGAGCTTAAAATTTTATAAAAATATAAGAATGTAGTTAATTAAATTTGAAACGAAAGTTCATTCTAGTCGACCTAGAATACCAATTTTGCATAATATACGGAGAGTAACTGAATTTATTGGAATTAAATTTTGTTTTAAATAATATATTAAACTTAAGTAACAAAAGTCATAAACAAGATACATTTATATTTTATAATATGTTAAATGAAATTAAATTCATTAAATATTTTAGTTATTATCATGACGGGTAAATAAAAATTTTGTTGCGATGAACGTTGAAATTTAATTCCTGTAAAATTTTAGAACTAAAAAGTGTCATTAGATGCGTCATGTAAAAATCTTACTCTCTCGCTTTTTTCTAAACGAATATTAATATTTCAAAAAAAAAAAAAAAATCAAAATTAAACTTTATCAAAGGAATAAAATATAAATTCAGGAGAGTTTAACTCTAACATTTTTTGATAAATAATGCAAATGCATTATTAATAAATTTCAATGGTTTATTTAATTGGGAAATGTAGCAAAGAAACAGTATTAATTGAAAATAATTAATATAGTTTTAATAATCATCTATTAGAAAAACGTGACTACGTACTATGATAATTTATTTTAAAATTTAAATCAAATTATTTATATATTGAGCTTAAATTTGTCACGTTACGTTATTTAGTTAATAAGCCAAATATTATTCTTTGAAAATAATAAAATTTAACTCAAATACAATTAGAAAATAAAATAATATGCAGTGCGCATAAAACAGTTATTTTTTATGTTGAACATTAAATAAATATACTCGATTGATTATACAAATTGAGTATACCATCTAATGGAGTGTAAAATCACCCCGAAAAATTTATAAATTAGGACGGAAAGTTATTGTACCATGTGATAATATGTTATAATATGATATCATTGATAAAATGATATTAAAAAAAAAAAAAAAAAAAAAAAATATTTTTCTAATTTAAAAGGATTTATAATTTGAAATTTTACGGTTAATTTTAACCTATCTTAAATTCAAATATAAAAAATCTTTTTTAAATTATGTTTTATCCGATTGTTTAGTTAATTTATAAATGCGCATTACAAATTACATTATAATATAAATTTACATAATATACTTAGTTTTCACGTAAATAAATTTATTTTATTAAATGAATTTTATTGGCATATTAGACTTATTTAATTAAAACATAAAGAATATTAAAAATTATTTTTTTATAGAGTATAGTTCAATCTTATTTTTTAAAAAACTTACAATATCCAAATAAATATTGTAAATTAAAAAAGGACATTAATTTTATAATAATTTTTTTATACAAAATTTACATTGTAAGAATGAAAAAAGATTTGCTAAACCGCATTAAGTAAACATGAAATGTCTTCCATTATTGAAGAACTTATCGAGTGACCATATATATTTTTTAATAAACATATAAAATCAACTTAAACATTTTTTTAATAAATTTTAAAATGATAATTTTTTTTTTTTTTTTTTTTTTACAAAAATAATCTTTATTTTTTATTAAACTTTTAATTAAAATCTAGCGTTTTTACCTTAATAAATTAAATAAAAATTATTTTTTATAAATATCTATATACTTTTTTATATAATACTGCAAAAAAACTCTATGAAACTTCTTCTTAACAAAGAATAATTTTTTACAAAAATTTTATAATCAGAAGAATAATTCATGTCTTTAAATCAGTTTAGCGAATATTTTTTCAATTTTATTGAATATATATATAATACTGTTGGTAATGTAAAAATTATTTAGAAATTTTCAAAACCATTAAAAAAAAATTTTTTATTTTAAGTTTTTAAATTTTTATGCATAAAATTTAATTTTTTTGCATTGTTTTGCAAATAAAAACTCAAGTTAGTAAGAAATTGTTAAAACTGTAATAAATATAATATATTATATATTTATCTTGAATCTTATTGTCGATCATAAAATTTCTCAAAGAAATTTCTTAATTTAAATAGCGTTTATTATATTATATCCATAAATTGTTTTAATTGTTAATTAGTTTATCGTAGAAAAAAAAAAAAAAAAGAAAGAAAGAAATAATTGAAATTTTAATGATAAATCAATTATTCGAAAATTTAAATAAAATTAATCAATTGTGTAATCGATTTTTTCTTACAATAATTCTTATCATTTTAATGAGCTTTTTTACTTTATAAATTTAACCGTTGTTTATAAAAAATGTTAAAATCAAAATGTAATCAATGTCAAAATTTTCTTACTAAAGTATGTCATAAAACTCTGTTTAAATTCTTATTATATTTCAAAGCTCGAGAACAAACGAAACAATTGAAGTTTTTATTGCGGCACGAAAAATAACTTAACTTCTCTGACGTAATCCATAACGCAATCTAAACGAAACGTATTGTATGATAAAAAGAAAGAAAAAGAGAAGTAAATGTAAAATAAAATAAAAATCAGTAGACAAGGAAAAAAAGTACCAACAGTGTGTGACAATTGTCGCGTAAAGCGTAAAAGTCCTCGTTATGTAAAGACGAACAATTCGTCGTTAGTCAATTTAAAAGAAATGGTATGATTTAGTACTTTACGAGTATGTATAACGAAAACAAAAACAAAAACAAAAAAAAAAAAATAAAATAAAAAAAGAAGAAGAAGAAGAAAAAGAAAAAAACGTAATACTACTATGTAGCTCATTGTTTACTAGTCTAAAATAAGGATTGATAGATACCAAAGCGATCGATGCGCATTTAGCAGAGAGAAATTTTGTATTATTGCGTTATATAACCAATGTTATGTAAATATGTATTTATATCTTTCAATATTTTTGGAATGGCGTTTAGCTCGATGAGGAGAACATCATATTTTAAAAGGTTTATCGAATTTTCAAAAGGTCAATCGATTTCGTTTGAGGGGCTTGAAAATACTGTCAAATTTTTTAACGTTTTTTCATCGAAGTTAATAATTCGTCGCTTTAATCTAAGTAAAAAAATTTACTCCAAGCAGTGAGTAAATGTGCACCCGGAATAAAGAATAACTCTATACACTCGTTTTAGAGTAGTCTTAAAGGATATAATTTAACGCGAACTTGACTCTAATAGAGTAAAAACTTGTCGATATAGAAATTACAATATTTTCAATCTTTTAAAATAAAAATTTTCTCTTTCAATTTTATCGCACGAATAAAAAGAAATTTTCGAATTCAAAGGATTAAGTTAAATAATAAACACATTAAGTGAATAGTCATTCCAAAAATATTAAGGTGTATATTGCGTAATAATCATAATTTTTTAAACGAAAGCCGAAGAAAAATCTTGATACAAGGATTTTTATTTTGTATATGTTTCTGTTACGTTTGTATCATACTATTATGTATATGAAATAAGATGCGAGTATTTTAAAATAACGTTATTAATTTTTCATTTTACTTTATTATCATTACGTGCTGTGCGGTTTTAATTTAGTTTTTTTTTTTTTCTTTTTTTTTAGTTACCAATTTATATCAAGCCGGTGATCATTTCAAAAATGTATGTGCAATTATGTTAAGATTTCGATAAGAGAAAATTGTTTAGCTCACAAGTTAACCAAATGATTAAAATTGGTACAATAATTACGTCGATGGTTTGTAGATTCGATTATGCAACGAAATTAGATTTCTCTACTAAAGTATAATTATTTTCAATAATTTGTATGAAATTTTTTATGAAAATTTAACACGAAAGGAATCGTTGAAACAAAATTTTAGTTTTTTTTTTTTTTTTTTTTTTTCGTCGTTAATTGAGATCTTACTATAATTACAAAAAAGAATTTATTTTTTATGTGCATAAATAGTTTAAATAGAAATCGAATAAGTATAAACTTAGAATTTTAATACTGTTTGTCAAATAAAGTGACTCCAGTAAACTTTCCAATATTTTAATTTCATAAAATAATCTCGTATTATAATTTATATCGAATACATATTTAACAAGTAAAACATTATATATTTCATCACTTGTGAATACATTTTTCTCTCATCGTCTTTATTGTATAATAAATAATTAAAACGAGTGAAACGAACGTCAAGTCAACGTAAGTTCTATACTTTGCCGTCGGTTCCTCGTTGTACAATTATTTAAACGCTTAAATAATTATTATATAATTAATGTAAGGGAATATCGAAGATCGAGTACGATTACACGAGAACGCGGGAACGTTTTTTCTAATCGATTTTCTATATATAATTGTCTCTTTTTTACGTAGCGAGTACAAAAAATCGTTGAGCGATTTTTTTCCTTCGTGCAGTATCGATTCACCAACAAATTCATGTACGCAAAATGCTCGAAAATTTTAAAAGCGAACGATTCGGCAGCTATCGTTTTTTTTTTTTTTTTTTTTTTTTTTTCAAAAACTGTAACAAAAATGAAAACGATTAAAGCGAAAGAAAGTTTCTTAAAAAAAAAAAAAAAAAAACAAACAAACAAACAAACAAATAAATTAAATATAAAAAAAAAAATGTGCAAAAGTTCAAATGTAGAAAGTGATAAACTGACCTCAAGACTTAAAAATTTTATCAAGTGTCTCCGAATGAAAAGCTTTTACGCCACAACTTTTTGATTTTAATTTGTCGGTATGAAACGTTAGGCAGTTGCTATCATTAAAACAAACGTTAAATGTGAATAACGACAATTGCGCTGTAATAAAACGAACAGTAAAGATCTTTTGTACCGCCGTCTGATTTGTAATAAGAAATTGTAAAACAGAAAAATGTAGCTGTTGGAAAACAAAAATTTTTCGATCATTTTTAACTCTTCGGAGTACGTAAGAAATATTGGAGATTAATTGAATATGATAAATCTTTTCTACACACACACACACATAGAGAATATTCAACTGGCGATTTTTTCGTTACATTAACGTAAAAAACAAAAAAAAAAAAAGAAAAAACAAACAAATAATAATAATAATAAAGAACGCTTGTAACAATATGTAAAATCTGACGTGAACACTTGTTTTTTGTTTAATGTTATTGTATATTATACATTGTACATATATGTAACTTACTATATAAATTATACATATTTAACAAACATTAATAAATATATTCGATAAATCCGAAACTTAATGACATTGAAAAAAAAAAAAAAAAAGGAAAATAAATGAAACAAGTTAAATATTCATAAAAAAAAAAAAAATAAATAAAAAAAAATAAAACAAATTACCTGGACTTCAAAGAGAATACATTTTAACGATTAAATTACAATCGGCAAATATTTGCAAAAAAATTTAACGATTCATTACAATAACACTTATTTTCTCTCCTACTTTTGAATGCTAAAAACAATACTTTGAAATGTATTGGTTAATCGGTAACAAAATTTAGTACAAAAGCATTCACGTCTGACGGAAATCCAAAAATATACTTAAACATTCATCTTTCTATTTTAATGTTCAATGTTTCCAAGTGTTCTTAAAATCTGGTAAAGAGAGAAAGGTCGAGAAAGATAAAGAGAGAAAGAAAGTGACTAAGAGAGACGAAATAGAGAGAGAGAGAGAGAGAGAGAGAGAGAGAGAGAGAAAGAAAGAAAGTGTGCGTGCAAGAAAAAAAGTGAAAAAGAGAGATTGAGAGGTAAACAAAGGTAATACTGTAAATGTAGAGATGATCGTGTGAATAGCCTTGAAAAGGTTTTTTTCCGACCATGTATTCGAGAATTATTGTAATACTTATACATATAGATATCAAAAATTATATACTACCTCTTGAAGGATCATATAGCGTCTTTTATCTTTTACAAACAAAAAGAAAAGAAATAAGAAAAAAAAAAAAACAAAACAAAACAAAACAGTTATGTGAACATGTACATAAAAACATGAAATTTCTTTATTTTCATTGAAATTTCCTTCATTCGATAACGGCATTAACGTTTTTCTCGACTTTTTTATATAAGTGAAGTCTGCTTTTATAAAGTTTAAAAAGGTATAAGTAATTATTAGAAAAAAAAATTTGTTTCGCCATTTTTTTAACTATGGCCTCTTTTAACGCTGTTTATTTTTATAAACGTCTACTTTTGTTCGTTTACATAAATTTCGGAATTACAAATTTTATTTATAATACATCAAATTATAACGTCTGTTACATATTATGAATAATTTACAATTTTTCATTTCTAAAAAGTTATATATTTAAAAAATCACACAAGTTTCACAAATATACAAATATATGTTTACGAAATAAATATTTGTTCGTTATTTTTTCTTTAAGATTATGCACGATATGAATTTTAATTTTTTTCATTTCCCAAACTTCAATCAACAATTTATTTTCACTAGCCTTACTTGATGAATCATTTTAAATCGTTTCAATGGAAAGATTCACCGATTTTTTTTACTTGATATATTTATTTGTAAAATATATTATACATTTATGTTCATATATATAAAAAATTAATTAGTTTTTATTTTAAATATTTTAAATTTATACAATAAAAAATTTTTTTTACACCCGACGAAAGAAATGAAAAAATAAAATATTTTTATTTTCCGCAACTATCAACAATTTTTTTTTTTAAATTTAACAATTTTGTATTTACATATTTTTTTTTACATACGTTAAAGACAAAATTAATTTAAATCGATATTAATGATTTTAAAAATATAAACAAATAAATAAATAAATAACTTCCATTTCAGATAATATTAATCTTTAAATGCAAAATTATTAAATTTAAAAATAATAATAAATAAATCAACAGTGATATAGCTACAACCATAAATAACCTAATTATTTTTAATTATTTATACAAATTGTGCAAATAAATTTATAAATTACATTAATTTAGAACAACAACTCAATTTACTTATAATAAAAACTATATACTAGGCTCATAAACATCTAATAACTTGCTTTCGATTAAGAGGCACTAAATTTCCGCTCCACTTCTTATTTTTATATAAATTAAAACTTAATAATAAGAAGTGAATTTTTCAAAATAAATTTTATCGTTAATATTCGGGCTTATAAACATAATATTGATTCTAATTTCAAAGAGTACACAACAATTTAACTCAAAGATAAAAAAAAAAAAATAAATAAATTCTACCGATTTGCATACATTATATACTTATAACCGTTCATTTAAAATTTTTCTTAAAACATTGTGAATACAGCGAATCTAAAAATGTCTAAATCCGTAATCTTAAATCTTAAACAAAGATACGCGTCTGAATAAGACTTACCTTATAAAAAAAAAAAAAAAAAAAAAAAAAAAAAAAAAAAATTATTGTCGAAAAGAATAAACCAAAAAAAAAAAAAAAAACAAAAAAAAAAAAAAGAAAAGAAAAGAAAGTCAGTAATCAGTCGACGTCGTCGTTGAATTGGTCGCGGTGGAATAACTCGGATCGTCGCTGCAGCTCGTCGAAGACACGCCGAGAATCCGCGCCAATTTTTCCAGACTACGAGGAAAGCCCCGAGTAATAGCCGCGTGTTGCGGTCCGATCATCGCGTCGACCATAACGCCGAGTCGTATTGTTCTGTCGTGCCTGTGCAGCGTCATCGATAGGCCTGAGATAAACGTCGAGCAATTTTAATGAAATTATTATTATTTTATGGACGATATTTATTTTATTCGATAAAATTATATATTATAATTCGTTATAACGGCTTACTGCAATTTCCCTGTGGTGGTTTCCAAAACACCGACGATTGTACTCCATCGACGGGAAGATCGCCGTCTACGTGGGTCAACGATATGGAATATTTTCTCGTCAAATGATTCAGTACTATTTTTAAAAATATCGATGGCAAACAAGACGTTATAAAACCCGTCGACGTTTCTGCTGCAGTTATCGCATAAATAGCTTGTTGTTTTCGTCTAGCGTCGTGAATGTTTTTCTGAACGACCTGGAGGACAAATAATTATTCTCTCTCTCTCTCTCTTTCTCTCTTCTTTTTTTTTTTTTTTTTTTAAAGAAAATAATTTATATTTTTTTAACGAGTTAAATTTTAACCAATGTTCAAATATTAAATTAAGTATAAAAATTATTTAAAATAAATAATGCAGTTGAATTTAAAATTGTAATTTTAATCTCATTTTCGAGGTGTCTTATGTTTAAATGAGTTTATTATTTTTTTTTTTATTCTTACCTCGAGTAACTCAATCAAATCGTCCTCGAAAAGTGGCGTTTTCATAGGTAAAGAAAGACATAATAAACCTTTAGTCTCGCGACTATTTGTATAAAGTGACCTTTGGCTTGCAAATTTGGCAGTAGCTAATATTACGTTAGGTATCGGTTGTCCAGAACACCTAAAATTTCATTCAAAATTCAATATCAAATCATTATTTATTGTTCGGTTAAACATTTTAAATTGACATTGTTTAAATAAAAATTTTCATGCATAAAAATTTTACTTACTTGAAGTATTCTTTAAGAGAATCAACGGCTCCGGCGAGTAAAATTTCGGTCTCACCGGCACCGCTTACGGCCGATATCTGTTGCAACAAGCTCAATTCGATTTCCTCGGACCAAGCGACGACTTTACGACCGCTTTGTGAAACGGTGGGAAAATCGGCGTTACTTGGCCGACGGAATAGCTCCTCGATTATGGCGATCGGGGCGCGAAATGTTATCGCCAATACTGAAAATACCTCCAAGCTCGTCTGCACATTGAAAAAAATAAATAAATAAATAAATAAATAAAACGTATGAAAAATATCTTGAATAAAACTATTTTCCGCATCAAACCTTTTCTGTTTTTAAAATAATTTATAAAAGTTATCTCACCCTAAAGATAAGAGGTAAGTAGCACGAAAGAATAGAAACGAGGCTGTCCGGATAACAATGATGTTGGTCGAGTAAACTCGCAGCGCGAATTTCTCTCCATAACAATATCGGTGCTTTTAAGGTTACCGTAACGCCTATATACCAAATCCAAGCGATCGTCGTTCGCAAAATCTCAACGGGATTAAGAAGATTTATCGTCGCTTGAAATATAACCGCCCACGTGAAATTACGTTTCGCAATTTCCCGTAAATATGCAGTCCAAAAAACGCGCAAATGCAAACCCTCTCGACGTCTGTATTGTCTAAAAAAAAAAAATTTTCGATTTACATTTAAAAAAATTTGTTTTTTTTTTTTTTTTTTTGTTATTTATTTAAATTAAATGAAAGAATTAATCACACCTCGTGAGCTCCTTAATAGTCGAAAACCAAACAATAATCGCAATCTTAGCGCACTGCCACAAGCTTATTCTCTTCTTGAGTATTTCCGGTCTCTCGGTCGGATCGTTGTTGCACAAAAATTCGTTCCAAACATTGCTGAAACTCTCGGTGAGCTTCTGATGCAATCGCGGCAGCGCGGACGGCTCGGCGTAGAGATTGGCGAAGGGTGAGTCGTACTCGCGTGACGCGGCGCAGGACGACCAACGGGCTCGCTCGAGGGGCAAAAAATCCCCGAGGGTCAGCTGCTCTTGGCGCAGCAGAAGATGATGTACTCGCACCAGGAAGTAACGGGATTGGTGACCGATCACGTGGACCTGCCACGGTGATTGACCGGCTGCTAGATATTTTGACGTCACGTCGCTCACGTAATCCTGCGTTTGATTCAATTAATCGTATTTCATAAATAATGATCGTGTTAAACAAGAAACTTTATTCGAATTTCGTTCTTTCTCAATCGTAAATCAATGTAATCTTTATGGAATTTAAATTATTGCTTAAAACACGATAAATAAATTATTCAAGATAAATTGCAATACACCGAAACGAAATATAAATATATTTGTTATTAAAATCAAACTGAAAATTTTTTATTAAAAATTTTCAAGCTCATTATAATGTATTAAAATCATTATTTATCTTCTTGTTTCCTTAAATCTTAAATAAATCTCAAACGGTATTCTTTATTTTATTTTCTGTTTAATTTGCTAACAAACGTCAAATAAAAATTATAATTTCGAGTAACGATAAAAATATTAAAAAATATCCGTATAAGCAATAATTTAAATAATCGCCGTCGTATTATCGGCATTGGTTAAAACATTCTCCAACGCAAAGTAAACTTTGTTCATCAATATTCAACATCCCTCGACTTATATACCGCAAAGCCAATTGCGTTACGTTTATACACCAACAAAACTTTATCAACGTAACCGTAAAAGCCAAAGTTTCTACCTGGATATTAGACTCGTTAATCGGTCGTCCTTTGAACAGACTCGGCGACGTAATCAAATGATTATCCACGGAAAATTCCTCGAGTTTCTCCCAAGCGTAGCAGTAATACTTGGTCGTCAAAGCCATACGTAATAACGGCTTCGACGATGCCAAATGAACCAAATGGTTCCTCAAATGCTCGGTCACGATCGTTGGACATTCTATTAATAGTGTATAGATACCCTGAAATGATAAAGTAAGTTAATTTCTGATAAACGGTAATTAGTTATTTAATTAAAATAAAGAATAATGCATTTTAAAAATATTAATATAAAAACGATGTACCGTTAAATTTTGTTTTTTTTTTCTTCTAAATTTTACTAATTGAAAAATTAACGTTAAAATATATTAAAATAATTAAAATTACCTGATTTCTACCTTGATCCAATATACTTCTCGTACTGTTATTTTCAACAACTTTACAGTTGGGATATTTCCATTTGACAAAACGTATCCAGCATCTTTTCGACCATTGGCAAACTGTGCCGATCAATAAAATTATGGTTCACGTTATAATTCACGCCGCCTTTAATAACTTATAATAAATTAAGAAAATATAAGATAAATAATTTATTAATATTTAATTAACTAGGAACATGATTTATTCCATCGTTTAATTTATGTCAAAAACGTAATAAATTAGGTAAAGGTAACTTATACACAGTATGTCCCACGGAAAACGGAACTTTTTCAAAACATCGATTTATATTGGCGCCACCTATTGGTGGATGTTAGCAATGGAAAGGTCCATTCTTAACTGACATCCTGTCAAAATTGTATGACATTCGGTTCAATGGAAACCAATATATCGCGCTCAAAGTGACAGTGTGTTTGTGGCATCGGTCGAAAAATGAACTTCGAACAAAGAGCAAATATGAAGTTCTGTTTTAAACTCGGTAAATCCTTTACTGAGACGCATAATTTGCTGAAACAAGTTTATGACGATAATTGTCTATCCCGTACCAGAGTATATGAGTGGTATAAGCGGTTCCAGGAAGGTCGTGAAGACATTCAGGACGACGAACATCCAGGTCCTTCGAATATCGTAGTAACATTGAAAAAGTGCGTGAATTTATAAAAAATGAGTCAAAATCTTCATTGCGATACATGGAAATGGAATTGAATATGTCCAAAAATTCAATTCATCGCATTTTGACCGATCATTTGAATCTACGGAAGGTGTGTGCACGCTTTGTTCCACACAAATTGACCGACTACGAAAAATTGCTCCGAATTCAACATTGTAAGGATTTGATTAAAGAGTCAAAAAAGGACCCAAACTTGAAATATTCAATTGTGACTGGTGACGAGACATGGTGTTTTCAATATGATCCGGAAACCAAGCGTCAAAGTGCTGAATGGAATGGGCACCCAACCGAGCCCAATCCGAAAAAAAGTCGTCTTGAAAAGTCTAAATTGAAGACAATATTGATTTGTTTCTACGATTCGGAGGATATTATTCATCGTGAATTCGTTCCACCCGGTCAAACGATTACTGCTGTGTTTTATCTTGGTGTTATGAAGCGTTTGCTCAGCCGTATTCGTCGTGTGCGGCCACAATACCGTGAAAAAGGGAGCTGGCGTTTGTTGCATGATAATGCCCCGTCTCATCGATCGAACTTGATCACGGATTTTTTGATCAAAAATTCCATTTTAACCATCAACCATTCACCGCACTCGCCGGATTTGGCTCCGTGCGACTTCTACTTGTTCTCAAAATTGCACTTGCCTATGAAAGGAAAACGTTATGCCGACGTAGAGGCCATCCAAAGAGCGACGACTGACATACTAAAGTCAATGGATAAAAATGATCTCAAAAACTCATTCGATATGTTAATTGATCGTGCAAAACGTTGTATTGATGCGGAAGGAGACTATTTTGAATAAAATAAATGAGATTTGCCGGAATATTGAGTTTTTGTCTTTATTTTGAAAAAGTTCCGTTTTCCATGGGACACTTTGTATATATCAAAATTATATAAAAATATCTACGGAAAACATTTGTATGAGTAGATACGCCCCGAGTTTGATCAGACGATAGACTTTATAGCACATGCATCGATTAAGGGGAGGTTCTCATCAAGCACGACCAAAAAATCGATTTTTTTTTTTTTGATTAAAAAGTTGACAAATGTCTCGTAGAATACGCTCGTGAAATCCGTTTTGCCGAATTTAATTTATTTTTAAAGTTATAGTCAAAAAACCGAAGTCGTCTTTTTACGTACTAAATCGCGTACTAAAACTTTAAACGCGTTTTTCTCAAAACCATGTTTTTTGAGACGGGCGGCAAGATATCTCAAAACTATTATAGATATCGAGATAAATATTTTATTTTAAAGGTAATTAAATTTGCTGGATCTTGACCTAAAATCATAATTTTACAATAATTATTTTTATTGTTATTGCACTTTTTAGAGCAAAAAAAAGTGCAAAAAAATATTTTTTTTTTGCAAGTCAGCCATTTTGTTAATTTTTAACTTTTCTTCGTGATTTTAGTTCAAGATCCAGCAAATGTCTTCTATTTTATAACAAACTTTGATTTTTTGATTTCAGACAAAAATTGGATTAGTTACCTTGCCGCCCGTGAGGTGTCTTTTTTTTCGATGACTATTTTTCAATGCATATAACTAATAAACTATTCGGTATTTTTGTTCAAAAAAATTTGTAAAAATAGTTAATAACATACTTAATAAGCATCAAAAAACTTGACTACTTTATTTATTTCCTTCCATGAGAAAAAAAATCGCAAAAATCACGTAATTTTTGGGTCGCTAGATGAGAACCTCCCCTTAACCCGCAAGCGTCCGAATTTTTCCGTCACAAATTGGTGAACTAATAATTAATTGAAGATTAATATTTTTATAAATTTTATTTTTGATTTATCAATATTGCATATTGAAAGGTGTAGATTGATGTAATTATTAACAACTTCTCTAGAATTTCTTAACTAAAATTTTAATTTAAATGAAATTATTTCAACGTAAAATATGAGTATAAATAATAAATTCAGAATAATATAATTTTAATTATTGAATAGATTCAACGATTTTTTCATTATTTCACAAACAGGATTACCTTAGTTAAAAGAAAAAAAAAAAAAAAAAAAAGAAAAACAAATAAAACTTATAATTATTCAACAAATATTTTGTAGCAGAGACGCATTATCACAATCGATTGCATCTATTAATAAAAACAAAAGATAAAAAGTCTATCCAAAAATATAAAAGCGAAAATTATCGTATTAAAATTGATAAACCTTATAACAAATCTACATACACAATTGCAGACAGATAGCTTTTAACTTTTATTAAAAAAATTTTATTTATAATTAGTGAGTTCTTTGTGTATTAACATAAAAGATAAATATTTTTAAAAAGCAGAGATACGCTTACGTAAATGATAACGCATAAATAATATGACAGTATAAAATAAACTTTAAAAATATTTAAACGACATAAAAACCATAAAATTATTGTTAAAATGTATATAAAGAAGTTTTTTATATTATAATAAAAATTTAATCATTTTCAAATAAAAGTTTTCAACATATATTAGTTATAATTTTTCAGTATATTACTTTAAATAAATGTTTAAAAATTTATTCATGGTTTATTAAGAACGGAAGAAAGTAAAATTTATTTTTACCAAATGGCTAAAATACATAAATTTCAATCAAAATTTTACTAAATTTTAAATTATTTTATAATATTAAATAAATTGAAAAAAAAAAAACAATTTAATACTGTTACATAAAAATTATTCAAAATAATCTTTTATACATTTTTTTTTTAACTAAAAAAAAAAAAACGTCTCTGTTTTTACGCATCTAAAAATATTGACACAAAGTGCATTATTGTAAACTTTCATTTTATAAACGAAAAAAAAAATCGAGAATCCAGAATGAAAAAAAAAAAAAAAAAAAAAAAAAAAAAACAAAACCCTGCATACCTGGATAACTGAGCAACAAAGTCGGCAGAACAACAATAACAAGAAGCAAAGCGACGAAGAAATCGATGAGACAGCCGATGTCGAGGAAACCGCCGCCTCCTCGCAACTTCTTCGCCATTCTCTCGCTCTTTTAACACATACGTACACTTATACCAATACGCAATATGTCAAATCGTAATCTATCTCTTTTTATTATTATTATTATTATTATTATTATTATTATTATTTTATCCTTTATTGCAACGAAACAGCGACCGAATGAAAGAATCGCGCGGTAAATGCTTAGGTAAGACCGAGACTCGCCACGTCTCGCGAGCGATACGTTTCACGAAAATCTCGACCTTTGACATCCAGCTGCAGTCCCCCGATGATTATAACAACGCTCTTATCTGAGTAGATATTTAGCTCGCTAAAATCGCTGCTGTCTCGTATTCTCGCTTCTACGAGATTATTGATGCCGATATTTGTTTTTTTTTTTTTTTTTATTTTTGCTGTGTTTTCTTTCATTTTCTCTCTCTTTTTTTTTTTTTTTTTTTTCTATTTTTTGCGTTCGAACGAATGCGTTTCGCTGCTGCGTGAGTTTAAAAACCGGTTGCTGAATGGCGTAGTTCAGTTGGTTGGTTTATAGGAGACATTTATAATAATTATAATCGCGTTTTATATAAAATGGTTTCATCAAACTTGTAATTTTAATTATCATATTGTAGTATCAGATTACTAAATCCTTAATATCAGTTAGATAAAAATAGTACTCATCTGATATTTTGTAAAACAATCTATTCTATTCTACAAAAATAACCACTAGCTTGTTATGATAATGAAGCACTGATTTAAATAAAACTAGTACGAGCATGAATAATGAAATTTAGATTGCGAATTTATATACTATCTTATGTGAATTGCTTAAAATGAATCATCCAATGGTCGTTATAATTTTACACAAAAGTGCACGTAAACATTATCGAGAAAATTTTCTTTTATTACCATAAAGGATTTATTTTCACTTTTACAATTAATAAATAAAAATCCAGTTAAAGATTTATAAAAAAACAAATGATTTCATTTTTATGATAAATCAAAAAATTTTAAAATATAATATTAGTTTCAATTCAATTAATTAGTTTAATAAAAAATTCATAACTAATTTTTTTTTTTTTTTCAACTTGACGTATTCATCACACAATACTCACCACTATTAATTTAGTTAATTAATAAACTGATTACACGATTATGAGATGTAAGATGTCATACGAACTGGTCATTCTGTCTCTTTTTTATTTTTATTGCAATAAAAAAGAAATTTTCGAAATCAAAATAAATTTATATAATATTTTACGATAAAAATGTTTAAAGCTTGTTTGAATAAAAAAAAAAAAAAAAAAAAAAAATTAGAAGTTGCTTAATGAATCTTATTTCGAATAATCTAAACGATATAAGAATATTTAAAAATAAATTTCAAAATTAAATTAACAATATGATATAAATATAGATTTCTAAATCAATATCAATAAAGAATAAATTTAACTTGTTTCATCGACAACTTTTGATAATTTTCGATTTTCTCTTTTCTTTACTTTTTCTTGAAAAAATTGAGCAAAAAATTTTCTCGAAAAATTAACAAACTTATACTTTAATAATCCGAAGCTTGATTATCTTTCTCAAACACTGTTTCAGTGCAGCGACATTCGGGTCAGGTATTTAAATGGATCTAGATATACACACATATATATGTACACAACGCTAAAACTTACGAATGATAATATAGTTAAAAAAACTTTTCAGTTATTTATGTTATATATTTTGACGATTAATTTCACTAATTTATAAAATGATAATTTCATTCAATAAAATTTACTCTCCAGCATTTAAGCGAGAAAACTTAATTTGTGATGTAATTTTCAAATGGAACTTATACAATATATTAATAAGAACCATTTCTGATTTTGTATTAATTAGTTTAAGTAATTAATATGTTAAATATATAATGAATTGGACTGAATTAATATTTATTTTTAGATTAATAATAATAATTTATAATTTAAGAAAGAAGAAACCTAACGTATTGAGTGGTATTCAAGTTTGCAAAAAATAATTTATAAGAAAACGAAACACAATCTTAGAATATAGTACAAAGAAGTTTATTAAAAAAAAAAAATAGTAATAAAATGTGTAAAGAAAATTCGTATAGTACTATGACATATCAAGAAAATTAATATAGTGTACATGAGAATAATGGTATATGATTGATTAAAAAAATACACAAATCGATTTTAAGATTTTTGGTCTTTTATTGATCAAATTTCTAAACCTTACGAACAGCACAAATACATGAATTGTTAAAATAGAATATTTGCAGGCGCCCGCGAGGACACGAATTTTTCGCAGGAGTGGGGCACGTGAAATGCATTGGTTTTGTTTCGATAAAAGAGAGAGAGAAGATGCTTCGGGGAGGGGAGGGAGGATTAATTGAACGTCTGATCTACTCGTAATCACTTTACACATATTGCACAATTGAACGAGTTTTTTTATTTATATATTTTCATTTTTTCTTTCATAATAGCATGCATCCATACCACCATGATTTTGCTTGTCTTCTTCATTTCGTCCTTTAACATTTTTACCATCTTTCAATAAATGTGCGTTGGACAGTTTGACAACTTATTCGGTAGTTTCAATCGTACGCTGCATATAATCAAAAATCGCTCGATTAAGGGAATGCTGTCAAAATTTACAATTTCTCATTGTACAAATGTATGTCTGCATGTGTAATATGTATGTCTCAACGAACGACAAAAGTGACCAACAAAGAGAATTTGTCTTTGCATTTTACGTTCAGGCGATGTATAAAACAGTAAAACTGTATAACATGAGTTTTTATACGTCTTTTTATTTTTAAGTTGCCCGTTCAAGGCAATATCGTTTTATCTACAAAATCATTCTTATGTTTTATCACAAGTTTCTTTTTTTTCTTTTTTTTTTTTTTTTTTTTTTTTTAAATGCGTATTTTTTATTTAAAATACGTTCCTAGTCTAAAGTTTACTATCAAGCGATAACAATTATACAAGGGTGACTTTTTCCCTTAATTGACGATTTTGTGATACGAATTACGATACAAGTATAATGTTATTAATATGTAAAACATAAATTTATTAATATGATAAAATAAAAATTCTTACATTTAAAATAATACATTGTACAGTACATATAATCTAGAGTCACAAGGTTTTATTTAAAATCTACCATCGGACCATTCAAAATCCTAATAGTTGATTCCATTGATTTCTTTACGGTAAGATCTGTGAGAATAAGACCATTAACAATTAAGAATCCATTGCTTCGTAACAACTTTGCCGCATCTCAGTTAAGCATGAAATGATCAATAAAAAAAAAAAAAAAAGAATTAAATTTACATCAACCAAATGATAAAAATTAATCAGTTAATCGTGTTATAAACTATGTTCAAAGTTAAGTCGTTAGTTGGTTATAACTTAGAACTTTTAGCAAAAAATTGTCAAACATAATACATCCTTTATAAATTTCATGTATATAATTTTAAAAACCTAATCAGCCCTATATAAAAATATATCATAATCAAAATTTAATTTTTTTTTTTTTTTTTTTTTTTTTTTTTTTTTTCTTAATAAAATTATAAATTTTATAATACGCTCGATTATTAAACAACATATTAAATTTGTTTTGCTAAAAATAAGTAAACATTTCGCCTAAGGTCTTTGCACTCGTTCTCTCTGACCTCAAGGCGGCGCAACAGCCTCGCGTATATATAACCTATTATAAAAAAAGCAAACACTAAAACAAATCGAAAACGTAAAACAAAACCAATATTAAATTAGAACCATAGCTTACAAAGTACTTATTAATAAATTTAATAATAAATTTGGGACTAAATAATGAAAATCGACATTAAAGTCTAATAAATACCTAATGACCTACAAAAATTTGTAGTTAATCATAAATTTCAAACATTAAATTTTTATAACTGCTAGTAAAGATTTTTATGATTTTGGAATTTACCACTAAATTTATAAAAGTTTATAACTACATTTCTATAACTACTTTTAAGATTGATATAAATAATTCCAATCTAACAGATTTTACATCAAAATAAAAAGTAATCGCGAGTTTGTTATACTAATGTTACTAGTAAATTTTAATAATTAATTTTTGCCTTTTACATAGTTTAATAGTTTATTAATTTTAATTTCAATCAATTTATATGGTGAATTTTATAGAATAAAAAGTGAATAATTGTTACACACTCAGTAAAAATATTTTTTTAATACGTTTAAACAACGCAATGAATATATTTAGTGCAAGTATGGCAATAAATTTATAAAAAATATTGATATAAAATTTTATCAATTTTAAACGCAACTTTTGTAATTTCTAGCAATTTTAAACATAAAATATTTCATAATAACTACACAAATAGGTGATGCGTAGTCAACAATTTACGATTAAATTGTTTTTAAAAAAATTTTAAAAAAATCAATAGATTGCAATTTTTTACAGTTCATATTTCAATTTTCTTGAATGAATAACCGCACTTGACAATTCTTTTTTATTATATGCATCATTTACATTCTAGTAAATAACACTATTTTAAACTTCTTAGATAAATACATACGTCTGCCATTGCGCTCGGCCCTTAACTCAAACTAGCAAAAAAAGCATCGAACTAATAATAGTGAGAATATACAAGAAAATATTCAAATCGCCCGCAAGAAAATACACACATTTGGTTTTTTCTCTATTTTTCTTTTTTGTCGGTCGCCACTACATTATCGTTATTTTCATCTCCATTATCATCCTCATTGCCGTCATCGACGGCTTCTTGTCCCTTCGTTTTGTACCACAAAGTTCTTGCACTGACTCGATTTCCGTATAAAAATAGAACTCACTTTGAAAATAAACTACCTCTATGATAAGGAACGATTTGTAGAAGTGCCCTGAGAGTATAAAAGTACGACCGAGGCATCCTGATCATCCCGGGATCGGCGTCTTATGGCTCTGGATGGAGGCGGCAAGGCGTCGATGGAGGCACGGCCACGAGGCACTGCAACTACGCCGCGAACAACGGAACTTCTGTTCGAGCCTACCGCCATGTGTTTTTACAACCTTGACGATAGCCTAAAATGAGAATAATTAAAAATTAATTGATGATAAAAATTTTAAAAAATTTACAAAAATTTACTTTACAAAACGATACTTCTTTCAATTTTCGCAAAGAAATTTTATAATCGCTTTAAAAATTGAAGTTAAATTTAATAATTAAAACAATTATAAATATTTTTAACGAAAAATTTTAATTATTAAATTTATCGTAAACTTTTACCATCATTTGCTGATGTTCAGTCGGAGTGGCATCTTCGTCTGGCGGAATGATAACTGGTTCATCTGTGTCTGCAAAATTGTTTTTTTTACATTATGTTTAATAATGATAAAATATTTTTAGGATATTACAGCACGTGTTTTGATATCGATATGCTAAATTAAAGTCGAAAGCTTATAATAGTAAAAATAAAATATTAATTTAAATAATTTAATACACATTTTAGTTGGTATAAATTACTTAATAAAATTTTATACTTTTTTCGTAAGACTATTGTAATCATTATCAACAATATAAACATTACTTACTTACTTCTGAAATTAATTACACTTGATTATATAACTTTTTCAACAATTCGTCATTAACTTACAATTTTAATTTTAAAGGCATTAAAAAAAAAAAAAAAAAATAAATAAATAAATAAATAAAAATTAGAATTATTTAATAAATAGTGTACTTGAAGTTAGTAAATCTAACATTTATTGATTATTTAATCAACTTATAATGTTTTCATTATTTTTAATGAAGTGTTATTAATAAAATCATTTTTCGTTTAAAATTCATCTTGTTTCGTTGCAACTTTAATTGAAAATTATTTTTTTATTTTTAAATCTAACAAAAACGAAAACTTTTCATACCTTGAGCTTGACGATGAGTGGGCCTAACATTTTCCACAAAGAGTATGTCGGGTGAGCGCCAAGGTGTACCATAAGGCTGCAATCTATCAACATTTATACTACTACCAACAGGTCCAAAGAACGAAGCTCCACGAGGTGGTCGTCCGCTGGTCCTCATATTCTCTACAAAAATGATCTCCGGCGCAGCCCAAGGATTGTTATAAGGCGCACGCCTCTCGTGTCTATTGCCCAAATTTCTATTATGCAACCAGAAGCGCGGCTGGGCGCGTCTGCCGATACCTTGGGAGTCCATCGACATGTTGGGATTGTCGTTACCACCGTTGGGCGAACGCCAGTTACCCGGACTCTCGCCGTAATTCGAGTGCCACATTGACGCGGCACGCGGTGATACGCGCTCGTTGCGCCCGGCGCCGTTGCCGCTGGGTCCACCGGATACGTTTCCACCGCCTCCGTTTTGTGACTGATTTGAGAGTAAGCCCGACGTGGCCGTCGACGGATAGTTCGAGCCCATACCTCGAAGTGGTCGACGCATGAACGGATTCACACCCATCTGGCCGCTTAAGCTCGTCGTCGCTGCTACAAAATTTATATTCAAATTTTAAGTTTTTAAATCGCGTCTCTCTTAATACTGTTGATAATGTTAAAAATTAATCTAGAAATTAAAAAGAACGCAAAATCTTCATTAGCTTATTGGTTGCTTTAATATATTTTACGTTTGAAGGTTTTTTTTAAACATTCGTATTATATCACTAATTAAACTCACACGGTTACATTTTTCCATTTACATTCATTAAAAAATTTATAAATGTAAAAATGCATTTATTATTTTCCTTTACCGATGATATACTATAGTACATCAGCGTGATGTAATGCGCATTGATATTTACAATTACTTACGTATTCGCACTTTTAATTGCACATATATAGCAATATTCACATTTACGCAAATAAATACGCACATACCGATATTCTCAAATGCATACACGTCCACACACTCATATGAATATTTATATCTTTTAATATGTAAATGTACGAATTCAAATCAGTGTTAATAATAACGTATACATTTATAATATTTGTATAAACCAATACGTACGCAGTGCATAAATAATTATAATATGGAAGAAATTTATAAATATCGTCAATGGCATATTTTATTGTATAACAATAACAAAAATTGCACTAGTTTTACAATTGAAATTTTTCGTAAATAGAATATATCATATATTATTATGATTCTTAACACAAAAAAAGTATCATATTGATTTAACTAAATATGATTACTTTGCTTCTTACAAAGAACATTTTTAATGAGAATTATTTCATAATTAAAAAAAATTTTTAAATATTTCAAAATTTTTGATAAATATTCGACAAGCTTATTCTTCATTTAATATGATTAAAAATACTTTTAATTTTATAATTTTTAAAAAGTAAGAAAATAATTTTTTGTAAAAATTATAATGTTTTAATTTATTATGATTCAATTTCAAATGTTATGAAAAATATTCTTATTTCTTTTACATAAATTGTTACATAATATAAATGTAAATTTTAATCTCAAAATATACGTATACAATATAATACTATATATGTATATATGTATGTGTATATGTATATGTATGCAACTAATCTCCAACTTATTATTTCAACTCCTAAATTAGATGTACAAAAACTGTTTGCCAGAGATGAAAAATAAGAAAATGAAAGTAAAATTTGATAGTGAAACACATGTGCACTTTTTTATACGTACCAATGGAGTTGAGATTTCTCTCAGCTTGCCGTACCGGTAAACAAATTGGACACTCGGTAAGGGAGCATCGATTCCAATGATCGATGATCTCTTTAGTCGAGCCGCAACAGTTTATTCCTATCTGGCATGTAGTTATGTGATTCAAAAGGTTCTTGGTCTCGCGACAATGAGGCAGCGAACAGAGCAGCATCACGTCGTTTTCCTGGTTCTCACGTTCTTGGCACTTATACGCGTGAGCCAGTTGCTTGATTACCTCAGGCACCTCCGATGCATCGAGACTTAGTGGAACTGCGCCTTGCAAGAAGCGATCAGGTGGAACAAAAATAATGCGAGGTACGTTAAAATAGGATTTCTGATTATAATAATTGAAGGTCGCTTTTAATGTAAAAGACTGATTTTATAAAAAAAAAAAAATTACTCTTTAATTTTTGAAAATTATGTTACCTCCGATATAAAATTAAAATATGTAAATGTGCGCCCTTCAATTAATATAATTTATTTACTAATTTAAAAATTTTAAACTAACTTTATGCATTTCTTATTTTTTTATACGTAACAAAAAATATGTATGTTCGCTGTTTTAATTACTCATAAAAATGTAATTGAATATTTAAAATTAAAAAAGATAGAAAACTTACAAAATTATCTAGATATTACGTCATAGTACTTAAACGGGTGTGTCGTGATGACGTCACGCTAGAACTAGAGTTCTGAATAACTTTCGTGAACAGTTTTTTAAATAATAATCAAAATTCATTTTTATTAAAAAAAAAAAAAGAAAAAAAAACAAATTTTACTCGACTTTGATCTAATCGAGCAAATAAAAATTATATTTTCGCTTCTTAAATATACTTAAATTAAACAAAATGTTAGCGTAGCCATTGAAGTTTTACGCTTTTAAAGAAACAAATATGTATAAACATAAAAGTGTACACCACGTTTAATAATAAAAATGTTCAATATACTTAAATCTTCAACGTATTAATTCAAAACGACAATAACTAGCAACAGCAAAAAAATAAATAAATAAATAAAAATTAGATCAGAATATTTACTTGAAGTTACGTTACTATCAGTACCAAGTAATTGATTGTGATTCGGTTGCTGAATAGGAGCAGCAGCTTGTCCTCGTGCAAAGGTGCAGTAAGATAGAGGTAGCCCACCACCAGCCGAGCCCATAAGATTTGGCATGACGCCAGGGGGTGGAGGCGGAGCTTCACCGCTATAAAGCCGCATATTGTTGGCGCCGTTGCCATTACCACCACCGTTAGTTCCGTTACTGCCACCGCCACCTCCACCTGCGGGGTAAGGTGAAGGCCCAACCGGATATGCGATTCCCAGGGCCTCATAAGTTCGCCGAATATCTGACAGATTGTAGTACTGAATGCCCGCTTGAGTTGAATTCGCTAAAAATATTTATTAGTATGAAAATATATATATTTTAATTTTGTAAAAAAACTAAATATCAAACATATTTTTAATAATTATGCACGATATCAGCTTTTGCATACAATTTTTAGAAATGTTTATAGAAAAAAATTATATAAATACACGTTTCTTACATTTATAGTTTTTTTTTTTTTAAATACATTTCATTTTGAAAAAGAAAATAAAAAATTACTTACCTCTTTCTTTTGCAATAAAATGGCATCGTTTAGCCATTAAATCATAATACTGTGTGTTTGAATTGGCAGTTCTATAGGTTTCATTTTCAACACTGGTAGCTATGGATATACAATTATCCATTCTGTTCTCTAAACTTCCAGCTTGTGGATCTGGTGTAGTTGAAAGTATTTGGGCCCTTTTTAAAAACAACGCAAAATTTTTAAACTATCTTTTTTACATTTTTTGTACTTTATATAAAATATAAATTTTATTTTAAAATTTATTTTATAATTTAATTTGATTGACATTTTTGTAGTTAAATTTTGTAAATTGTTTAAACTATTAAACTTTATATATCAAATTTGTTATTATAATAAATTAAATAAAAAATAACTACATTTATTCTTCATACAAATAAAATTTAAATTTTTATATTTTTATTTTTATATATAATTTACTTTTTCTATTAAACAGGCATTTAAAATCACGATACAAAAAAAAAATTTTTTTAAATCTTTGGATATGATTTTTTGAAAACAACTTACATTTTACGTATAAGACGATTTCTGACATTAAACGTAACGGACTTGTGCCATTCCTTGGATTGTAATCGACCAGGAAGTTGTGAATTAATAATGCTACTATTTTCAGATAGAACTCCTTGGCCAGAATCATTGAGACCAAAACGCTGCTGAGAACCAACCGCCGAAGAAGGCATAAATTGACTAAGGGGTGTTGCCATTAAAGCATTCATTGAGTGCAAAAGATTTGGTGCAAGAACTTGTTCTGTATTGGGCATAAATTGCGTCGGATCACCTGGAAAACCTTAAAAATATTTTTGAAAAACATTCGAAAATTTTTAATCGGAAAATACAAATAGTTATTAAATTAAATTTTAATAAATTTTTTAACAATTATCCCAATACATACTAAAATATTTTAACGAAAATAATTTAATATTTTTTAAAAATTCTTGTAAAATAAGAGATCGAAAGTATTTTTAAAATGTTCAAAATGATATTATTTAATATTTCAATTACATTGTACAATATATTGTAATGATTAATTTTCAAGTTTATAAGATTATTAAAAAGTATTAGAAAAATAAATTAATTTTTTTGTTTTCTAAATACAAAAATTTATACCAAATGTTATTAAGAAATCAACATTAAATAGTAATCCTACCTATTGGTATACTACTACCAGGCACTTGATCGTGAACCATTGGTCGAGGTCCTGGTTGTCTACCATTAAATGCTTCAAACTGTGGACGAGCTGAACCTATAGAACTAGTAACTGGTATTCTCATGGCTCCTCCAACAGCTTCATCAGAAAACAAATTAACAGATGTTGCTGAGTGAGCAATGCCTGGTTGACTATGAGACTGAGTTGCTGTAACTGCTGTAATAATTAATAATTTTACAATAAAAAAAAATTTTAAATAATATTACATTGTAGTATAAATACAATAAAAAATATTTTAAATAATATTAAATAGATTAAAATTATATTGTTTTGAATGATAAGTATTTTAATAACCTGGTTCACCAAAATTGTTTGGTCCATAATTTTGTTGCATGTTAACTAGCTGTATGTTATTTGTAGCAGCAGCTGAAGTTGAACTACTTGAAGGAAGGAATTGACTAGACATAAAACCTATTTTTGAATAAAAATAATAAGTCATAATATGATAAAAATAAATAATAAAATGCACTAAAAAATGTGTACATGCCATATATACCATAACCCATTTGTATTTTAAGAATTTCTTCTTTTACAAGAATAAAATACTGTGATCTTGATGTAGCTGTCTTGAATGCTTTGCCCTCAATTTTTCTGGCTGCAGCAATCCACTTTGGTGATCGACTATCTGAATTTTCTCCATTCCGTGCATTGTGTATAAGCGCTTGAGATCTAAATGAAAAATTTATTATTTATTTAAAATTGTATGTTACAATATTTGTGAAAATTTTATTTAAATATTGTTTTAATATTTTAATTTAAAATTTACATTTTATGAACAAAACGATTTCTATAATCAGGAGACATAACATGACGCCAGTCTGGTACAGTGAGTTGACCAAAATCTTGCACTGGATTCAAAGCTATGTTTCCACCCATAGGCATTGCAGCCATATTCATGTCTGCTTCTCTTTCTTGTGTAGCTAGATATCCAAAAGGTACCATATTTGTTCTAGCATCTGCAAATTAAACAAAATTCATTTTATGCCATTATGATGTATGTTTAATATTTAAAATAAATAAGGATAAAAAGGTATACATGTATGTTATTAAAGAATTGCAACTGCTTTATAATTTAAAGTTTTATAATACGTATAAATACTATCAAAATAATATCAAGAATATTATTGATAAAACTGAATTCTCCGATGATAATAAGTCTGCGACCAGGGAGATTTAAATTAAATGAATTACATAAGCATGCTTAAAACAAAATTTTGATCCAAATATACACCATTTTCAAGTTTTATATAATTCATTTCTACCACCTATTACCTTCTAAGAACAGAAAACGATTTCAACTACATTAATCAGGTCAAAGAGATTTTTTTACCTTTCACTATTTTTTGTGTTCTTAATATCAGAGTTAGATAAAATTATTATTACTACTTTTTTCAATAATGAAGGAAAATATTTATAATTTATAGATAATTTTTGATTAATTATTTAGATTACTCTTTATTTGAATACATATTTATACGTATAAAATCTTAATATGAACATCTAAAAGCTTAAAATATAAATTTAAAAATTATAAAATTTATTTTAAATGTTTTAAATATTTATAACAATAAACGATTGCATTGGCTGTGAAATAAAATTGAAAAAAAAATTCAAAATCAATTTTTAATAAATTTCTAAGAAATTTCAAAATGCAAGAACAGTAATGGTTAATATAATTCATGCAATAAAATTGAACATTTTTTACCTAATGCAAAAGAAATATATTCATATATAAATAAATTATAACTTAAATATATACAAGTAAAATTGATGATACACATATATTGTTATAAAATTAACCAATGCAACCTTAAGGAAAAAGGTGGAAACAGTGATATCAATATTTTTATTAAGTCTATTTTTATAAAATTATCAAAATTAAATAATATGTTGAAAATTTTTAAGATTTAATTTGTAATAAATTTTTTAGTTTCATAAAAATTATTTGCTGAAAATAAACAATTACTGTTTAATGTACTTAAAATATGAAAATTATATTGTAAAACAATTTTTTAAATTTATTTAGTATTTAAAAAATTTTTTATTTTATTAACTTGTATTTATCATTCTGAAATTTTACTTAGAAATTAATTTATTTTCAAATAACTAAAATTTTTTCAAATCAAACATTTATTTTTTTTTTAAATAATGATGAAGTTATTATTATTAAGTATAAAATATTTAATTTATAATTAATTTTAAAACATTATAAATAATAAGAATACGTAAATTTATTTAGTTAAAATAGATTATAATTTTTCCACCTGAATTTCCACATGTAAAAACATATTGACCCTTCAAAGATTAATTGTTTTGGATATGTATTATTTACTTGTACTTTTTTTAATATTAATATTTGTATAAATAAAAATAAAGTTATATAAATTTATATTCAAATTTATATTTTTTATTGATATAAAAATATAAATTATATATATTATAAAAGATGATTAAAAAATTAAATTATACACAGTGAAAATTTATTATTTTATTAAGTAAATCTTATACATCCAAGACAAACATTAAGATTTTCAAATCTGAGCTGTCTAACTTATTTCTAAAATTTAATTACATAAAATTAAATTATCTTTTAATTGTAACTTTCATTTATATGTATAGTTTTTACATTGCATACAAATTTATAAATTTAATAAAGGATATAAAACTAAATCTATTGGAAAATATGTATATAGGTATGTAGTACAATTTCTAATGACTTTAACCGCTGCATATATTAAATATATTTTATTTCAAAAAATTATTGTAATTATATTTTAACAATTTATAAAATATATTTGCATTCTAATATTTTTTAAAAATTCAATTTTTTAAATTCAGATTTATATTGATTACAGTAAATAAATTTTATATTCTTATGTTTTAATGATTGTTAATTAATAAAAAATTTTTCATTTTAAAACAAAAGCTTTTAAAACTTTAAAATATACTAAATAAGAATATTTAATGTACTTAATTATACATATAAAGTTACTTTTAAAATTATAATCTAAATTATGAATACGAAAATTCTCACTGTGTACTTTACCAAGACAAGACTGAAATCCGTCATTGGCCAATTGAGTCCTCCTTAAAGGGTCGAAAAACCGAAGAATAATAACAAAATCCAAAGATCATGATATATTACATCAGTCAAAGAAAAGTACATCTATACCATACTATCAGAAGAAAAATAAAGAGTGAAAGAGACTGCATATCGATTAATCACCTAAAGCCTGCCTCGACGCCTCGCCGGACAAAAATCGCGTCTCGCCAGCACGCCAGAAGAGAAGCTCTCTTTCTCGAAGGAAAAAAGGACTGGAGTGAGAGAAAATAAAAGACGGCGGAAAAAAAGTGACGAAAACTGTATTCCTTTCTCCTCTCTCACGGCGTAAATCCAAGCTCAATCGATATTCACAAGACGTCGACTCGGCCAAGCTATATCACGAGAGAAACGTACCTTAACCGTGTCCTCGAGCAAAACCATCCACGAGGAACTCACGCGTACTATACAATAACAGTGCATGTGTCTATTCGTTTTTCCCCACGCGCGATTACTCCCTCTTCCCCCTTCTTCCTCCCCTCCCAAAAAAGGATATCAGAGAGAGAAAGAGAGAGAGAGAGAGAGAGAGAGAGAGAGAAAGAGAGAAAGATGGATGAAAACACAGCGCAGTGTATATAGCAGTAACGGCGACAACGGCGGCAGCAGCAGTGGCGGCGACGGCGCAACTACGCAACTTATAGAGCTTTCTAGCTCTGTCTTTATCTAGTGCACGCACAAAGAGAGCGAGTGAGCAAACGCGACTATAATAGTACCGTCCTCTCCGTCGATATAACAAAACTATCTTTAAACTTTAAATTTATATTTATAATATACCCATTAGATTCCACCACCGATAGTAAATCCTTTTTTTCTTTTTTATTTATTTATTTTTTCATGATTAAACAACGATACATGTATACACTTTATTTACGAAGATAGATCCCATCAGAGGGAAAAAGTATGTAGATGATGCGATGTGAGCTGGATGACGAAGAGACATCCGAACGAGATAGCAAAAAAGATAGAGTGAGTGAGTAGCAAAGAGCAAGCTCGACTCAATGCTCACCCAAGAAATTCGCCGAAGCCTGAAGAGAATCACTGCCGAGCCTTGGTCGCTTGTAGGCTGGTGGCCCTTGCAGTAAATACTCCTCCATTTTTCGTGTCTGTGTGCACGCTACGTGTATGTGTATGTATGCTGTATATGTAATGTCTCCCTCTCTCTGTGTTTCTCTCCCACCGGAGAGAGAGAGAGAATCAGCGTCACTTCTCTATCTCGGTCTCTCTTTTCCACTCCTCCTTCCCCAAAACTCTCTGTAATTACAGTTATACACCTCTATATATACATATATGTACGTACGTAAATGCATCCATACATACACGTATTCCTTCTTTAACACGCACTAACACGCGGTTTCAGGATGGCGATTTAAAAATTGTTCGAACATGCGTATCATAAAGCGCAACAAAAACAATCCACGGAAGCAACGTTTTTACGTATGTACGTGCACGTACGGTTAATACGTCAGCTTTAAGGTGGACACTGCGTGCGTGCTGCGCACGCAAGCCCGCACATTGGGGTTTATCGAACTCCTCTGGTCTGGTCTTTTCTTTCTTTCTTTCTTTCTTTCTTTCTTTCTTTCTTTCTTTCTTTCGTTCGTTCTTTCCTTTCTTTTTGCTCTTCGCTGCGAAGCGAGTTACAAAAAATTATTGTTACATAGCACTCTGTAGCTTCTTCCCACAGTATTCGATACGATAAAACACAGCGTACGGCACCGTGCTTGTAACATATATATCGTCTCTACTCTATGTTTGTATACACGCGCACGCACGAAAGAGTGAGAGCAGGAGAGAAAGAAGAAAAAAACGCAAGCGAGATGGAGAGACGGGAGAAGCACTTGTGTCTCAACTCCGTATACACAAATACACGGACGCATACACCGACGCGCGTAGCAGAAGAGAAGTAGCAGCTGCTCTAAAGTTTTTTCGTCTCTTTCTTGTCGTTGTATGTCACTCTCTCTTCGATTGAAGTCTGTGTAGGCGACTAGCAGTACTAGCAGTATTGGTCTGCATTTATGCTCTCATACAGACACGCGAATACAACGCGCAAATATACGTGCTCGTTGTATCTATCAGCAGCACACGAGCGCCTGAGCGCAAAAGGCACGTGAAAATCCCTTTAAAAGACTCATATATATGTAATCGCACACTCACTTTACACACTGATACACAGGCACAGCACAAAGAACACAGTCTCTGTCTTTCTTTCAATCACGCACGCGCTTCGTCATCGTAGCAGTAACAGGACGTCTTTTTATTTTCCTCGCACATAAATTTAGATTTTTTGAGGCTCGTTGCTTGTACATTTATTTGTCCTCCATTGAATGCTCACGTATGTTTGCGCTTCTGTGCGTGATATAAGTGCGTCTGTATTTTGTTTCGCAATACTTCTCTTTGAGTGTATTTTCGTGCGTCCGCAGCTAACGAATGTGTCCCTTTAAGTGGTTTCAGCGCGTTTCATTGTGTGAGTGCAACTTTGCTCACAGCGGGTATAGTACAGAATATACTACAATGGTGTGTTTTCAAGTGTGCTTGTGTGCGCGCACGCGCGCGCGCGCGTGTGTGTGTGTACTTGTGTCAGAATGTATTGGTGATGGGGGAGGCGAGAGGAAGAGGAGTATACAACTATGTCTGTGATAGTAGGCTTTAGCTGTGCAGAGTTCTAGGTTGACTGTGTGTATGTGTATGTAATGGGCGAGAGTGAGTGAGTGAGAGAGAGAGAGAGAGAGAGAGAGAGAGAGGGGGAAAAATGTAGCAATATATCAGAAAGCGAGATCGACGTTGCTGTTACTTCCTCGCTTATGGAACATTTATTATAAAATCCACTCTCTCGTCCTTGCACTTTTATTTTTTTCTCTCTCGCTTTCTTTTTTTTTAAACGAACAAATCCTCTTCTTTCTCTCTTTCTTTTGGCAAGGTATTATGTGCGTATTTCCGTCTTTGGCTCGTTCTCCCTCTTGAGACTGAAAACGGAAACGGCGACGAATGACTACGACAGCGAGAAAGAACGAAAAAGAAATTTAATCATAATATACGGTATTTATTTATTAATAAACCGTACAATGCTATCCGCAGTTGCAGAAAAAAATATTGTGGATTATAGCGCGTTCGCGCACACCGTACATTTATGTATACAAATAATATAAGTATATATATATATATATGTATATGTATAAGTATGTGCACAATCGTGATACACAGTTTATGCGCGTAACGCGAGGAAAATTAGAGCACGAAGGTAGGCACACACAGAAACACACGGGGGCCGTCGGCCACACGCGCACGTATAGCTGCCAACGACACCCAGGTGTATTAGATATAAATATGTGTGTGTGTGTATGCCTGCACGCAGCGCCGTGTCAAACTCGGTACTGACGGGGACGTCGTGGTGCGGACGTCTGCCCCGACCGACGTGAGAGCTGCCTTCGCCGCCGCTCTCGTGTTCTGTATACTTGGCTGTACGATGTGTTCGTCGACGGGAGTACGGGAGGAGAGTGAATGAGGGAGTGAGAAAGAATAGCGCTGATGTGCAGGTTAAGCCACGTTCACAATGCTTATGCTCGGTACATTTGAGGCAGTTGTATATCTAAAGCATGTGCTGCGAGAATGCTTTGTTTAAATAATTAAAAAATTTATAAAAAGGAAAAAAGAAACGAGTTTATAATCAATCGGATACTATTTTCATAAAATTCATAAATTAAGATTCATAGAATTCTTTGCTTTTAAAATAAAAATTAATCGGTTTATTTACTTTTTTTTTTTTTTTTTTTTTTTTTTTTTTTAATTATATATCTTTATTGAGTTATTTAGTTTCTATTTATCAATTCTATCATAAGACATTTTACTAATTATTGATTATGTTTAAATAATTTTCTCGAATTCAATATGTAATTTTTATTATTCAGTTCAATATAGAATTATTTAACGTAGAATTCTTGCGTTTCACTTTAAATTTTACATAGTTATCGATAAAAAATAAAATTTCATCAAACCACCTGTTAACCTTATTTTTTAATTTTTGAAAAATAACGTCATCATATTCGTTAATCGTAGAAAGATATAATTTATTTAAAATTAAAAAAAAATAATGCCTTACAAAAATACACTTGGTAAATTTTCTAAATATTGCCATCGAGCAACATTGATCGACTAATGCACATGAGTAAGGTGGATAGATACACTATACGTATAATTGAAATATCTATATAAATTGTCGTAAAATCTATAAGTAAATTGTTGTGCTACATTTCATATTTGTATTAGTTGTATATTTCCGAAACAATAGTTTAATATAATTACCAATATATTTTAAATGCTTTTATAAATGTGTTGTGCATTATAGTAAGGAAAAGCTTCTGGAAAAGAAACGTATTCCATTATTTTACAAATAGTTGTTTGACCACATATTTCCTATTAATATTAAAGTATTCCTACAATGTCACATTCTTTATAGGTATCTTCTAATACGACGATTACAAAATAAATTTCCGGAATGTTTTAAAATGAAGATAATGCTGGATATAAAAGACAATTTCGAGAAATGATAGCGATACATTGATAAAGTTGACTGTTACATGCTTACGCAGTAAAATTGAACACATAAAAAGCAAAATGTACAATTTGTTTTAATAAAATTTTGTACACGTTTATGGTTATTCTTTATCTGATAAATTCTGTCACGAGCATAATGTAAAATCTACATTTTTTCTTTAAAATTGCGACTATTCAGTACAAATTGAATAAGTTAAATTAAACGTACTTTTGATCTTTAATTTTATATACTATCAGAAATGCTATCAGCATTTTGTATTAATAATCAATAATATTAAATTTTAAACTTTTAAACAAGTAAGCGTTATTAAATAGATTATGATCATTGTGCAATTGGTTATTATACCGCTCGATTGCTCATTTTTTCGTAAATTTATTAAAGTAATCGCAAATATAGTTTTGAAATTCAAAGTTAATTATTTAGACGTGTATCAATATGTATGTAAGAGTTTTCAATTTTAATTTATTCTTCATTTACATATCATTCAAATGTTATTAAGTATAATATATATATATATATATATATATATATATGTGTATATATATATATATATATATATATATATGTATATATATATATATAACTTAATTTTTATTAAACAAACTATAGTGTATTCCAATTTTTTTCTCTTTTGATTATTATATACTGGTAGTAATGACAAGAATAAGTAATTTAATTCACACTTTACGTAACTCAAGATCGTGAAACTTACATATTACAAATGCTGTATGCATTGTTAAAGGTTTACAAACAATCATTTTACCATTAGCTTTAAAAAGGAAAAAACAAAGCTGTTGACTCGTGGAATATACAACGTAAATGCATGAAAAATAAGATACCTTTGTGAAATCACCTTCATATGTCCAAAAAGTATTATGTTCTAAGTGAATGGTGATTCGCAATTGCCGTTAGAACCGGAGGCTCGAGGTCGTTTTTAACCAATCAAAATCTTATAATTTTAGTAAAATACGTTTTAATCTTCTCACCTATTGGTTGATGAAAATACCTGTCCGATACTTGCATTTAAAGCTTCGCGCATGCGCACTACACGTCCAACAGTGCAACGCAGTTGCATACAAGCATAATTTACCCAGACAATTTGATTCAAACCAATACAAACGTGCAACCCAGGCGACACAACATAACGGACTTTTTCTCTCGTGTTCTCTAACCCAGTTATGACGAAGAGTGAGTTGGGTGGTATAAAGGGTAAGATTGGTGGAGGGGAGAAGAGGACGATTAAAAGTTCCTCTTCATGAACCGTTGGGTAGAGAGTAGTAGATAGTAGTTCTTTTTCACGTATATAATATGCATTATGAATAATCGAAAAGGGAACGTCGTTCTACGCGGAAATAGTTGTGAGAGAATAAAAAAAAGAAAAGGTTTTTCTCTGGCATAGCTTATATATTCTGTACGAGTTGTCGGAGAGAGAATGCGCATGTATATATATATATATATATATATATGTATATATACGAAAGCATAGTGCGCTATTGCTGTGCGAAGCGCGCTCTACTATTGATTTCATGGCCTCGGTTCTCGCAGAGTGTTGGTAGTGTTGCGCCCTCGGGCCTCTCTCTGATATATAACGCTCATAGCAGCGAGTTTCGTTCTTTCGTTTTATCTTTCTCTCTCTCTCTCTCTCTCTCTCTCTCACTCTCTCTCTCTTTTACCCACTCCCGGGAATGCGATTACACACGCACGAGGCCTGCGGTGCGCGTTGCGCCGCTGCTCGCAAAATTACGAAAAAGGACCCTTTGGGTACATACGCGTGCATAGGGAGCGTGCGAAACAATGAGCTTTTTATTACATATACACGAGCCAAGCTGAATTTTCATCATTTATATATAAGAGCGATAGGGAGAGTAAAAAAAAGAGAGAACTTCATGGAACCGACAAGCTTATATACATATATATAGAGAGAGATTGCGAGTTGAGGAAGATTTACTCTGAAATAGCACGAAAAGCCATATAGCTTTTGAAAAATTTATGCACGAAATTCTTATAACATTTGTTCATTTTCGTGTTAATTTTATTTTCGTAATTTTTAAATTCAAATAGTAAATAATATTTCATATAACATTTTAATCTTATAGCTCTAACTTCATTTTTTCCAGTATATCTTTTAATTTTCCGATTATAAAAATTTGTTAATATTCTACATGAATTTTTTTATTATTTATCTTAATAATTAATTTGGCTATCGTATAATCAATTTCTAACTTACATATTTATTACATTTTACTAAGAAACGACAATGAATAATTTCAATACGTGTATAAAATACTGCTAATTTAATAAACATATTTAAATGAAAATTTACTAAAAATACATACTGTGCTTAAACTATGAATATGTAATGTAGCCTCTGATATTCTGTAAAATAATCGAAATAATTAATTTCCGAATGAATGTGTATGCTATAAAATAAAATATTCATTTTACGAAGTATGTATTTAAACAGTTTTATTATTAATAGCTTGAATTACTCACCCAAAAATTTATTCTATTTTAACAATTGTTACTATTTTTCTCTTTTTTTTTTTTTTATTTTAAAAAATTGATCGAAGCTAATTTGATATATTCTATATTTATTTTTAAAATTTACAATGAGCGATATGTGAATTTAAAAAGTTGTCACGATTATAACCTAACTTTAAATTCGAAGAGGTATCATATGGTTTCATGGTTAACGTATGCTCTTGTTTTGATACATATATAGATATATTTATTTTCCTCTATAAATCACGTAATATAGGAAGAGCTAGACAAAGAAACAGTGGAAGAGAGAGAGAGAGAGAGAGAGAGAGAGAGAGAGAGAGAGAGAGAGAGAGAATAAAAGATCAGCTGAGTGCGACGAGCAGACGAGAGTGCAAGTCTTGTGTGTACAGATATTGCTTGCATGTATAACCTTATACTTCATACATCTTTTACAAAATATGCAACTTTTCCTTATTATTATTGTAAATAATAATAGCAGATGGTAAAGTTTTAGTGAATCATTGCAACGTCGGTATTTTATCATTTCAAACCATATAAATTTCATTTTATAACCGACCAATCGTTAAATTAATATATACTATAAATATTAAAAGCTAAATTGAATTTGTCAATTATGTTAATACTTATTCGTCACAATTATATGAATAAGTTTTTGTATGCATCATTTGTTTTTTTAGTTTTATATTCAAAAGGTTTAATTGCTTATCTCTGAAATTTTACAATATGCTTATACAAAATTTTTTCATGAATGCTTTCATATTAAACAATATATATATATATATATATATATATATATATATATATATATATATATATATATATTATGCTAAAATTCATAAAATTGTGTGTAAATTTTTTAAAATAAATATTAAAAAAACTTATTACAGGACAATTTATACAACATTTTTATAAAAGTTTATAATAAATATTTTATTACACTTTATGGGTATATTTAAAAGGAATACAATTTTTATGGAAATATATTTTTAAAGGAGTCACTGTAATTTTCATTCTTAGTAAACAACAAAAATGATTAAGTTTTCTTAGATAAAAAAAGTTGTTTTGATAAATGTTACAATTACTTACAATCTCTAAAGAACTATTCTTATT
The DNA here is from genome assembly GCA_949987625.1 of Chalcis sispes. Lineage (NCBI taxonomy): Eukaryota > Metazoa > Arthropoda > Insecta > Hymenoptera > Chalcididae > Chalcis > Chalcis sispes. The sequence continues at coordinate 12,312,118 of OX465094.1, forward strand.
GTTATGATAATAATTTTTTTGTAATGTTGTCAAATATTAGAAACTTATATTTTCATACTTTTGAATCTAGATTTTTATTTGATTGTAATTATATATTGTTTCGCGTTTAATTGTTTTATTATGTTGTTTAGAAATGAAATGTTAATAAATAATAAAACTTATCAATATACGTTGTACAATAGCGATATGTAATAATTTAATTTTATCATTATGTATAATAATAAAGTAATCATTTTTAAAAATTAATTTAATTATTTATGTAATTTTTAATTTAATTAATCCTACTTAAATTTTATTTTTCTTCACATCATTAACATAAAACGCACGATTTTATAACTTCCTATTTGATTTTATAGGTTTTCCGAAAACTTTTTAAGAATTCAAACAAAGTTTGTGTTGTAAAGATGTTATCTTGGCGTTCCGTCCTTTTTCCAACTCGTAACTTTACCTAAAACTTTCAAATCTGGATGTAGAGTTATCAAACATCTAAATTACTTTAGCATTAAAGATACTTAATGTCATTAAAATTTTTTTAATTTTTATAATAATAAACAAATTTTAGGAAATGTCATAATTTTCACGGATAATTTTGTCAATTATTCAAAATGTTTTTAATTTAATTTATGCCCAACTATTTATTAGTACTGTATTTAGCATTTAAGCATTGCTTTAAATTGTAGTTCATTGCGCAAAATATAACGGGACACAATTTTTTAAGAAAATTATTTAAATAAATAATTTTGAAAAAATTATAAATCTGTAAAAATGCGGTAGTATGTAATAATGAATGTATTATAAATCATTTAAGTGCATTAATGAAAAATCTATTTTTGCTTTAACGTTTATTAATATTCACTGGTTTGATTCATTTACCTCATGCGGAGGTCGATAAAGTGTAAAACTTGTACATCTAGGTTTACCGGTAAAAATTGAAGTGTTAGTAGAAATTTTAACATTATCGGACATTCGGATAAGTTTGTCAAATAATCATTTACGATTTACGAAGTAAGCAAAATAATTATTTGTACTTTAAATTTTAATTTTCTTATTAGAAAATATTAAAAATTTTAAAATTAAAAATAATAAAGCCTCAAAGCGTCGTTTGTAACAGAATCTTCTGGATAAATCTATTTGTATTTGTAAATATTTGAAGTATTTTATAAATTTTTTTGAGTATTACATATTGCGCAATACAGATTTAATATTATATACAAGCTACCGTTTAAATTTTATTTTGATTGTTCATAATTTAATTAACTATTTACATTTAATAATATACTTAACGTGCAGCTGTTATTCAAGATACACAAATAATACAATTAATTTTGTAAATTTCAATAACAGCAAACTTAATTTTCATCGTTTTATTAGATTATTTTTCTCTAACAAATACTAAAATTTTATACGTTTTTTAGCGCTATTTCAAATTTAGCTATCTCACAAAATTAATCAAATAACATATCCAAATGTGGAAAATATTTAACTCGTTTCGTCGTCGATTTTTTAAATAAAAATTACTGACGAAAATTCCATTAAAGATTCGCTTTTTTGTAAACAACTTTAAATTCAATTTTTAAAGGAAGATTAAATCGGTAAGCTTGCTGCAACGGTGCAGTGCACCTTTATACGCATATATACGCACTCATTGCACAGGGCAGGTGCAACATCCTGTGGCGTAGATGCCAGATTTCCCTTATCGTGTATATATTATATCTATATACAAAGGTACATATATATAGGCGTATAGCCGACAGCTGGCGCGCTGGTGTCGCCTGTCTACATATACATATATATGTATATATATATATATATATATATATATATATATATATATATATATATGTATACACATAGAACCCAAGCGGGGGTGGCTCGACCACATGTTCGACGATTGCATGCCTCTGCATACACACACACATATATATATATATATATATACATACACGCTTGACTCCCCCTTAAGCAAACCCTGAGAGATTCACCGTCGGCGACACGGCGCACATAGCTATACATCTATACGTAAATGTAGAGAGCCGAGGCGAAGAGAATTTCACGTTGAAAAAGATGCCAAAGAGGCGTATAGAGCTCTAAATCACCAAGCACTCGCTATAAAATGTTGAACTATCCAGACTCACGTTTTCTCTGATACATACCAGTGTACGGAGATATGGTTTTTTATAGGATCTCCGAATTTTAGAAATGGAAGTGCGCTGGATTTAATGCTGGATGTATTCTATTAAGATTTATTATTAAGGGTAGATACGGTAAAATGTTCGCTTTTATACTTGATGTGCAGAAAGTACCGTCGTAGAATCATTAACTGAGTAATTTTAAACAAATAGATTAAAGTTCATCGTATGTAATTAGTTCATCGAAAGAGCTTTTACATTTTCAGGCACAAAATTAAAAATAAAACATACTTTTCATTTAAAAATTTTTATCATTCTTAATATATCAACATTTTTAAAGTAAACAAACTTAATTGAAAAAATATAATATTCTTATACTTAATTTGTTGTAAAAAAAGATATAAATTTATATGTATAATAATTAAATTTAATATGAGAGAGAATATACATGGTGTCCTTTAAATCAAAAGTATTTCAAAAATTTTAAAAATAATAATTAATGTTATATTTCTAAATAATTATAATATTAATTTTTTATGCAACAGATATAATTAATAATGTTTATTGGCAATAGAGTTTTTATTATTTAAAAATAAAAAACAGTAGGTAAGGTAGATTTTATATATTCTTTTATGAAGGTAACAATGATTCCTAATTTTACTTCCATAGTTATATTAAAACTATAATAATTTACCTATGGATGGTCATTTTTAAAAATAATTTCCCTATTGTGCCGACACAGTACTAGTAGCGCATAGTGATGACATATATATATTGTGTTGGTTTTTAGATTCATGAAAAACATGAGTATGAATACTATTATTTATATACATATACTATTATTTATATATTATATGAGTACTATTATTTATATAAATATTTTTTTTTATATATTTTATAATTTTATAACTATATTAAAAGTTTTATAAAGTTTTATTTTATTTAAATTTTACTATAATTTAACAAATTATGTTTTCTGTGCAGTTAACAATATAAATCTCGAAGTTCCACAGTTTTTGCACAGTTGCGGATATCAATTATAATACGTTATCTTTTTCTATAATTGCTAATTCATCGAACCTTCAATAGAGGTTCTATAGTCAGTTGCGTCAAGATAATTCAAGAAACAAGTTTTTGTTCTTCGTTGGAAAAATCGCTTCTCGCTTTTTTCAAGCACAAATATACATCTCTCTCTTTTTTGTTTGTAACATACCACACGCGTTTGATTTTCAACTCACGACTATTATGCCTCGTTATTGTTCGTACGATTCCGTTACTAAGAATTTGCCGCGTAACCACATGATTGGCGACTACCGCATTAAAGCTCGCATTCTTACTTTGCGTCAAAATAATATGCTCTTTAAATCGCCTACAAGTCTCCACAGTCCCCTCCAAAATTATGCGCTACATAACATACAAGGCAACGATATAGAAAGTTTGTACACCCGAAAGCGAAACTCATGTACATTAAAACAATATGACTTGTACATTCTTCGCATGTGTATGCGAATTTTAATAAAAGTGAAATTTGTAAAAAAAAAGGAAAAAGAACATCTTGCCAACGAAAAGAATAATGTTTTAATGTATTAATATTATATAAATATTTGATTATAATGTGTCGCTATAAAAACATCGCTCACATTTTTCCTCATTTTACAGATGTAAGGTCGACATTTTATAACCTAAAAGTGGTAAACAAAAAAATTGTAAAAAAACTTCTATGAACTGAGAAGTAAATTTAGAGGAGAGGCACGATGATTGAGTAACAATATGATACGGTGATTGGAGCAAAAGAGAGATCAAAAGAACTTAGAGAAGAGGTATATTCTTGCGGGACTCCAAAAGAGGTGACCTCATTCACAAGGCCAAGCAAACTCGTGGCTATTATATATTACTTGGCTAATCTTTAACTGTCGAATTGCTATTGCAAATTGAAATGAGAGAATACGGAGGCTGTGCTTTAAGTGAGTACTTATCTAGCGATAGCTAGCATGGTATGTATACAATGTATGCATTTAAGCGCCACTTTGCGACGATCCAATCAATGCGCGAGCATTAAAAAACAATGACACCTGTTGCATACAAAAGAATTCTGCATTTTTTAAATTTATACATGTGAAATTAGTGAACAGTTCGTTAAAAGTGTTAGTAATAAGTAATATTTAAATTAAAATTAAACATTTTATTATTTGTTGCAAAAAATAATTTCATTCTGTTCCAAAATATCTAAATAAATATAGATTTAAAAATTATTTAAATAAATTTATAATTTAAAAAAAAAAAAAAAAAAATGATTTGTACATAAAAATTATGTGTTTGTGAAAGAGTTGTGAAAATATTGTTAATGTGTAGGCTTGGAAATCTTGTGACTTAATTGCAACACTTGTGTATTGTAAGTTGACTCATTTTTAAATGTTTTTTGTTTTAAATGCACAATATACAGTGTATATAAACTCTTTGTAAAGTATATATAAAAATATATAATTTATTATTTCAAAATATTATTTTATCTATTTCTAATTAAAATAAAGTTCAGTTTATAAAATACTTGGAATCAAAATTAAAAATAATAATATAAATAAAAAATAATAACAAAATATATTTATATTATTGTCTTACAAAATATATATTTTTTATAAGAATATAAAATATGATTTCTCTAATTATCAGAGATTTTTACTAATTTTTAAAATGTTTAAAAATTCTAAATTTTGGAAAAATAATCTGGTTGATAATAAATTTTCTTATCGATCATAACATTTTACTTATCAGATGTATTGCTCAAGATTTCATGTTATTACTATGTTGAGTTTATCAATTTCATTTCTTTGTGACAATTATAAATATTGACTATTGTTTTTATCTACATTTCAATTTTATTGATTTTAGCTGCAATAAATAATGGAGGCTAATTTAGAAATGATGGTTCATGAAAAAGAAAATACAAACTTGCCAGAGGACAGTCCTCAAAACAATACTGAAGAAAGTGTTATATCCCATGATTCTGAATATGATGATTTCTTGGATGTTCCAGAATCTTTAAATATTACTGTTAATGAAAATGGAGAGTCTGCTGGTATAGAAGAAACAAATGAAGATACTTATGATAACGGTCAGTTTTTTATTTTAAAATATAAAGCATTTTTTAAAAAATTATAAAATTTTAAATTTAAAACTTTATGAACTTAAATGAATAAATATTGTATTTATTGCATACCTAAACAAAATAGTTCAAAAATTTATTTTTAAAATACTTTTAAAATACCTATAGTTATGAAATTATTGTTTTCTAACTTAATTAATTTAGATAAATTTGTTTAAAAATTGTTACAGATAAACGAAAGGTTTTACCTTTTTATACTATTCACCATAAACCTGTCAAATTTAAGAGTCAAAACAGAAATATTTTTATTCCTGGTAAAGATGTATATGTTAAAATTATTGATATAGAACGTAGTGTAACAACACATCCTCTTAATCCAAACCTGTACACTATAGAATTTACTCATGGACCTTTCTCATGGACAATTAAAAAACGATACAAACATGTACAAAATTTGCACAATCAACTGAAAATTTTTAGAGCAAGTTTAAATATACCTTTTCCTACAAAAAGTCATAGAGAAAAAAGAAATAGTTTTAAAAGTATGTCCAATATTAAGGAAAAAAAAAGACATAGAGGAGCATTACCAAGGTAAATATTTTTTTCTTAAATAAAATTTTTTACTTTTATATTATTATTAATTTTTATAAATTTTTATGTAGAAAGAAATATTTCATTCTTATGTATGATTATTAAACCAATTATTTAGTTTTATTAGATACATTCATATTTCTACTATACATATATATAAACTGTTATTGTAATAGGAATTTCATATTTACAGATTTCCAAATAGACCAGATGTTCTTGTACCTTATGAATATTTGAATCATAGAATGGCTGCACTAGAAGAATACTTGGATACTTTATTGAAAATAGATATCTACAAGCATCATTCAGAAACTGTAAATACTTTATTACTTAATAATGATTAATATTGTGTTTGATTTTTATAGTGTTATGCTTTTTTTTTCAACAATTATTTCTTTTTAGATAAGTTTTTTAGAACTTTCTCATTTATCATTTGTGGATAATTTAGGTGAAAAAGGCAAAGAAGGTTTAGTTATGAAACGAACTGGATCAGAAGCAAAAACCGGATGCAATCTTTGTGGTTTGCTACAAAGCATGTTTTGTGTTAGATGTAGTCATTTCTGTTCATCAATGTGTGGAAAATGGCACAAACGTCATCTTGTTGTAAAAGATTCATTTGTAGTTTATATAAGTCCTAAAGATGGAAGAATTAAATCTGTTATCCTAATAGACAATGGTTTTGAAGTAAGTTCAGGAATGTATTCAACTGGTTTAAGAAATGGCTTACAAATATCTAATCTCAGTCGACAAATTGTTATCAATTGTTGGACTCGAAGAAAAGCTAAAGAGTGGCTAGAATTCATACAACAGAGAATGCAGAATGAAGGTAATTTCTTATAAAAATTTTATCTTTTTATTTACAATCATTGATTCAATAGTTTGAGAAGTCATTACTTTATTCTATTAATTATTTTTAGTTTTGAAAAAATTCAAATTTATATTAAAATTGTATATAAGAAAAATAATATATAAGTTATTATACAAGTATTAATTTAAAAGAATTTTTTTTTAATAAAATTAAAATTTTTATATTTTATACTTAATTTATGAAGCGGTCATTTTTTTAATTTTATTCTAGGTAAACCATTTGTACAAACAAATCCCCATAAATCTTTTGTTCCATATAGATGTCCTATATCTGCACGTTGGTTTGTTGATGGTTCGAGTTATATGTCAGCTGTTGCAGACGCTTTAGAGAATGCAACTGAAGAAATATTTATAGCTGATTGGTGGCTATCTCCTGAAATTTTTATGAAAAGGCCAGCGATTCATGGAGATTATTGGAGATTAGATAATATTTTACAAAGAAAAGCTGTAAGTATAAAATTATTTAAGATATTTATATTTTATTTTGTCATATAATTATTTTTTTAAGACTACAAGGGTTTGAGGTAGGCTAGTTAAAAAGTTTTTTGAAATAACTTTAGATTTAATAAAAGAATGTGGTTTTATTATTGCTTTGAAAATTTATATTTTAAAACGTCAATTTTTAATTAAAATTAAATAAGAAATGAAAAAATTTATCATAGATTGTAAATTAAAATTATTTTTTATAAACTTTCTTTTTTAATATTTAACAGTTAGCTGGAGTGAAAGTATTTATTATGATTTATAAGGAAGTAGAACTAGCACTAGGCATTAACAGCTTTTATAGTAAACAACGTCTTGTAGAGAAATGTCCTGCAAACATAAAAGTATTAAGGCATCCTGATCACGCGAGAGTTGGTGTATTTCTTTGGGCTCATCATGAAAAAATTGTTGTTGTTGATCAAAGTGTGGCTTTTCTTGGAGGAATTGATTTATGCTATGGACGTTGGGATACTAACGAACATAGATTAACAGATATAGGTATGCAAAGTGTTAATGTTGTTAAAATATTAATTTATTTTATAAGTTAATTAATTTTTTAGGATCAACGCATTTATCTACAATTTACATACCATCAAAGGGTAAAATTATTAACACAAGTAGTAAAAAGTATACTAGCAGCAATGTTCAAAATCATGTACTTTTACCCCTTGCTATTGCAACAAATACTATAGCAATGGCAACAAGTAAATGCCTACCAATATTGTAAGTTAACTAATTGTTATTTAAAATTTATTCAAAGGTGTTATCATTAATATATGCTGTCATATCAATGACTAAAAATATACATTTTTACAGACCAATGGTTGGCAAACGATATTTAAATAAACCACAACCTTTTCAATTAAATTCAAGAGATCCTATATTTATTTCTCCACCTCAAGGATTTGAAAATTTAAAATGTAACACTCCTGATTGTCAAAGAAAAAATTTATTTGATATGGCAAAAACCACTGTTGATAAAGTGAAACAAAATGTTAGAATGAAAAGACGCGAATGGATTAATATGGTTTATAATCCTCATGAAGAAAGTAGTGAAGAAGAAGATACAGTAGATAAGTAAGATTTTATCAAATATATTTAAATAAATTTTTATAAATTTTTGAAAATTTAAAATTTATGTTACTATTTAGATTATACTCTTATGCTTATTTTGTATTTTATTAAAATAAAATATATTTTAAAAACTTTTCCAGTTTTATTTTGATATTTATATATGAAAATTAAAAATAAATTAATATAGTTTTATCTTTTTTTTTTAAAGTGCTACAATGATTACACCAATCGAAGAAATTGAAAACATATTTCAGGATGAAGTTTCATTGGAAGTTCCAGGAAGCACAAAATTATGGATTGGCAAAGACTATGTTAATTTTATTGTGAAAGACTTTAATAATCTTGAGAGCCCATATCAAGACCTTGTTGATCGTAGCACTACGCCACGTATGCCATGGCACGATATAGGAATTATGGTACAAGGCCAATGTGCCAGAGATGTTTCTCGTCATTTCATTCAAAGATGGAATGCTATAAAGGTTAATATCTTAATGTATATGAAAGTTTTTAACTATGGTTATTATTTTTTTGCAATATTTTTTAATTAATAATAATATTAATAAATATGAAAAAATAAATTCGAAAATGTTCAGAAATTTTTTAAATAATTTATTTTTCATAGCTTGAAAAAGCCAAGTTAAATGCAACTTATCCGTTCTTGTTGCCGAAATCTTATAAAGATTGTAAAAATTTTATACCTCATATTGAATCAAATCAAATGCAAAATGTAAAATGTCAAGTGTTAAGATCTGTTAGTTCCTGGTCTGCTGGTTTTCTTGAATCAGATACTATAGAACAAAGTATACACGAAGCTTACATTCAAGCAATTTCTAAAGCAGAAAGGTATTTTTTTAAACATGAGTATCTAAAACATAAAATAATGATATTTAATTTCTTTATTTTATTTTTTAATAAAATTATTAATTTATATAAAAATGATATTTTTTTTTAGATACATTTATATAGAAAATCAATTTTTCATTTCTCTCTCTACAATGGATAATTCAATAGTGAAAAATCGTATAGCTGAAACTTTGTTTAAAAGAATACTTAGAGCTCATCGTGAAGGTTCGGTATTTCGTGTTTTTGTAATAATGCCTTTACTACCTGGTTTTGAAGGTGAAGTTGGTGGACCAACTGGTGCAGCACTGCGAGCCATCACTCATTGGAATTATGCTTCAATATCTCGGTAAAAACTATAATATTTATTTTGTTATATAAAATTTTTTTCGTAAATGTTAACGAATTTAAGAATTAATTGAATAAGCGTTGTATAGTTTCGGTTGTATAAACCAAAAAAACTTTTCAAGATTATTAAGACTACTGTTTATTTTAATTTAGTGAAAATAGATAGAATAATATAAAATTGTGAACAAAATTAGCAGATTCTTGTGTTAATGTAATAATAATCTTTAGATACAAAATCTATTATAATATTAATGATATATTGTTCAAATTTGTAACTCTTGGCATTTAAAAACAAAATATGGCATTGGCATAAAAATAAAATATGTTTTTTGAATTGATATTTATAATAATAATCATTTTTAGAGGAAAAGATGCAATTTTAAATAAATTATTTGAAGCTGGCATTGAAGATCCAAGTGAATATATAACATTCCATGGTTTAAGGACTCATTCCATGCTTAATGGTACAATGGTTACAGAATTAATTTATGTACATAGTAAATTGATGATCATCGATGATAATACTGTAATATGTGGATCTGCAAATATTAATGACAGAAGTATGATAGCTACTAGAGACAGTGAAATTGCTGTGATAATTCACGTAAGTATATGTTAAAATTTTTTCTTAAATAAAATTTAATAATAATAATTAAGTATATGTATTATTAATTTATATTATTAAAAAAAAAAAAAAAAAAAAAATAATCAATATTGATACAAATTTAGGATACAGAATTTGATGATAGTAAAATGAATGATATACCTTTTTCCTGTGGAAAATTTGCTGGATCTCTTAGAAAGCATTTGTTTCGCGAACATTTAGGTTTATTATGGTCGAATGAAGATATAAATATAGACGATATTGTAAAGAAATCTTTTTATCATGATATTTGGCGTGCAAGGAGTAAACAGAATACAGAAATTTTTGAAAACGTATTTAATTGTGTACCAGTAAATAAAATTGTAAATTTTTGTATGTTAAAACAATATTTAGATGAAGTACCTCTCTGCTCAACCGATCCAATGTTAGCTCAACAAATGATAAATAATATTAAGGTAAATTTTTTAAAAGTTGTCAATAAGTATTTTAGAATAAATTTTTGTTCACCATATTGATATATTTCTAAGGTAAAATAAAAAGTTAGTAATATCAAATTATAAAACGTCTATAATATTAGAAATTAATTTTGTCTGTAAAATTTTCAGGGGCATTTAGTAGATATGCCATTAAACTTTTTATGTAATGAGTCATTAAAGCCAGCTGCTGCCACAGTTGAAGGAATAATGCCAACTTCTTTATGGATTTAACCAGTATTAATATTTTACCGAAATATGCATGAAATATGCTCGACATATTAATTTTGGTAAAATAGTGTATTGCATTTTAATTAAAAAAATAAGTGTATAAGATAATAGGGCACTGTTACTTTTTAAGATCGTATTTTATTTTATGACAGATCTGTTGAGTTTTTTTTTAAATAATGTTTATCGATATTAATGTTACTATTTATTAAAAATAGGCTTAATTATTATGTATATTTTGTAAGCAAGTTCTATTATAATATGATAGTTGATGTTGGTGTTATAACTGTTTAAATTTTTGAATACTCTTATTTTAGAATTCAATTATAAACAATTATTGTAAAAAATTCGAAAGTCAAAATAACACATTTAATATTTTAAATCTCATTTGATGCTATAATCATCGGGTTATGTATGATATATTTTTTTAATAACTAAATGCCTATACATGTAAGAAATTACATTTTCTAATGTTTTTATTGAAAGTGATTTTAATATTTGATTAATTACAATTCAAAGGAATGTTTTTAGAATACATCTGTAAAAATTTTAGACTTTGATAGTGTAGAGGACGGATAATTTTACAATTGGTAACTTCTAAGCGCATTTTTATACCCAGAACTGCATATTTTTAATAATGTTTTAAGAAACGTTTAAAATTTGATAATTAATGTTTAATCAATGAATTTACAAAATGTTTATTATGCTAACATGTTTCATGTATGTGCTGCCAAATTGTTCACAAAACTTGTACAAAATAGAAGGTAACAAATTTTTATTCTTTTAAGATTTTTACAAAATTCGATAAATTTTTAAATAAAAAAAAAAGTTATTTTTTAATACGAGGTGTATATTTTACTTATTCTACCCTAATATTCGATTTTGTTAATAAAATCGTTGTACTATAAGTCAAATTTTGAAGTATTGTATCTTGTTTATATTACTTCTATTTACTCTCGATTACATGTCTATGTTAGTTATTGTTATTTATTTTTTTTACAAATTTTGTATTTCTAATTTTAAGAGCTTTCAATATTTATTTGATAATTCCAATTTTTTATTTTCATAAGTTTATGTATTTCATTTTTAAATTCAATTTTTTAAATCTGCTAAATAATTTTTTCGATTATATCAAGTATTTCAGCAAAGTAATGGTAAAAACATTTTAATTTACTTGATGCACAAGAAAGAAAATTTATTACAGCGATAAAAAATTCATTAGTGTTTATGCATCCGAAACGAATTTTATTCGTTACAATAAGAACTTTTTTTTTTTTGTTTTTTTGTATGGATACATTATTATGTATTCACGAAGTCGCCGATGAAAAATATCAAAGTCAGTTTAGAATTAATCCAAACGACGAAATGCATCTGCGAGGAGAATTGATTTCGCATACCGCGACCGAAATGGCGATTACGACGCTGGAAAAGGAAGATTCGAATGCGGTCGACGGTCGTCGACTCGTGGATAAAAGAAAATCTCGAAAATTTTTAATGCAAGGGAAAAATCATATTAAAAGGGTTAAAAACGTTATGGACGAGGAGCTTAAAATTAGAAACGAAGCGCGATATAGATCGAAGTTTGTCGAAGAAAAATTTGAAAGGTTGGTATTTTTATTTAATGAGTTTACCTATTGTTCAAAGGAAATTTTTTTTTTTTTTCAGTAAAAGAAGATTATTATCGTTAAGGAATGTATTATAATATTTTGCAAATCAAGATTGAACTTTAAACTTTCAAAAATTGCTTAAACGATTGATAATATTATAATTTTATGTGGTCGTAATGCAAAATATTCCTTTTTCATTACTCGAGTTTGAGACATTTTCGATGTGTAAGATGGTAAAATTTTTTATGATTAATAATCAATTTAACTAATTTAATGATACTTAATTGACTAAAATTTAATTATTTGAACGTACTATCTTTTAAAAAATTCACGTTTATGTTAAAAAGTTAAAAGAATTATCGGTCATTATTGAAGATTAAATTATGTAATTCTCGTATGAGATTTCATCATAAATTAAGACAATTAAATAATCAATTATACGTTAAAGATGTAAAAAAAAAAAAATTTAAACGTATGCGCGCGTCCTTTGTGAGTCATCAAATTTTCAGGGGGAAGAAACGATGTCTCCTCTTATCCCGAATTAGGAATTCCTTCGATATCGTTTTAACTATTCATATTGCCACTAGCGATCATCGCGCTGGAAAATTTAATAACGTCGTTGAGAATTTTTCATGCGGTTTTTTTTTATTTATTTATTTATTTATTTATTTATTTATTTATTTATTTTTTTTGTCTCTTCTTTATACGAGTAAAGGTAAAAATTCGTTGAATCGAAGAAAATTTATCGAAATGTATTATTTGTTTATTTAATTTTTTGTTTCTTTTTATTAGGAGATTTAACGTTACGGTGCAGCTTATATTCGTAATAATCGTGATTTTTACTATCGTGAATTTGACTTTTGCGTACAGTAAAAATCTAACGTTTATTATTACGAAATTGGATAGTTATTCGTCAAAGAAAGTTGATTTTCTAGAAATTGCAATTTGCAGTAATAACAAAATGAGTTCGACCGCTGTCGAATATCTCGCCGAGGAAATGTAAGTATATGAGCTTTATTTCGTATCGATCGTCACGTCTTGCTTGTTCGAAAAATCATTATAATTACGTAATGCATATACATACATATATTTACCTATTATTACAAAATTACGGTAATTATAAATATCAATAGAAAACGTATATTTATTCTATTAAGTCTATTTGTAGATAAAGTTTTAAAACGACGAAATTCTTAAACGTATTATTAAATGATTTAAACGATATGTTAAAGTATCTTGGCCATCTTTATATGTTCGATATCGATGAGAACGAAGCCGGGAACGTGCAGTTGCTTCACGCCATTTTGTCGCAAGCTTACACGGCGACTGCGACGTTGGCCGGTTCAGCATGCAGGTGAATTCATATTGATTTTATGCCGCTTCATTCATTTGTTTATACAGCGTGGATTACAAACTTTAATTTATTTATTTTATAAATGTTTTACGTGCCGTTAATTGCAGCATTCGAAGGTGAGAAATTAAATCGTAGTTTCTTTGTAAATATAATTTATATGAAATTGAGAAAAGATATAGAGAATAATATCTTGTATACATATAAATTAATACTTATGTTACTTTTAAAATATTTATTTTTCATCAATGATAAATTTAACAACAAAATTTCATAGTTAAATTAAATGTTTTATTTAAAATAATAATAGAGTTTCTTTTTTATTTTTATCAATCTTTGTAAAATTAACAAAATTCACAGTCAACATCCAACTGTCGAACAATCCTTAAAGTATTGCTCTTGGAAGAGAAAAAATCACATTTGCGACAATATATTTTTCTTAAGAAAAACTCAAGATGGATATTGTTGCACCTTCAATTACGCTCGGCGCAACGATGATTTCGGCAGACGAGAGTAGACTATTCTCTTTTTTCTTTTACAGTATATTGGTATAATAAAGACGAGATAATGAAACTTAATTTTATTTCATTATAATTATAATAAATGGTAGGAAGAAAATCGGATTTGTTTAATCTTTGGTAGAAAAATCGACTTTGACAGTTTCTGCAAATGGACTTTCCGTTGTTTTGAATTCTCACTTAAATGATTATTGCTATAAAAATACTCCGAGTAATGGTTTTAAGGTAAAACTATTATGAAAAATTTAAAATATTATTCGATAAAATAATCTTTTTTTTTTTCTTTTTTTTTTTTATATAGGTATTAATATATGTATCTCTCAATTATCCTGACATTAGAACTGGAAGTCTTAAAGAATGTATCGTCTCTCAAAAGTCCAAGGTTTTCGTAGCTCTAGACGCAACGAGTTTTTATTCTCTACAGGTATGATTTTTAAAAAATATCAACATCTGTGTATGTGCATAATGTTAATAATTTTATTAAAAATTTAAAATTTAAAATTATAAATGTTAGCAGTCTTAATTTTATTTCAAGATCATAAGAAAATTTCTACGTTATGTCATTAGAGCACAAAGTTTTTCTGTGTACTTGTTATAACTTTTATTGAAAATAATAAAAATTTTGGATCATTTTAACGATTTGCAGACGAGAAAAAAAAATGGATTCAGTTAACGTAGTAGTTTAGTAATTCATTCCGATAAACGAACTTTCGGATTAGAAAAAAATCCAATACCAAAAAATGAATATTTTTTCTAGCATAATATTAAAATTTACTACGATATGTGTCCGATTTATAAGACGTTATACTGCAATGAGTTAAAAAAAAAAAAAAAAAAAAAAAAATATTCAACATAAATTATCAAACGAACGTAAATAATCAATTGCAGAAAATAAAGGAATACGACGTTACGACGAGATATTGTTTATTAAATACCGAGAAAAATAAAATATTTCAGGGATATTATTCTTGCAGCCGTTGCATTATGCATTGCCGGATTCGCGATATTCTTCGATTGTGCAAGTGCATACCCTTCGTCTATCCGCGACCTGCCGATATTGGCATGCAAAAATTATTGCATTTTCTATATTTACATTGTATTGAAAACGGGTACTAAATGAGTTTATAGGAAAATGTTTGTTTGTTTATTAAAAATTTATTTCTACAATATATCTATATATATATAATATTATGTAAATAGTAAATAATTATTGATAAATTTATGTTTATAATATAGGTTCATCAAGAACGTGTAATTTAGAAAATTTGTCGTGTTTTTTAAAGAGTTCATAGATGAATTATTTTTAATGCATAATATTTTTTCATAATTTTCTCGTTATAACTTTTAAAATTTAAATTTATCGAAAATCTGCTTAGTAAAATGGAGACAATTTCTACCTAGCACGGAAAAAAAAAAAAAAAAATATATATATCAACTTTCAATAGCATCGAATTCACCGGGAATCGATAGGATATTTTAAATTGCGACTGTTTTCCTTCTTGCTCCGATGTTGTATACATATAAAGTATAAGCTTCGGTAAAATTCCTTTGAAAATTGATCAAATTTTTTGGGATGGGTAATGTTACGTTGCAATATTTATACTTTTTTTTAAATTCTATTCTCACTTAATAACGCAGTTTTACATTATTTTAGAAATTTAATTTTAAATAAAAATTATAGCATGCTGCACGTATATTTTCGTGGACCGAATACAGTAAGATTAAACCAAGACGTTCCTTTTTATTGGTATTAATTAATTAGTAAGTTCAATAAAAATATTTCATATGTTTGCCCATTTTGTACATTGAAAATACTTACGTACAAGAATATGCAATTCCGGTAAATATAAAATTTTATAATACAAAATTGTGATAAATTAAGTTAAAAAAAAAAAAAAAAATGTTCGTATCGAAATTTAAATTATGTACTAATGTAGAAGAACTCGAAATAATAATTTAAAATATCGATAAAAAATAAAATAATAATAAAAAAAAAAAAAAAATCCAAATTAAAAATCACAATTTCGTTCGAGTCTGCATAAAATTTAAACAACTAATTATGAAAAAGAATATCAAATAATACCGTGATCGAATTATATTTTTACAGGCTACTACGGCGGCATAGGCAGCCCTCTTCTTGGGCATAAGCATAATAAACGTTACCGCAATAATTAACGCCATAATTAATTTTATTTTGAATCACGGACGGAGAAAAACCATCGATCGTAATGAGAAGATTATTCGTTGTGCGAAATTTGTGCAAGACACGCCGTGGATACGGCAGTTGAAATGAAAATTTTTCAAACTAAAGCATCGCGATTTAATGCGGTTAAAGTCATCGATATCGAAGAAGATACGACGCAGTTAAAAAAACGAATCGACGAATCGATTCAATTATATTCGAAAGAATTATATAAATCAGTGAATGATAAAACAGCGACGTTTGAAATAAATAAATTTTCTTTTATTTAATGTGAAAACTGAGTGGATTCTCCTTTTAAATTTATGTAAATAAAATAAAACATTCTTTAAATTTTTAATATATTTTGTTCAATGTATGATTTAACTTTAAATTATTTTTAATCTAATTTACAATATTTATAAATTATTAAACGTAATAAATACCATTGATTTGCACTTTTTTTTTAAAATTTATTTTTCTTTTTCTCTTTTTTTTTACACTTTTTTTTCTTCGTGATTTATAAATAATTTCTTTAACGCTTTATAATTATAAATTTTACTATTTTTATGTCGATTAGCATTGATCGTCGCTTTCGATTTTCGGTATATGCTTACACTCGCTGTGTTTTACACCGAATGTATAAGCGGGAGCTTTTTTCATTATCGGTGGATGATATTTCGGTCCTGGACTACGGCATTTTTCGCTTAAATAATGTTTGGTTGTTATAGTGTACGCGGGCCCTTTTTCTCTTATTAATGATATAGAACCGACGTCTATTATTGGCGGATTGTAATGACACGCGAGT
This sequence comes from Chalcis sispes, assembly GCA_949987625.1. Classification (NCBI taxonomy): domain Eukaryota; kingdom Metazoa; phylum Arthropoda; class Insecta; order Hymenoptera; family Chalcididae; genus Chalcis; species Chalcis sispes. The sequence goes on from OX465094.1 coordinate 12,329,321, forward strand.
TCTCTTCCTCGTAAACCGCTGTGAAAATATAATACAAAAATTCATGCTGCATTTTATTTTAACGTTAAACGTTTAAAAGAGAGGTTATTTTTGTAATAACGTTTTAGTATTTATAAAACAAATCTTTAAATTAAATTAAATTTAATAAATAGAGAAAAAAAAAAAGTTAACCATAGCAGTAAATTTTATTACAATGAATAAGCTGGTCCTCGTGATAATGAGGGAAGGCCGTATGGTCCTGGAGTTGCTGGAATGCAAGGACTCGGATTTTTAAATGACATAGAATACGCTGGCGCTTTAGAACCTGGTAACGCGTACTTGGGTCCCGGACTGCGACATTTTGCTGTGTGATTTTGAGAAAAGTAGAGATAATAAATTAACAATAATTAAATATTTTTATGAAATCTACATACAAGAATCTCGAATCCGTCTAACTTTTTCAATAGAAATAATGTACGATTTTTTATTTATCTTACTTACGATCTATAGGGGTTGCACGAGTAAAGGAATATCCGGGAATGCCTGGTAATTTATAAAAATATTTCGGTCCAGGACTTCGGCAAGCTAACGTATGTTCTATGGGAAACTTTATCGAGTAGGCTGGATTTCGATACTTGGATTGACAGTGATTTTTGTAGCCGGTTACAGTTTTCAGCGAATACTTTGGTCCAGGACCTAAACGCAAACGTATTTAATGACAATAAAGTACATTTATCCTATCTAACGTAACGTAATATTCTTTACTTACTGACTACTCCGCAAGGTTTCGTTTTGTGAAGCGGCGACTTTGGTTTTTCGTTTTCATTTTTATCAATTTTTTTCGGAGCCATTATTTTTTAAGATTTTTTTTTTTTTTTAGTTACTTAAATTATTAATAAACCACGATAATTTTTTTTTATACTGAAATTTTGACGATTGAGCCTAAACAGTTTGTGTAAGATTACTTTTTTTTACTCCATGTTTGTTATTTTAAATGAAAAAAGTGACAATCTACCTATATGTGTGTGTGTATATATATATATATATGTATATGACGTGTTTGTATATATTTGTAATAAAATACATATTCATTATATACTGAGTATTTAGGTAATAAAAACAATTTATAATTTTATAGTAAAACGATCATTTAATGAGTGACAAAGACAATTAAAAATCTTAAAACAGAATTTAAAATTTCACAAAATCGAATTGAAATTTATATTTCATCATTTTCTGTAATTGCAACTGCGGTACATTCACTGTGTCGAACTCCAAAAGAATATTTTGGTTGACGTTTTTTGACGAGATCTACGTCATAACTGTACTTGGGACCTGGTATTTGTCTTGATAAATCATATTGACTGTGTCGAAATTTCATTGAATAAGCGGGGCATTGACTTTTAATCACGTTGAGTTTAATATTATAAGCAGCTGGACCAGGGCCAATATTTTCTTTACGAAGACCATGTTTAACTGCTCTAAAATAAGAAAAAATAGTTTTTTGTTAATGAATTTTATTAAGATCAATTAAATTATTGAAACATAAAATTTTATCATTAAATTTTAACATTTATAAGTTAATAATTTTAGCATTGATAGTTTTTTAATTACATTGAATAAGCTCCTTCTGCTCGTATATCGGGTACATCTGGACCAATACAGGTTGGCAGCATGTAAATTGGTCCAGGACCATCTTTATAAGGTATTTTGTCATGTCTAAACAGTATTGTATAAGCTGCAGCTCTGCGTTGATGATTAACAGGTGGATATTTTTCTGGTGCATAAGCACCAGGTCCAGGTGTAAAAGTGTCATCTAAAGATAGTTATTAATTACTGTAAATTAACTTTTTAAGAGATATGAAGTAAAAAATAAAAATTTTAATTTGAATCTTACATCTTGCACGAGGCTTAAATGCCATAGTGTAAGCTGGTGGCAGGTTTTGGCCTCGGTGTGTCAAATTATAAGAAATTGGGTAAGGTCCTGGTCCAGTAAAATGTAGCTTAGATTTAGGTTTAAATTTCATTGAATATGCTGGGTTTCTATAATGACTCGGGTCATGATCTTCAAATCCAATTAGAGTTTTAAGCTTATATTGAGGGCCAGGTCCTAATTAAAATATTAATTGTTTTAATTTAATAAAATTTGGTTATGTTTACAAAAATTAAAAATAAGATGTACCTCTTTGCAAGCAACTGGGAATTTTTGGTTTCTGTTTTTTATAGAAATCCATATTAAAGTATTTGCATATTCTAAATCACCAAAAAGTTTTTTATAAAAATTTATTAAAAGATTTATTGTTAATTTACTATTTACTGTGACAAAAAATAAAAAAAAAAAAAAGACATATGCAACAAATTTCATTCATATAAATATTATAAAAATTAACAAAATAATTTACTAAATTAATAAGCTTTATTTTTTATAACAATTTTATTCTACTGAATCTAAATCATCAGAAAAATCACTATCAAAATCATCACTACATTCATCTTCATCTACTGCTAAAGATTTTAATTTGTTTAATAAATCATCGCGAGTACATTCTGCAGATTGTTCATTTTGTTTACTAGCTTCATCATTTTCACTGTTATCATTTTCATCATTTTCTTGCTTTTTCTTTTTCTTTTTGTCATTTGCTAAAAATATAAAAGAAAAATATATATTTATAATATTATTTTTCAAAGTTGAATTTCATAAATAGTATTATGAAATTATGTTTTAAGTAATAAAAAATTGAATACAATTATTAAAGTGTTTAAGAAAATTAACCTTGTTTATTCATATATCGAATAAAAGTTCTCCTCTTTCTTTCTGGTAAAGATTTAAGCATTTTTTGCATTTCAGCATCTAATTTTAATTGCTCGTCTTTACTTGGTTGAGTAACTACTATCTCATTTTCATGTCCACATTTTGGGCACACATTACGTTCTTTTGCACATGGACCACACATTGTATGATATGCGTGTTTGATAGTTTTTTGTTCACATTTATTACATATTGAAGGTGCTTTTAAAGGTTTGTATTTTTTGTATTTTATTTTCCACTCTATTATCTTCTTGCATCTTTCGCACACATTAGCTATTTGTAGATTATTGATTGCTTTTGTCTTGTGAGATTTATCATGCAGTGTATTTTTAAATGCAAATTGATTTTGATACTTCTGTGGCCTTGAGCGTTGCGTATTACCTTTTTGAGTACTCATATTTTATCAAACTGCAAATTTTAAATATCACATCTGTTTCTACCATAAATTAATTTTTTGCAATTCTAAAATATTTAAACATTTATTGCAAAAAAATCATATTTACCAATTATGCTTTGATTTTTTTTTCAAAATTGTATGAATATTCAATAATTATTAACAATTAATAAATAAATGAAAATCTAGAAAGCCATTAAAAGTATAAAGAAAACGTGTAAAAATTTAGGTTATGTTGTTATTAAATAAGACAACGTGATTCATAATTGTTAGACACAATTTATGGCGGTACATTTGAACAATTTATAAAATAATAGTAAAATAATAATTTTTAAAAAGTATTTAAGAACTTGAAGCTTTGTATACTTATTAAAAGATAATTTAAATAAACTATCTATAATTTATTATAAGATAAATAAATGTATGATAATTGAATTTATTATAATAATTAAATGCAAAGAATGTACGTGCAAATTGTATATTTTTAGAAGTTATTTTGACTGCAGCAGTAATATATACAACATAGTTTAAAATTTGAATACTAAATATTTTTTAAAATCAGCGTTTTAACGAATAGATAAATAAAACAAAAATTTTATAATTCTTTAATATAACAATGCATTATCAGTATTATTTTACGATAATCTATAATCGTTAGTTCGCCGTTACCGAAGTAGATATTCGATTGGAAACTTAATTAAGGCGGAATAAAACAGAGAAAGATTGATTTCGTCTAAAATGAAGAAAATAATTTATGATTTTAAAAATAATGTTAATTTTTATTACTTATTTGTATATTGAGTGTTTAGTAGTTAATGTTAGTAAGATATATAATATGAAATATATTTATTTATAACTTTTGACCATATGTATGATAAAGTTTATTTATTAAATAAACATTAACTTTAACTGTTATAATTCGTATGAAGTATTGTGATATTATTATTGTAAAAAATTTTCTTCAAATCACTTAAAAAAGAAAAAAACAGATAAACAATTATACTCTTTTAAATTCTTTGATACAATTGAATTGAAAGCGTCGAGTTTTCCAACGCGGCTGAGATAATTCGCGGTATTTTTATCGCGATGCTGCGGATATGTAACCTGTGCAGATGCGGGGTCACTTCAGGTCGAAAGTTCGCCAGGGCATCCTATACATAGAGTCGCGCCCGCCCTGACAGGTGAAACGAGATGAAATATTCAGGCGGATTCGCGCGACTGAATGTCAATCTGTCAACCAACCTCCGCGCGTTATCTCATTCCTGTTACTCCTTCCATCTTCGATTTCCATCCCCCTTGATGCTTTAGTCCCTCCTCTTTTAACCCCTTCCTACGTTTCCCCGTTCCTCGTCTTTTCTCTGTTTCTATCCTTGCATCTCTTTCAGTCGTTTTATGTACATTTATGCACACATGACATCTTGATTTTTAACTTTACTTTTTTTTAATTAATTTCTTTAAAAATCGATTTTAATATATATTACGTCATTGAATTTTTATAATTCTGATTCAAAAAAGATAAATCAATAAATATTATTTGCTTGACTTTATTTTTTATAATTTTGTTATTGTTAGTGTAAATTTATTATAAAAAATGAATAAACAAATTCCTATAAATGTATTATATAGTTAATTTATTTAATTCATAAAAGATTTTCTTACTATTTAAAGAATATTGAATATTTAAGACTTAATAAATTAAATTGAAATTGGGATTTTTTTTTTTTTTTTTTTTTTTTTTAATTGAAATAAGATAATTAAATTAATTAGTGTTAAACATATTTGTAATAACAGCTATAATCGATAGATCGTAATTTATTGATTTGAAATGTATTTTTTCAAAATAAAAATAATTTTGAAATTAAAATTTAATTAAATGAATACATTAATTAGTTTCAAGTAAAAATTAATCAATGAGTAAACAAACTCTTATTAAGTGCATAAATAATATTTAAATACTTTCAACTTACCGATCAACTAACTTATCTCCGATGAGGCACAAAATTAATTTGATATAAATTTATCATACTTTAATCGCTATATTCTTTCCCGTTTATCTCGCCGCTCTCTTTGTCATTTTTCTCTTTTCACATTAAATTACCGCGAATTGAATTTGCGGTAGGACGAGTTGCTCCGCGTATAATAACTGAAAAGCGGCGCCGGCAGGTAAACCGTCAGAGGCGCATTTGGAGGCAGACGTAACTAGACTTGTATGTATACACACACACACACACACACACACACACACACACACACACACACACACACACACACACACACACACACACACACACACACACACACACACACACACACACACACACACACACACACACACACACACACACACACACACACACACACACACACACACACACACACACACACACACACACACACACACACACACACACACACACACACACACACACATACACACACACGTATGGTGAGCGAATTAAGGGAGCTTTGAAATGCTTTTAAAATTTCAATAATACATGTCTGACCCATATCGATCGAGAATCGCGACGCGCGCGAGAAATTCCCTTTTCCGGGATGATATGAATGCTGCTCGATTCTTATACATGAATTCAGATAGCCGAGGATTTGTTGTTTTAAATGAATTTGTATAATCGAATAAAACATTTAACAATTCGTAAGATGAAATGAATGGTATTGATTTTTCGTTTAGCATTTACATGTAAAGAATTTATTTAAATGTAACACTTTGTTGTTTTTTTATAACGTTTATTTAAGTTTTTGTAAGTATTATATTTTAATAATTAAAAAGTAAGAAAGAAGCAACATTTTTTGAAAATATATTTAAATCAATCTCTTCTTATAAACTAATTAGAAATAAATATTTTTATTTTTCTAAAGAAAAATATTTTACTTTTGTTCAAAAGCAGTGTTATGACTTTTTGAAAATATAAGTTTAATAGCTTGATAAGAAACAAAAGAATAAGAAAAATTGTTCGATTCGCCAAATAAAATGAATTTATATTTAGTTATGATTATTTTAATAATTAAAATAAAAATTTTTTTAAAGAATTTGACAACACTTTAATATTTTAATATCCTCGACATCGCATCATCGCGTAAAATCACATATACACAAAGCAATATACTAACATTAGTAACTATTTCTCAAGGATAACTTTTTCGTTAGTTTGCGAAAACGCGAGCTAATGAGAAGTATAACGAAGGGTAAACTGTATTCGGTCGACTCGCTGACCAATTAACTAAAAACGGCAACACGTGTACATATATACCTAGAAAAGAAACTCGAAAAGGCTTTTAAATTTTCTATAAACGCGCGTCTGACCCACATCCACCTCATACCACTTGGTAGTCGCCGTCGACGTCGTCATCGCGGCAGGCGTCGTTTTGTTTGTGCAGGAGAGAGAGAGAGTTTCTTCCGGTATTTTTGATCGCCGTTCGTTAAATCCCGACACCTTATACTACTCTCCCTTATTGTTGCGGGTTTTCCTTTTTGCCCCCCCCCCCCTTTTTTTTTTTTTTTTTTTTTTTTTTTGTAGAAAACTCGATGCCACGAGTTGCCCGCATTCTTTATTCATTACCTGAAGGCGGCGAAGTTCCGAACTGTCATGTATTTGGAGGGTACGCTCTTATAACGTTCGTTACGATCGGTTTTGTTTCTATTTGTGAACGTTAACGAATTGCGCGAAAGAAGATTAAATTTGAGAATGTTCATCGTTATCACACCATACAAACGTTTTTTTATTCCGATCAATGCAGTTGTCAAATTTTAACAAAATTTTTACAAAAAGTAAGACATTAATTGAAGAGGTTCATTTTTCGACATTTTAATATATTATTCTTATATTTGAAATTTATCAAAATAAAAATTAAACGTCAATTAATAGTAGTAATTGAATTTTACTTTTTTTTAAACATTTTTCTGTTTGATTTCTTATAAATTTGAGCTACAACTATATACGAGTACGTATCCAGTCAGCAAGTATAGCTCAACGTTAAATTCCTTTAAATTCAAGGGAAACTCAATATTCTACTTTTCTGTGTACCAAGAACGCAATCATACTGGGGAAAAAAAAAAAAGAAACAAAAAAAAATCAAGGAAACTTACCTATATAAAGAGAAAAAAAAAACCTACTAAGAAAAGCATCCAGATTCGACTCTAATTTTTCGTATCATACAATATTTATCGAAAATTCTTAAATATTATCAGTATGAAAAGAAAATTTCATCGTACAAACATAAAGCGAAAACGATTTTACAACTCTGCAATAACGAACACTTCTCTCCAACGGAGAGCGCGAAATGTCGTCATCCTCGGCGAATTTGTTTTAAAATGCTGATGCCCAAGGTAACAATAAACGACGTCGTGAAACTTTACGGAACATCGGGAGCTGAGAAAGAGAAACGAAAAATGTTTTCATCGTCCTTTTTCGTTTTTTTTTCCATTCGATTTTCCACGCTGTAACGATGTGTATCTATTGTTCTTTATTTTTTTTTTTTTTTTTTTTTTAGGGCTATTAAAAGAGCGAATTTGGCAACAGGTACTTGGAACTTTTGACGTATGGTAAATGCTGTTTGTTTAAAATTTACTATTGGAAAATATTCGGTTGAAAATTTTTTAAGGTCTATTTGTTGGGAAGATAATAAAATGAGATAATTTAAATAATGGATAAAAAATTTTATTTGATTAATCGAAAAATAAGTTTGAAGAATAATGATGAATGTATTAGAAAAAATATTATTTAATAACGTTTACGTATGTATTATGCCAGTTCAAATTGGTATATAATATTATTTTTTATTTATGCATATAAAGACACTGATTATTTTGATATTTCTCATTAAATTTTTAGGATCTAGTATATTTATTTTTTACATTAACTTCGATTTCATAAAAAATATAACAATTTTTACACTTGACTAAAATAATTTGAGGAAATAGTAATAATAGTCCGTAGCGTTATAAATATCACATTGATACATTTTTTAAAAATATATTAATAAATAGCATTACTCAATGAAATAAATATTATTCTGTATGATATTATAAGCAACATTTTATTATATTAAAAAGTTCGAATGTACTAAAAGTTAATTTCTTCATTTTTGTTGAACGTTACATGTACGAGAATAAAGATTCATTTATTTTTAACTATAAATCGATGCTTGTAGAAGCGAAACCTCGAATGCAGTTATTAAATAATATAATTAAAATCGTTATTCTTGTAAAAGTGCGGAATGGATTAAGAGCAAAGATGAACATTTTTAGATAGTTACTGATCAATAAAAAACTTTATCAAATAAATTTGAATCTCATGATTTTAATAGAAAAAAGCTTAAAATGTACACATATTGCTTAAATTTATAGAATTTTTAGTATTGCATAAGATAATGTTATGTTTATTAGATATATAAAAAAATATTTGAAACATTTCATGTATCGCGCAGAATCAATTGTACGTTTAGAATAGTTAAATATTTGAAGTTTTTTCGTTACCATTCTTTAAATTGATTTCAATAATTATGTAAACTTAAATAAAAATCAACATTTCTATAAAAATATGATAAATAGATATGGCATTAGGTAAGAAGCATTATTGTATTTATCGATGGAGAACAACATTTATATCTTTTAATGAAACTCAAATCAATCGATTATAAATTTTCTTTTTAAAAAATGAACTTTCGCTCAAGGAATTATGTATTTGATTATTGAATAACTTAGAAAATATAAACATTAACCAATTCATTGAATCTTTCTTGTAAAATACAACTAACCTTAATATCAATTTTATTATTTTACATTCCGCAACGATTTATAACAAGCTATTTACGGGTATAAAAACAAAAAAAAAAAAAAAAAAAAACAAAAAAAATTTATCGCCTCGCTAAAACTTATTTCTAACGAACACCGAACCGCCGATTCCTTGGGCCTTACAATATAACTGACAATTACAATTTCAATAATCATTCCCCGGTTAAATCTCGAGCCTCGTCTTCTTTCTTCTCGAGCGATTCGAGAATTGCTATGCCTTTTTTTTTATTTTTTTTTTCCCAGGATCTTCCGTGAAAAAACGTCGTTTGTCCGACAAGAGTCGTTCGACTTGGCTGCATCTTGCTTTCTGCTCGTTTAATGGTTTGAGATCCATTTTCCTTTGTTGCGCGTTTCATCCTTTTCTGGGAAAATAAGTCGCCGAGTCGTAGGATTTTATAGAGCGCTTTATTCGCTTATAAATAACTTGAAAATATTCCCGAGAGATTACTTGTTGGGAGATATTGTTGAAAGAAAATTAATTTGATAATTAATTAATCGTGGATACATTACATCAAATCTCTAAATTAGTAACTGTAGTCTACTATAACTGATAAAAAAGAGTGGCATTACATAAATATAAAATATTAATAAAGTCATAATCTAAAAGAAAAAGTATGTTTTTTTTTTTTTTTGTTTTTGTAAATTTCACGCGCAAGCTTATATAAGCTTTTCTTTTTTTTTTTTGTTTTTGTAAATTTCACGCGCAAGCTTATATAAGCTTTTCTTTTTTTTTTTTTTTTTTTTTTTTTTGTTTCTTTATTTTGTAAACAGAAACGATAATATAAATGATCTTGAATGATAAATATTTCAATTGTAATAAGGTTTTACGTAACAGTTATTTTAACTGGACTGAACAATGTAATAAATTTAAGACGGTTATTCGTTACATGATCAAGAATTCTAAAAGTAGATTGATATTTCAATTTTGGATACGTAAGGGATAAAATTTATTTTTAATACATTTTAAATATAATAAAACGTAAACGAAATAATAATTCGATTTTGTGATTGTTTTAGTATAATAGTTTCTTCGAATAATTCCAATAAAAATAAAATACAAACAATAAAGAATTTCGTTGCGCTTGTAACAATAATTACGTCGATACATTAAATTACGGATTTAATGAATGCTTTTTATTAAATGTTTAATACGATTTTCAATTGTATATTTATAACATAAATATTTTGCAATGTGTAACTTTCAGTTGATTAAATACTTAATTGACAAAAAGTCTCGATCTATGCCTGTAAATCAATGTTTAATATTCATATTAATTTAATAAATTATAAAACGAAGCTATTAATTATTTTTAGCAGTTCATAAAAGGATTGAATATTTTCAATCACCTCATGATCAGAAATTCTTCGATGCGTACATTCCTCCAAGAAAAATATTTATCTTCATTTTAAGATTACATAAATTTTTTAAAATAAATTGCAATGTGTTATGCGGTTATAAAATAATTTTACCTCACAATTTCATAGAATACTTTATAAGAATTTTGATATAATGACAACGATCGAACGATCAAATTCATCGGAATAATAATCACGATATCAGGTAGTTTAACGTAGAATTTTTACTCTCTTGTGATTATGATTATTGCCCGAAAGCCAGTATCGAGATCAAGGCTTTCTGAGCAACAATCAAAAACATAAAGAGCACGGATGAATTCGTTCAAAAGTCCACATCGGCCACAAGTTCTGCGATCGTTCTGAAAAATTAGAAAAATATTTAATAATTGCCAAATATAACGATTTTATTATCAATTTTATTAATGTGTAAAGGTTAAAATTATGATTAAGTGAGAATTAAGTTAGATTAAGAATTACATTTGTCTTTACATGCAATCGACGGATAATTATTTTAATCGTTGAATAAAATTAATTATCTTTGTTTTGTCTGAACATTATAATTAAAAAATTTCATCAATTTATAAATTACTCGATCGCATAAATAAATAAAAAAAAAAAAAGTAAAAAAATATATATAATATCTATAAACAATCACGAAATTCACGTCATCCACGCAAAAATCGAACGCAATACGTGAACGCATATACACACACACACACACGTTCATCGACAAAAGCCAAGCATTAGCATAGTATGAAAAAAAAAAAAAAAAAAAAAAAAAAAAACAGCAGCAGGCATACGAAGCGCTCGACGCGTAAATTCAAACTCGCGCGAGTTCTTAAAAAGGATCAAACATAAAGGATAGATAAAGAGAAAGGGAAAACGCGAGAGGGAGAGACAAGGGAGAGAATTTGTATAACGAAGCCGGAGAGCTCGTTCGTTCGTTCGTTCGTTAGTTCGCGCGCAACACGTTGTAGTAACTCTCCGGGCAAAGAGGAAGCGAACGCCGGGGAAGCTTTAGCCCGATAACGGCCGCGCGCTCTCGATTGAATTTTCGCGCGGCTGCAGCCGGTTGAATGGTGTACGTATTTATGGATACGAGGTGGGGATAGGACGTGCGTTTCCGATTTACGCGGCTCACATGCGCAGCGCCCCGTCGCTGCTACCGACGACGACGACGACGACGACGACGACGACGACGACGACGCGACGTTGTGATTGTTTATTTTTGCCGTTAAAGGGGCGCAGCGCGTTAAGAGTAAAACGCGAGAGCTATACACGCGTGCTATACACCCGTTATTTCCCTATCCTTGATTGTTTTTCTGCGACTTTTTATTATTTTTATTTTTTTAGCTATTGTTGTTTTTCTTTTTATATATTTATTTTCTTGAAGTATGGTTAATTTTTTTGCGGTGCAATTTTTTCTTATAATTTTGAGTTTTATAATTATTGATGTTTATAAAATAGATGTAATAATATTAAAAAGGGAATTCGTATTTAATGACTTTAATGAATGAATCTCAGATACGCCTTTGATTTTAAAACAATAACGAAACTATATATGAATGATAAATTATTGATACCATAATGACAAATGTATTAGATAATAAAGTTTATAGCATTTTATCGAGTTAAGTTTCTTGCCTGGTTAATAAACATCCAAAATTTAAATAAGTATTTATAATAATAAGAAATTTTTTAAAATTTTACAACACGATAAACAAACTTAAAATATTTTTCTTTATTTGCATGCATATTATATTGATAAATAATATAAGGAAGATAAACAATGTCTAAAAGTATCTTACAAAATGAAATTTGTTGTTTTAAGATTAAATATTTGTATAATAATTTTAAAATTTCAAATTTGTTACAATAAATTATCGATAAAAATGTGTATGCTTTTAAAAATAACCACAAAAAAAAAAATAGTCTTTGACTTGTATTTAAATACTTCAGGAGCATTAACCCTTAAATAACTTTAACACGTCATCTGTTGCTGTCTTTAAGTCTCCTTTAAGAGGGTAAACTGTGGGTTATACGTGGTTACTTAAATAATAATTTTTATCAATGTACGTTTTCAATTTACGTAACCGAATAATTTTAGTATTCTTAAATTTAAAAAAAATATATATATATATATTAAAATTTTTACAAAAAAGAAAAATTTTAATTGCTCGATTTAAATTTCAATTTTATTCTTATAAATATTATTTTTTTTTTTTTTTTTTATATTTATAAAACGTTGGATTATATCGGAAGACAGGTATCATTTGATAAATTACGTATATGTATAAATAATTTTTTTTTAATATATATGTATTGTTATTTAATTCCTAAAAATTTAAAATAAAACGAAAAATTATACAGCCGGTATACATAGTTTTGTTTTATGTTTGAACTAAAACAAGAGATAAAATTTTAGATTTATTCTGTCCATAATCTCAACTGGACATAAATTTAATAATACCAGAGATCGCTAAAGACGAAACTGTGCAATTAGAAATATTATAAGTGTTAAATTCTACGAAACGTGGTACTAAAGTTATTACAGCAAAGAAGAAAATATTAGAAAGTAGTAGTAACATTAAACATCTTTTGCCATAAAACAAATAAAAAAAAATCATAATGATCGGATAGAAACCGAAGAAAAAGTAGAAACTCCGAGAAGCAAAAGGTTTACTTTTTTTGCGATTCTTCTTGGATGCAGTAAAAGTAAAATAAGCTGCCAAGAATAAAAATGTAAATATTTTTTTTTTTTTTTCTTTTTCTTTTTTTTTTTAAACAATTTTAGAAGCGCCGGAATTTATTTCAAAAAAATTTTTTTATTTCAAAATTGACCAAAGCTAAGTTTTACGAGCACATTTCATTTGAAATGTTAAAATATTAACAACGTTTTAAAATGTAAATTCAATGTAAATTTGATAGTAATGTATAATAAAAGGTATGACCAGAATATGTGTGAAGAAAAAGTTGTTTTAAAAAATAAAAAAATCAAAATTTTCTTTTGATAAATTTATAAATCTGCAAAAATATTTAAAAGTTCATCGCAGATGAAATTAATTTTGAACGCACAATGTTAAGTATATTTTTTAACATCATAATTAAAGCCTCACAATTACTGTAATCCTTATATAAAATTAAAATCCTTAATAATCCTTATTAAAATTTATTCTTAGCGATATAAATTTAGATAAGAAAAATTATTTAACAGTATATATTGCAAAGTAGTATTAAGGTATAACTCAATAATTATAATCTGTATATATTTTCTATGTACTTATATACTATTATAGCTTAAAATGAAATAATAAAGTATTAATGACTTAAAGACAATAAAAGATTAAAAATAATAATTAAAGATAGTTGTAAAATATTGTGTTAATTTTAAACATTAAAATTGTTCTAAATCTGCATTCAAATATGTATTTGATTTCAAAAATGCTCAATTAAAATCTACCGAATAATAAAAAAAAATAGTTATACACTAACAAGTATAAATTCAAAGCAAAATAGTCATCGCGAGTGTCGCAGGTCAAAGTCCCGAAGTCATCGAACCCATCTAAGTGAAAAATGCGGTGGCACGCGCACTGCACGCGTTGTAAAATATCCTAAAAACCGCGAAACGAACTACGTCCGAGCGCGTGTGCGCAACGTTATTATTAACGTTTGTGAGTGAGAGAGAGAGAGAGAGAGAGAGAGAGAGAAAGAGAGATAAAAAAAATGTTACCTTTTTGACGGGTCGTCAACCTCGACGGCGTTGACTCGCTGTCAGCACCTCGTTGTTGAACACCTGGCCCCCTGTTGAAACGACTTTGGCGTTTTCGGCAACAGCAGTTCAAGTGCGGGCCGACCACGGAAATGCTGCCTCGAAGAAGAAGAAGAAGAAGAAGAAGAAGAAGTAGTAGTAGTAATAGTAGTAGAATAAGAAAGAGCGCGTAAACTCTTTCCTCCTGCGGCTGCGGTAGAGTTGTGCAGTGCGTGTATATATGCAGGAAGGTCCGGGAGCGCGAACGAAGGCACGCGTCCGTCGGTCGCGAGGTCGACCGAGCGAGTGACACAGCAAAGTGCTCGAGCTAACCACGAGGTCTTCGATGCTCAACGGGACGGTTAGAATGGTGGTGGAAACTCGAGCGAGTTACCTTAGTGGGGGTGGAGTGCTTCGTGCGCACGCGTCAACCAGCGAGAGATACACGTACATCCACGAAAATCGCGTGTATACCGAAGGGTGCATCCATCTCGCCCCGTACGAGGAGAGCCGAAGAGAAAGAGAAAGAGAAAGAGAAAGAGAGAGAGAGAGAGAGAGGGAAAGGAGGATGGGACGAGTGGTATGGAAGTGCGATATCGGATGCTTGATAAGCGGATTGTTTTAAACGGTGGGCGAGTACGTTGACTGCGACTCTGCCTGCATAAACGACGCTGATTCGTGACGTTTGCGAATACGTTTTGCCTTTTGCTCGGTTGCTTATACGTCGATTTTCTACGAATGAGCGCTTAGCTGTAAGAGAAAGAGAGAGTGTGTGTGTGTGTGTGTGTGTGTGTGAAAGAGAGAGAAAGATTATTGCAATTAGACTACATTAATTATACTAAATGAGGAGCTATTTTTATTTTTTAATTAATAGAATATTTAATTTTTGCAAAGCGATAACTTTTTACTTAATTATAATAACAAATTATATATATGAATTAAAAATGCCATAACAATTGCTTCAATAATATTGATTAAAATTTTTTATAAAAACTCTGATAGACGTTTTTTTTTTTCTTTTTCTTTTTTTTTTAATGAAAAATTCGAATAAAAATTTTTGAATAAAAAATATTTTTTATTTATAATTTATCTGATAGGAAATAAAAGTTAAGAAAATAAATATGATATTTTAAGGCTTGGCAGTAAATATCAGCAAAGAATTATCTTTAAATAAGAAAACAATTTTCAAAACTACGGACTGATTTTAGTAATTTTGTTATTAGAATAATTTATACAATTAAATTTATATTATAAAATAAATAATGAATTACATTAATGACTATATACTTAAAATTATTCTAAAAGTCATATAAAAACTAAATTGATACACGATACAAATAAGTATAGTTCAATATAAATAAGTATAGACTCTTTATCCATACAAACATTCCTTAAATACTTACATCAACTCCGTATTTCACCGATCTCAACCTTCGATAAACTTCCATAATACCCCAACGATCGCAACGTATCACACCGTCATCGAGCTCGAAATGCTCTCAAAGTGCTTAAAAAATCAACGTTGCATCAGCGTCGTGAAAGTAGTACAACCATACGGCGATATACGGGCGCGTATATATATGAATAAGTGAATCGTCGCCGAGGACGAAGACGAAGACGACAACGACGACGACGACGGCGACGGCGAAGGGTCTCGCGGTAAAGGCGTACATGTGCGAGAGAGAAAGAGAGAGAGAGAGAGAGAGAGAGAGAGAGAGAGAGGTCGATGGACTGTGCACGTCATACAATACGCGAATTCAGGATCCATTTCACCTGCCGTTGCTGTTCGCTGCCATTTGCCGCTTTACTCTGTCTCTCCCTCCCTTCCATCTACTATTGTCAATCCTCGCTAATCATTTCAAACGTCCATTAAACCGTCGCGCGTCTCCCTGTACCAGTCGATCTCCCTATCCCACCGTTCTCTCTTGCTACTCTACTTTATCTCTCCCCACCCTCTCTTTCTCTTTTTTTTTTTTGCATTCACGAGTACGCGTAATGCCTTCCCTCTTTCTTTCGTTCAATCCGCATGGAATTTTTAACGCGCACGGCTCTTTGCTTTCTACCATAGTTGAGTTTTAAACGGAGGGTGTGAATTGCGCTTATATGGTATGCGAGAGTTCGATTAAATATAATTGGTGGATATTTGATGATACTGAATGGTTTATTTAGATTATTTTTGTATTTCGCGAGAAAGTTTTTTCACTTTTAAAATGCGAAGTGAATTTTTGTAATACGATTAAATTTTTCAAGTATCGATCTGCAATTTTTAACTTATTTGATTTTGTAAATTAAAAATTGTAGATCAATATGTTAATTTAATCAGGAAAAATGATTTTAATATCTGAAAAACGTCTTTAACCCAATAAACTGCATTTATCCGTTAATCGTACAACCAAAATCATTGACGTCAAATTAAAAAACAAAAAAAAACAAAAAAAAAAATAATTGTGCTCGCAGAGTATAAGAATAGCATTCTGTATAACTAAGTACAAGCAACTCTTGCTCCTCCTTCTCCTCATCAATTCGGTTTCCTCATTCGACAATCTCGATCTCGAAAATCCGATTCTCCATCCTTGAGCAAGGATATAACTCGCGCGCGCGCGGATTATACACATACACGTCCTTACGACGCGGTAGTAAACGCGTCAATCATCCTTGATAATGTGTACGCGCTCACGTTAAGAGACAGACGCGGTACGACGAGAGCGCGCCAGAGTCTGAATATATATTGTCAAATTGGGTTTCTGGAATCGTTAAGTCCGCGCTCACTAATTGATTTTTCAATAATAATTTTAGCGACGGCGCAACCAAGTTCGTTGCACTTGCTCTCTCTCTCTCTCTCTCTCTCTCTCTTTCTCTCTCGCACGCGCGCGCAAATATATATATATATATATATATATATATATATATATATATATATATATATATATATATATATATATATATATATATATATAGAGAGAGAGAGAGAGAGAGAGAGAGAGAGAGAAAGAAAACTCTTCTCTCATTTCACCTTTTGTTATAAGAGAAAATTGGGATGATTGCATTTCAAATTTTCTTGATTAACGAAAAATCGTTAACTGTGATATAGAAAATGACGGAGAAAGAATTAGTTGAAAATACAGCGTATACGGAGACGGTAATGGTATCCTAATTTATCGATTATTTTTTACCCTTTTTCAATAAACTGGAAGTTCATTTCTATTTTTAATGTACATAATGTGTCGCTAAACTTTTAACTTTAATTTAATTAAAAATTGAATATAGTTACTTTAAAATTTGTGAAATTTGTTATTTTGTAAAGTTAAAATTAAAATTTATCTCTTTAATTATAATTTTACAATAAAATATTTTTCTATCGGAAATCATTTATTCATAATTATTTACGCGCTTGTACGATACCTCATGTCTATATTCACGCACGCACAATCGCAAAGTGCATGAGTTAAGTGTAGTCCAGAAAGCGCGGTAAAGAAAAATTCAAGTGTCGGCGTTCTTCGGAACGAAGACGAGCTTGATTAAGAAATCACACGCCAAGATTGCGTGAGTGCGCGCTACGGAGGTACACGCGTGGTATACGCGCGAGGGACAATATTGGACTTTGCTTCGATTTCCTTTTGCGCGGCGTTTTTTTTTTTTCTTTTTTTTTTTTTCGATTTAGATTCGTTCTCTGGATAATTTTTAAAATTGTTAAATTCTCGAAATTGTCGTTGAATAATTATACGATAAATAATTTTCGTGTTTATTATGTTAATGAAATGATTAATTTTTTTTTTTTTTTTTTTGCAAATAATTTAAATCATTGAAATGTGTTTTATTTATTATTAAATATGTAAAATTCATTAATTTTAAACAATAAATTTCATTAAATCAAGAAGATCAACCAAAGATCATCAAAAAGCCGACGTACCATAAAAAAAATGAAATTCTCCAACGCATTCATGGAATGTTAAAAAATAAGAGAAAAGAAACAGGAGTTAAATGCACATTATCCAAGGCAAAATGAAGCAAGAGAAAGAGAGAAAGAGAAGAAAGGGAAGTAGAACAACAGTTACGAGAGAGAGAGAGAGAGAGAGAGAGAGAAAGGTGAAATTGGTTTGCAACGCGCGAAGCCTGTGTAGCATGAAACGAGCCATTGGAAAGTGATTTCGAGAACAATTACAATGCTTGCTAAAGAAGGGGAGTCAAAGATGTCTGTATATGCGTGTGTTTGTGTTTGTGTTTGTGTGTGTGTGTGTGTGTGTGCGTGTGTGCAGCAGGCGGCTATCGAAAAATTTCGACAAAAGCGCGCGAGATCGATATAATCCTACACACACGGAGTTATACATATACGATTCTTTAAAATTTGTTCTGCGCGCACTTTTTTTCCAAGTCTCTATGATCGTAACTCACTTCTTTACTCCCCTCTAAACGTTTAATTTTTTTTTTTTTTCAAATTTTCTGATCCCAAGAGTTTACACACCGCTAGCGAGGTTAGGAATGGTTTTTTTTTTTTTTTTTTTTTTTTTGCTTTCGAGCGCAGAGAATAAAGAAGGAGAGAACGGGGAAGGTAAGATTTTTCTCCGATGTGAAACGGTATAGGGGTAATGAAAGTTTTTTTTTTTTTTTTTTTTTTTTTTTTTGGGGTGGATTTTGTGCGGTGGGTTAGAAGCTTAGAATCACATTTCGAATGATGTACTAAAAATTGTACCCATTTAGGAGTAAAGAAAATTAAATATTTCTTTTATTTTTTATTCTTTTTCTTTTTATTATTATAATTTTAATTGATTTTCAATTATTTAAAAAATTTTAGATGGAAAATGTAATTTAATTTTGTTATAATACAAATATAAATTATTTATAATTTGTGAGCGAACTTATTTTTCTAATTTGCTTGTATGGAACAATCATTACAAGCTTAAAAGTTTTTAATAAATTTAATAAATTTTTTATAGTTTAAAATAAAAGAATTCAGTGGTTTTGCTCGCTCTGCTAAATTTAAATGATTGAGGAATAAAAACCGGAAAAAAGCGTATTAAAAGACATGAGATACGAAAGGTTTCTACAAAAAAACGATGGGCTCGAGGGTTGACAAAAGAAAGGTCCAGGATTGTGAAATTTCGAAATGTATATAAAACAGAAAACAAAAAAAAAGGTATATGAATGATAAAAGTGTGATGAAATTTCTTTAAATAGAAACAAAAAATTCAAGTATTTTAAATGTTGACCTTTTAAAAGTAAATAAACATAGTTAATATTATCGATTGAGAAGGAAAATTATATAAAAATTATTAATTTTAAATGTAAGTTATATCTTGTAAACTTTGTAAATAGTTTTAATAATAGTTTAATAGGAATTGGATCAATTTTTTTAAAATAAAAGCTAAAATTTTAAATGTATGATTATTCATTATGATAATTTCTAATATACGAATTCTCGCACTATAATTCCTTATACTCTAAATAATTAACTTCTTTACCAACGTGCACTTTAAAATATTCACGATCATTCAATGTAAAAATTCAAAGCTTAAAATACACCGCGTCTATATTCCGTTAATTAAAACCACAATAGAGATTATCCCATCATTAAAAAAGAAAAGCAACTCATCGATCTATCTCGCATGGAAGAAAACATCCGCGATAAAAAAAAAGAAAAAAAAAACAACAACAAAGTAAAAAAAAAAAAAAAAAAAAAAAAAAAATAAAAGGGACAAATCGGTGCGAAGGGCGCCGGAAGTATATCGTAGATATACATATATACACAAAAGGTTCGACACACCGGCGGTGAAAGCGCAGCGACGGCGAGATAGAGAGAAAGAGAGAAAGAGAGAGAGAGAGCCTTGGAAGTGATTCGACACGCTCGAGACAACAATTGGTTCGATCGACTTCTTCGATCAATGGCGGCGGATTTCGCTTTGATTTTTTGTTTTTTTTTTTTTACTCTTTGGTTTTGTTTCGCTTTTTTTTTTCAGGTTTTTATTTTCTCCCGTAACCTCGTCGCGATCGAGAGACGCTACTCGCATTATCCTGCGCTATGTAGCTTGATTTTTCTCAATCTTGCTGTATAAGCGCTCTTTCTTCTTCTTTTTCTTCTTCTTCGTCGTCCCTTTTCCATTCTTTTGGCTCTTGTACGCGACCGAACTCGCTGCTTTTCTTTACCAGATACCGTGAGTTAAACCTTGCTAAGAATGAACTTATGAATCAATGCTTCGTTTACATAATGAGTAGAAAAGTGGCTATTTTATTCTTTATGTCCCTTTTATCGGATACACGTAGATAATTAAATTAAAATTAATGATTTATATAATTAATTATATTTTATTATAATTATTAGTGAAGTTGTTAGATAATTTATTATGTGAATTGAAATTCAAGAATTTTTATATTCTTCCAAGATCTTATACATTAAATAAATTCAATTAAATCATTTTTTTTCAATTTTCAAGACGTTTTTTACTTCATTATAATCCGCGTTTTGCTTTCAAAATAATGAAATAATATTTGATACAATATTAAAGAATGATAAAAAAAACATTAAATTTATCTCTATATAGATGTTACTTCAATATTTCATGGATCGTTAAATTTCTACTTATTTTATTTTTAATGAAATTTGTAAGATAAAATAAAAAAAGAAATTGACATCAATTTTAGATAATTCTGAAAATTCATTTTCGTCTATTAAATTTAAGTAATACAATAAAATTTCAAAAAGGAAAAATCAATGGAATTACGGTTTCAAAATTTATCTTGATATCTGTAAAAAGATTAACTTAATTTTATTTTCAAGAAATACAAATATGTTATGATATAAATTTTGTTATGGTTTATATAAAATTAGTAAAATATAATTTATTTTATTACGGAAGCAATTATTTTCAAAGTGAAACAAATGCTCAAAAACATACATGTAAAGGTGTTAATTATTATTAAAAAAAAAAAAAAAAAAAAAAAAAATAAAATAATAACAAGTAAATTATATAAAATGGCGATTATTATAGTTAATAACTAATAGAATTACAATATTATTTATCTTGTGCATACGAAAATATTATTGTCAATAAGTTTAAGATCAAAAAATATAATAATGTGAATGATTGAAATATTTTAAATTTTATTTAAAAATTAGATAATTGAATGATTAATTAATTAATGAATCACATTAATGCTAAACGATTGTTTTTTTATTCATCTCAAACCATTTATTGAACGCGTTTTGACCTTACGACTATGGTATAACATAGCTTTAAAAATAACTCGTCTGAAAACACATTACAGCAGTTAACAATTAACGGGATAGAACATCAATTTTCTTGTGAATTAAGTCATCGAGACATGCCGAGATTACTGCTAGAGCCACAAAAGACCAAGAGCGCAAAGGAATATTGTAAAGAAAGGAAGAAAAACTAAAGGAAAAGAAGAAGAAAAGAGAGAAAAAGAACGATGAGCTGCCCTCGCAACGGAAGTCGATCGACCGCATTTTTTATGTATACACACCCAGTCGAGGTTCATCATTTCTCTAATACACCTGCAAGTTGCGCTTTAATTCGACCTGGCGCGCTCTCCTGAATTTTCCTTAAAAGATAAAAATTGGTAAAAGTTAACCTATCTCTTCCATTTCCCGTATACTTTTGATGAAAATTATTGATGAAGCGTTTACGGTGTGCATGAATCGTCCGAGAAGATGAATCGAACTTTTCAGCTTTTCTCGCGTAGAGTCGAGTATAAGCAATCGGTTGAATTCCATACTCTATTTGGACGATTGCGTTTTAACGTAATATTCTGTCGGTTGAATTTGGAAAAAGAAAGTAAGATAACACTTGATAGATAACAATCGATTACGCGGATAAAGCTGGCATTGTCTAGGCTTGGAAAAATAGTGTTGGTTAGTTATATTACGAGGAATATATATATATATATATATATATATATATATATATATATACACTTTACACGAGCCAATCAGTGGTAATGGGCTTTGCTCATGGGTGATGTTTTAAAGAAAAGTTTCGCAGTCTTTGAACGCTTCGAGCAAGTTAAAGATGCAATTTGTTGATATCGATACAGTTTTATATATATATATATATATATTATTTGCGCTAATTGTTTAATGAACGATTCGAAAAAAAAGGATTTGGATAAAAAAGTTTTTTTTTTATATTGTATAGAATAAGACTGATATTTACATTTCAAGAAAAAAGAAAAAAAAAAAAAAAAAAACCCAGCAAGTTTTTAATTAACAATAAATATAAAACAATACACAACTATACATTTTTTTAAAAAATTAATCAAGTGATTCGAATTTAGTTTTACAATAACAGCTATTATCGTTGTAAATTCAAAGAAATTTTAATAAAATAAATAATTTATGTGTTGAAATTGTATGCAAAATGCAAAAATAATAAATCTATCAAAACGATATCAATGATTATTTTATTTTAAAATTATTCAAAATATTATTTTCGTTACGTGCGAAACGTGTATGAATTTTAAAACGCGAAAGTTGAAAAAGCACTTGGCACATATTTATATCTATCAAAAGTGACAGTGACGGTACAGTATTGTAAAATAATTTTTTTCTTCCATTTTACTATCATAAAATTTATTATTCACGAATTAGTCTTCATACGTGTATATTCTTTTGAAGTTGTTTTATATTTGAAATTTTCTTTTTATTTTTATACAGTCATAAGCAATAAAAAAATATCTATTATGTTTATAAAATAATTTATTCAATACTTGTGCGTAGATCATAGACTGGACGGAAACTTTATTTACGATTTCGATATAATCGCTTCAATGAAGTTCAAGTACCGCTAAAGAAGCGTAAGATAAAATAAATGAGGAAAAATTATGATAGCAGCATTTTTACCTAAACGTTACACGCAAAAAGCAATTAAGAAAGTAGTAATAACACATAATTAGTAATTGCAAGAAATAATATAATTTAATAAGGATTGAAAATTGTATTTTTTTTTTGTACAAATTTTATAATAAAAAAAAAAATTTTAATTACACATAAACGTTGTATTAATTCTTGTAATGAAATTTTTCCGAAAGAGTTTTGTTTTTTTCAT
The DNA here is from genome assembly GCA_949987625.1 of Chalcis sispes. NCBI lineage: Eukaryota > Metazoa > Arthropoda > Insecta > Hymenoptera > Chalcididae > Chalcis > Chalcis sispes. The sequence goes on from OX465094.1 coordinate 12,352,478, forward strand.
TTTACTTTTTCTTAAAAAAATTTATAACAATTAAAATGAAACTCATGAATTAGTTAAAAACTGCTTGAACTTATATAGTACAAAGAATTAATTTCACAGAAATTCAATCGATTTTCAAGTAACAACGATAAAAAAATATAACGATGGAAAAAATTGATTGCTACGCATTTATCTACCTGCGCAAATCCCTTATACTTACTTATCAAATTATCTGTTACTTCCCAGCATTCGTAAAAGAGCGTAGTATCCAACTACTGTGTATTTCCGCATTTACGATAAAAAAAAATTACAAAAAAAAAAAAAAATAAATGCTTGGTGAAAGAAGTATCAGAAAGAAATAGAGAAGGAAAATATAAGATACAGTGAGTCATGCATTTCGGCGGAGCTACGGTAATGGAAGATCCCGAGCAATGAACTTTTCTTCTTGCTGTCTCTTTTTCTCTAGTACTTTCGTTACCCTTTAAAGAGCTTACACACCGCAGGTGCATAATTTTTGCGGACACGCGTCTTCCTCGCATTATGTTCGCCTCTGCATTTCATAAGTCTATATATGTATAATTTCATTAAGGTGTTCGAAAAATTGGTTAATAATTATTCTAGCAAAAAATGAAATTTAAATTTTTTATAATTTTATTTAATTTTTTTCCAATTAAAGATTAAAAAGATTACAATTCGGAGCATTAATTATAATAGATTAGATATAAAACTACCTTTGAATACATATTACTTAAATTAATTAATCATATTAAATATTAATTTGAAGCAAATATTCTTTTATCGAAGTAAACAAAGTATTGTTTGATAAACATTTAATTTATTTAATTTATGTAATTTAAATAATATCATTAAAAAATTTACACATAAATTTACAAAACTTTATACGCAATAAATTCAACAAATATTAAATCCGCCATTTTGAAAGCAAGAAATATTTGAATTCCAATTTCATACGTATATAAATTAACCTATAATAGTGCACAAGTTAAAAACTTACAGACCATCAATTACTTAAGGTGAATTTCTACTTAAATTCATTGTTCTTTAAACAAATAAATTTTCCACTCGAATCTATTACTTTAAAAAAATAATAACAGTATCATGAATAACAAATCATCACAAATGCTCGCTCACTTTTTAATATAAATTTTTGTACAGTTCCGCACAGCGGGTTCACACAGCGTTAAAAAAAAAAAAATCTCCCGGACATTTCTCGAAAAATACACAATTCCTTCTTCCGCGTATCGAACTTCGCAGAGGACACACATCGAACTTAAAAACTCAAGAGGGGATGGAGCAAAGAAGAAGAAACTAACGCACCCCCGTGACATGCGTGCTCGCGCACATGTATATGTGTTCATATACACATATATTTATATGTATATATATATATACACACATGTACAGAAAAAGGGGAAGGGGGTGGGAGGGGGGAGAGAAAACTGGTCGCACATGTAACGCGCGCGCTCACGGTCACCATGGTAACGTTCGGATGCGAAGTATCCTAAGAAACGCGAAGGAACCATTTTGAACTGCGGACGCGTTAAAGAGGGAACGAGAAAAGGCGCATGCAAAATTTTCTTTTATAGCTGTATATTTTTTTTTTTTTTTTTTTTTTTTTTTTTTATATTTTTTTTAAAGCTTTACTAAGATATTTGATTAATGGGAAGATTGTAAATGAATTTTTTTAGAAATCGTTTAAAAATGTTATAAAAGTAAATGTCTTACATTTGTTATAACTATTATTTAGAGCGGACATTTTGTTTATTTTCACAAACATATGAATACAGATATACTCATATGAAATATACTAAAGAATATATTAATATTATTAATGCAAATAACTTTTTTTAAGCATTAATAAATAAATTAAACATTGTGATTAAAGAATATTTTAAATTTTAATAATAACAATCTTAAAAAAAAAGATATAAAAAATTAAAATCGATACCAAATTGATTATACCAAGTTAAAGTTGATTGACAGAAACAAGAAATATCATTCTTTTCTACTATTAAAATAAAATACTAAAAGTTGAGATTTAAGGAATAAACATTTTTTTACATATTTTTAATCATTTTTGAAGATTTTTAACAATTTTTAAGCTGCTAAAGGTATGTAAAAATGAATTCTAAATTTATTTTTGCATAATAACATTTTTTATAAAAAGCTTAATACCCATCATAATCATTTCTAATTTCAATCTTTATATTAATTTGTATTATAATAAATTAGTTGAATGATAGTCATAATATTGAAGAAAATTAATCATTTAAAAAAGACAATATCATATATTTTTATCAATATAACGATATTTAAAGATATTAACCACGTGTGTTTTAATTATTGCCTCTTTCACCACTATAAACAATAAAACCGAATCAATTGTAAATTAAACGGAATCATCATGGCGAGGTAAGTGATGCTTTCTGCGATGAAGAATTCATGGCGAAAGGAGAGAAGATGGTAAAATTGCATCGTAAAACTGGGGCCAGACAATAAAACGAATACTACATTCCAGTAAGACAACGGAAATAAAACAAAAGCAGATAAAGAAAATGACGAAAAAGAAGTAGAAGGCCAATATACAGATCGTGTACAGATATAGAAATACTTTTTTTCTGTCGCTCGAAGAAAATTCATCGACTCCTTGAAAGAAAGAAAGAAAGAAAAAAATCTTTCCGTTACGCGGTATGTACTACGTGCCGCAAGTGAACCGTAACAAGAGCGAAGCAAACGAAGTCTGCGCGTTTGTCGAGATGAAGAGAATAACGAGAGTCGCTTGAATTTACCTGAGAATATTTCGTTATTGCAAAGAAGAAGATACAAAGTTTATACGTATACGTATAAGATAGTTCCTTCCCATTTCCTCTCCCATGTCAGCAGCGGCGCATTAATCGCGGTTCGGTGTATGTATGTTGTCGACGATTTTTTGTCCCCTTTAGTCGTTTTTCCTTATTTTTCTTTGACTTTAACTCTTTTTTTCGATGCATAAATAAACCTTTCGTTGCAATCGTATGTGAACGTTACGGAAAGGTATCTCTTGCGGCAAATTTTCTTTTATTTTTTAAACTATTGTACGTAAGTGCAGGTATTGGTATAAGTTTTAAAAATTATTCTTTGATTAGCTTTAATGTTAAGGTTCGTCGTATTTAAGGATCATATTGAGTAATGTTGCAGTGAAGCTAATTCTTTAGATATTTGTTAGAATTTATTTTGTGTACGAATTTTTTTTTATTACGTTAAAAAAAAAAAAAAAAATTAAATATACATAGTACGTATTATAATTAACAAAAAAATGGTATTATTTATGTGATTGTGTGTAGTTTTATAAATAATATTTTATAAATTTTGACACCCTTTACGCAATATTTATTTTTTTTAAACTAGATAACTTGTTATTGTATACTTATACTGTATATTTATATAATATAAGATATTCTAGAAGAAATTTATCACTAAAGTTATTTATTTGATTTAATTTAATTTCTGAAAGAATAAATAACTAAAATTTCTAAGTTTATTATTAAAATTTAAATTTACTTTAATCCTTCAAGTTTTATTTTTAAGTTAATTGTAATATTTTTATAAAATTTTACTTGAGAAAAATATTTGAAAATGGTAAAATAAATTAATTAAAAATTATATTAAAATTTACTAAATTTAATTAATTTAATAATGATTCTAAAAAGGATTATATGTATATTTTTAAAGCACATTTTAAGATTAGTTTAAGATTCAAAATATTTCTGTCACAGCGAATATCAAAATTTTCCATTTATTTTTTAAATTGAAATAGTTTTTGTTAGTACTATTTTAATTTGCATAAAAAACATGAAGCGTGATTTTTAAATAGTTCCTGAAATCAAAGAGAAGAATAAAAAAATTTTAATTTATCATATTGATTATTTTTTTAAAATAGAAACAATTAAAATTAATTCTATATTAAAGTACCACCACCATCTTGTTATATATTGAAAATTTATGTAAATCGATACAATCAATGTTATTACCTTTCGAAAAATTCTCTTATCGCCTTCGAAAATATACGTAAGCTGTTATCAGATAAAATTAGAGAAAAATTTTTTTTAACCACATTAGACGCAAATACATCTAACTTCTTCTTAACAATTTCTTAACTCCATTGTCAAAGATACTAAAGATCGATGAATCTAAGGTTAACGAGCAACTGTTAATCAAGGAGAAGGATAAGACGTCCAGTGAGTTCAGACGTTCGCGACGTTGTGATTAACACCAAACGCGTCCGTGAGAAGAAGAAAGAGAAAGAACAAGTGGTTCAAGTTTTGCGTGTGAGGTTCTCTCTTTCTTTTTCTCTCTCTCTCTCTCTCTCTCTCTCTGTCTTTTTCCCTTTGTTTATCATGTCGTATTTTCTCAACGCGCCAATCACGCGTCAGCTTTTTTTTCTCGTCCAACGAGTAGAAAGGGAAAGAGAAAGAAATCCCACCCGCGCTCTTTTGTACATTTCTCACTCACTCTTTCTCATTTTTTCTTTTTTTTTTTTAAGTATTCCCGGTTTTTTAGCTTTGCTTTTTTATCTCATTTTTCGATTGATTCGTTGATACACGTAACGCTTCGAAACACTTTTAAAAGTGTTTTCAAAATGTTGCCTTTATTTTTTATCAACTTAGATTTATGCAATGTTTAGACCGTTGAATTTTTCAATTGTATCGCATTTTTATTAATTAAGCACGTGAAGACTTATAAAAAATTTTTTTTAATTTGTTAAACAACTGCATTTGAGGTATTTAAGTTTTAATAAAAATAATAATTTTCAAATTTTGGAAATAAAATAATTTAAGTAAAAAATTTTCGAAAAGCATCTTCGACCGTCATTTAATTACAAAATTTATATTGGAGGATTGAAATTTGATAGGATTTTAAAAATTCGGTTTTCTTATTTTCTTTAAAATTTTAAGAAAATAAATTATATTTATATTCAATATAAATAAAGAAAAATAGAATAATAACAAATATTTTTAACGAAATAAAAAACAAATGTTCTTTAAACCTTTTTATTTTGTGTAAAATATCGAAAAAATTTTATTAAAAAAATTTTCGACAAATTTTATTCATATTTTTGTTAAGAAAGCAATTTATTGTTCATCTTATCATATTTAACCATTGTGATCAATCACGAATTCGTAGAAATAATAGGGACGTACATAATTCGGGCCTCGAAAGCAACAAAAATGAAAAATTTAATAAATAAATAAAATAAAAACTAAATAGAAAACGGCTGTTAGCATCAAACTATACACATGCATACGTAGCGCCACAAGTGGCGGGCGTCGCGTGCGTCGTAGTCAGCCAATGAGCCGGGGTAATTTACATGGGGGGAGGGGAAATTTTCGGACGAGCTAAACCACACCTCCGCTCACGGTCCCCGAAGACTGTCAGTGTGTGCGTAGCTAGAGAGTGCGCACGAAAGAGAGAGAGAGAGAGAGAGAGAGAGATAGAAAAAGGAAGAGCAGGCCAATTGATATAAAATATAATCGATATCAAGGAGAAAAAGAATGAGTGAACGAGGGAGGGGGAAAGACTTTTAGCCAATTCTGACCAATGGGTATAGCTTTAGCGTATAAGTAACCACGCGTATGTACCTTATGTAGGTCTCCGTTCTCGATTGCATTAGGCAGTTTTCTTCCTATTGCTTTTTTTTTCGTTTTCTTCGATGCCATTAAGTTTATTCAAGGATGGATTTTCTAAAGTATCAAAGGAGACTTGGAAAATTTTACATACAATATTATAATTTTTTAACACACACACTATTTTATTTTTGAGAATTTTCACATATATTAATTGTGAAATTTAAAAATTTCTTTCAAGAAAAATATTCAATTGCAAGTTATTTAATTTTATTTAATTTATTTAAATAATTTAAATGAAAAATATAGTTTAATTTTTATAATGTTAATTATTGACTTTGAACATCTGAATATTAGTTTATTTATCGAAAAATAATACATAGATTTATAATCGTAATATTTAATTAATATTTTAATTTTGCAGAATTATTTTGTCTTGTTTTGTGATAACAAATGTAAGATTTATATAATTTATTATCCTTAAAATAATATAGATTTCAAATTAAACTAAACGATCCATTGATAATGTAAATAATAGACGCCATTTTGTTATTCTTCTAAATGGTTATGCAATTCTTTTGAATGCTTATTATTTTTTTTTATAATATTTGTATTCTTTTTTTTTTTTTTAAAAACATTAATAAAAACATTATCGAATGTAAAAAAATTATCTAGAATGTTTCAATAAATCATTATCAAAGGTTTGATTGGATGAAATTCTTATTTCTAAATTCATTCACCGCGAAATTATAAAAAAAAATGCTCATAAAAATCTTATAAGCTTTCTTTCCTCTTTCGTTTGCTTGGCCTCATCGACACTCCTTTTTATACACGCCTCGTTTTAACCTTTACTCTATCTCATAAGCGCGACCTTTTTTTTTTTTATAAATCCTTTTCGCTCACATTTTACTTTGGACTTTACCACCTATACATTTCTTTCTATACATATATGTATATTTGACGTAGAAATTTGGTTATTCCCCACTCCCGTCGTGTATTCCATCCTTTTTATACTAACGTGCGAAGTATCTGTGTGTACATAATACGTGTGTTTAACGAGGAAAATACAACAGCAGCAGCAGCAGCAGCAGAAATGCGTGTCGCATTGTCCAGCCCCAACCCCTCCGCTTTCTCGGCCACTCAGTATAGACATGGAGTCGTCCGACCGAATTTTTCCCCAAAATGGCGGCGTATTTCTAATTCCGCTAATTTTGTCGTTAGCCTTCTTTGTGTGCCTGTCGCTCACATTTATAACTAAATATTTTTTTTTTTTGCTCTTAATCGTCCTTTTCTTCTCCTTTTCTTTCTTTCTTTTTTTTTTTTTTTAATGTATTTTTCAGAGATGTTTTTGTGATTTATGAATTATTATTTGGTGGAACGAATCTAAACTAATGGTTTTTTGGCTTAAAGCATTTGATATTTTTTCACTATTTTCTAAATAATTTAAAACAATTGATGAACCAATTAATTATGTATTTAAAAAATATTAAAACAAAAATAATATTTAATGTTAATTTACATTATCTTTAATATTTTCCTTTATTAATTATGTTTAAAAAATAATACGTTTGCTTACATCGATAACATTATTTACTTAAAAATCTAGATCAAAAATATTTAAGTAGACACTTATTTTACCGAATTAAAAAGGTTTAAATGTATGCATGTTACTCCAATTAAATTTTATTCAATTTTTTTTATAAAGGATTTCCATTGCGATATTTAATTTAAAAATCTTATATTCATTATATTCATTAGGGCATCCGAAACTCATTATACACATTAACTGATATACCAAAGATAACATTATTCAATTTTGTTTTTAAAAATTTATTGTACAACATTTATTATGCATTATATTAGATATATTTATTATATATAAGTACATTTATTTTGACCGTTTTTATAATGTAAATAAAATGTATTGTTCCAAATAATTTATATAAAATATATTTATCTTAAAACTTATTATACATATCCAAGCTAAGATATATAAGTTTCTAAAATGTATTTAATTTACTTATTTTTTATTTTTAAGAAGCCAACAAATTGTACGTATTTTTTTATATAAAAAAAATTAAAATTATTTATTCAATTCTATTATTTCAAAAATGCAACAACAAAACAATGATTTCTGTACACAATAAAGCGATCGTATTAGACATTTTTTAAACCGTATTATTTTAATTATCCATGTATATATTTTTAATAATTTATAGAAAAGCAATAGTTTGAGACATTATTGATAATTTAATATTTTTTAAAATAAAAAATTTATCTTTATTTTAAAACTTAACGCATTTAAATCAACTTATCACAGTTACATTTTAAATTAAATAATCGTGAAATATAGAAAAATTTCTTTAAAATTAATATAAAATGAAAAACAGAAAATTTATTTAATTTTAAATTTATCATAAACACGTGGTTAGGTTTTATAAAAAATTTTAGCATTATCTCTCAACGGCGAACCAAATGAAAAGAAAACAACAAACAGAATTCATCCAAGCAGCTTCGATCCCATTCTCACGTGTACTCGAGTAAGATTTCAAAACGCCTTTTTTCCTCGACAAAAAAAAAAAAGCCAAATCATAAAAAAAAAAAAAAAAAAAAAAGAAAAAACGAGCTCAACGAGCATCGGCTTAACTCACCCCATTGTTCGCGCGCGCGCTTCCAACGCGTTCGACTGTTTTTTTTTTTTTTTTTTTTTTTTTTTTTTTTTTTTCTCCTTGATCCCGCAGATGAGCGCGTAGCTCGCGAGCGAAATTGAAATTTCACGATTATCGCGCTGGATTCTCGCAGCTCATCGTCTTCTCGCGCGTTAAACATCTGTTATGAGCGTAAAGATTATCCGCGTATATGCGATATACAAGTATGGATGCGTTTATACGATATTTTCCCGTTCATGTATATCTCTTTCTCTCTCAATTTCGTTGCGTTTTTTCCCTTTCCCTAACTTTAACTCGCGGTTCTCTCTCGCTTTTTATTTTATATACATCTAACAGGGGGCCTCGGCTTTCTGTCAACTCACGTTCGCGCAATTTTACACGAGGGGCAACGTACGCGCTCAACGTAACTCAATGGGCCTCCAAGTTTCATATAAGGGTACAGCAGCAGTAGTATTAGTAGTAGAAACAGTACATCTATCCCCTTAAAATCCCGCACCTAGCTTTTTTCTCTCTCTCTTTCTTTTTTTTATACACATAATTCGCTGCCTTTTCCGTTTTCACTCGGCTTCGTTTACTCCGTTACTGCTTACTCTTTGCGGAGGTCCCTTTCCTTTATTTATTATTATTATTATTTTTTTTTTTTTTTTTTTTTTTCAGGTTTTCATTGTCTCACTTTTGGTGAGCGCACGGGTGTAACGATCATCTCACCTTTCCGCTCTTTCGCTTTTTCACCGGAAATTGCTAATATAGAACGAACTTTTTTCCCCTCTTCCCTTATACCCGAACGCGATATGCGGTTTCGGTTTTCTCTTCTCGCTTTCTTTGCTTTTGTCGTTGGAGGTAATTATGGAAATCGATCTTACGAGCTTTAATTGGATATATACATAACGAGGTATTCGAAATTGTTGATTCCGAATTTTTTAATTTTACTTTGACTGATACTAACAAAGATAAAGTTTATACATTTTAGAATTCAGTTTTTAATCTTGACTCGAGTTGGAATTTATATTATTTTATGTTTCAGTTATAATCCGCTGATTGCAAAAAATTTTCAAAAATATAAGAAAAATTATACATTAAAAAATACCGCAAGTATTCTGGTTGAATCAGAAACACAAATCAAGCGATGCGATGCTTTTTTCGTTTGACCTACATCTTTTGATTGTGGGTGGTCTGAAAGTAACTGAGTAAAGCAATTCTTTAAAAAAAAATTTTTTTTTTTCAAATCGATAAGAATTTTAACTACTTCGTTCGTTGATTAAAAAATTCGTTAAAAAGTTTACTAGTTCGGAAATAATATAGCCATCGTTTTATGATTTTGCCTATATGAAAATCTAATTTATATAAAGCTTGTGTAAATATTGTCAAAGGTTCGGTAATGCGCTCACTTAATCGTTTAAAAATTGAATTAATATAATACGCTTGTGAATCAATGCATATCTAATTAATGAAATACACATTGTTGTACAAAAATCTTGGAAAAATAAACATTCGTTGATATCAAATGATAAGAACGTATATGAGATGAGAAAACATAAAATGAATGAAAAATAAACTTTGAAACAATCTGTTTACTTGAATTTTATTTTTCTAATGTTATTTAAGTTATTTCACGAATGCATTTTTTTTTTTTTCAAATTTTGAATGGTACTATTCAATAATCGTTACATAATTTGGAATTTTTTTTGTTAAATTTTAATAAATTTATAAAGTCAATTGAATTAATATGAAATTTTCCAATAAAATTTTGCTTTTTGACTTTAGTTTACATGAAATTTTAATAACAGAACGATCGATTTATTCAGACATTTACAACAATTAAATTATCAAATAATTGTTTAAATTATTTATGAAAAGAATAAATCAAGCTTCACGGTAAATACTTTGTAAGCATAACAACGTTATTAAAAATTACAATAAAAAAAAAATATTTTATTATATTATAATACATTTTATTTAAAAATCATCTTTATTATTTAAGCCAAAATTAAAATTGCCTGTTTTTCTGTTATTAATAAAATGATTTTGTTGTTTAATTGTTGACAAAATAAATTAAATCTAAACATTCGATAGGTTTATTTACCTTTTCATTAATGAATATTAATTAAAGTTTATAGCTTTATATCAACTTAAATCGATGAAAAAAAATCAATTTTATGTTATTACTAAAGTTTAGATTAAAATTTAACTATTTATTTTCGTAATATCGAAATGTTGAACAAGAAATTTTTATGATACGAAAATCGATTGCTAGTTAGTCAAAGAATAAATATTTAACGGTTAGATTTTCATATAAAAATGAAATACTAATATTAATATGACATTTAAACATAAAATTTTTAAATTACCCACTCATACTTACGAATTGTTATTCAAATATTATCATTATTACCTTCTTTTACTTCCTTTTTAATAAATAGAATTAAATTATAATTTCATTGGCTTATTTCAATAATCATCCATCCTTCTATCTAGTAAGCTTCCGTATACAAACCTCAACTCGCTCAGTACACTCGCGCTTGCTCGACCTATCTCGACGCTTAAGCGTAAACAGAGCACGTAAACATTTTTATACGTCGCGTTAAAAAAAAATATACGTCAAACCTTAGCGCGCGTCTTCCTCGTCAAAATCCCGACAAGCGACTAACCCCGTCGAGGCTCGTGCACTTTTTCGATCCGTACTCGCTCTTTTCTCTCTCTTTCCCTTTCTCTCTCTCTCTCTCTCTCTCTCTCTCCCGCTCTCTTTTTCTCTCTTTTACTCTCCCTGGAGCTAAGCGAACGAGCGCGCGTTCTCTTTTATATTATTATTTAAAGCAACCCTTCGAGCTCGAACGATTCCCCCCTTAAAAAAAGGCGCGTACTCGCACACGCGTACGCCAGCACGCGCGTGTATACGTACACGTATATACGTCACACGCGGGTATACAAAAAGGGGTGGCGAGGAATACTTCCCCAGGATTCCTTTTTGAAAGATTCGCCGACGCGTAACTCTACTCTACTCACTAGAAGAGATGGGGAAAGGGGGGAATACACGCTTCTCTCTCTCTCTCTTTCTCTCTCTTTCGTTTTTTTCTTTTTTAAGAGGGGTGAAGGGTGACGTGATGCTGGGCGCGCGCGGGTTTACTTTCTCGCGGGGAAGGGTGAACGTACGTACGTATACGTACATGTGTGTCGAGGCTCCAGGTGCCGTCACACCATCGTTGTTGCCGCCGCTGGCAGCCTCCCGAGAACCAAAGAGGGGATTATAAAAAAAAAACGAGAGAAAAAGGGGGGGAGGGAAAGTTCGTACGCGCGTTGCGTGTTTATCGCACGCGTGTGCGTACGCGGCACGGCAGTCGTCGTAGTTGTCGTCGTCGTAGTCGTCGTCGTCGTCGTAGTTGATCGACTCACGGTACGATTGTTGAGCAGAAAGAGAGAGAGAGAGAGAGAGAGAGAGAGAGAGAGAGAAAGAGAGAGAGCGAAAGAGATTAAGACAATGAAAACGAAAGAGGGAGAGAAAGAGAGAGAGAAAGAAAGAGAAAGAGAGAGAGAGAGAGAGAGAGAATGAATCGGGGATAGAATTGTGTACGGAGTTGGAGCAAAAGAGGATGGTTGGCTGTTAAAAATCTGTTTACGATATTCGAGTGCGTATATGCGTAAGACCAGATGGAATACCAGAATTGCATCGTGCGAAATATGTTTTCACGATGCAACGATTTCTTTTTTGGAAAGCTGTAAAGGATTTGCGATTTGCTTTATGTGGAGAGATAACATGTTTTAAATTGTTACATTTAACTGGAACTTTATATTATAATGACAATATTAAAAGTTTAATAAAACTAATATAAATATTTACAAATAAATGATTGCAATAAAAAATGAAGCGTACTTCTATTTTTACACAGAATTTATAAATAAATACGATGATAAAATAATCTACTTCTGGAAATTCAATACAATAATGAACTTCAACAAGTTTTTCATTTTGACAATTATTGAATTAACAAAATTTTCAAATAATTTAACTCCAGGTTGAATAGGTAGGAAATAACATAATCACATAAATAGAATATTCATTGAGTCTAATTATTATTAACTATAAAAATGTATAAAAACAGATAATTTTTAAAAACAAATTATCATAGCTTTTATAATATACATAATATAATATAAAATTTTCAATGGTTTTCAATTTTCATTGAATTTTACAGCTTTCATTGTTTTAAAAATTTTTATGTAAACTATGTTAAGATAATAAAAAAATATAATAATTTTTAAAAAATTTTAAATAATATTACTTATATTTAACATTAATATCAATAAAATTTACTTTAGATAAGAAAAAAATAAAAAAAAAAAAAAACATTTAAATTGCTCAACATTTAAATTGTACATTGTGTGTAGATGTTAAAAATAAACTTAAAAAAAAATTGAAGTAGAGTCATAGAGGGGATCAAGAGCCATAGTGAGAGATAGGGGTTAAAAACAAGAGAGATAGATGATGTAAAGTGGGAAATTCGAGGCGTTTTTTATTTCTTCCCCTTTTTTTCTCATTTTTTGTCTTTTTCTACTCCATTTGATTTTGTTGCATTTATCGGCGAATAATATAAAGTACGTATCAAAAACAGTATACAGAAACATTTTTCGATACTATTTTTATAAAAGCTTATTTAATTATTCTATATTTCTAGTATGAGGATAAAAATTTACCGTAAATCAATGCTTCAATAGTGTTTAATTAATAGCGTTTAAAAATTAGCTACAAATAAAAAATTCAGCAATAAATCGTACAAAAAAATGTTGATTAATAAATTAAGTTTAATTTAGATAAAGTATTATTACTTTATTATTGTAAAATATAATCTGTAATAAATTAAAATTTTCATTATTTGCAAAGATATTTTCATTTTAATAAAATTTGAATATAAATTATTTAAATCTTGAATTTTTCATTCATCCAATATTCTTTTAATACCGTGTACCGCTATAGTACAAAAATATAAAATATGTTAATGTAATATAGCGGCATTTGTATAAATAAAGACTAATTCGTGTAATTTAATATTATTAATTTTATATTATTTTCAAATGAAGACAAAATAAAAAAATTTAAACGTAAAAATCATCTTAGTAAAATTATATTAAGTAAAGTAGTAAATCGATTGAAATCTAATTGGTTATGATTTATTTTTAAGTGCAATTGTTTAAACGTCTCTAATATGATTTAACACTGCCACCTAGGATAAATAACCTAATACTTGTATATGCAGATATTTTTGGTATTGTATAATCTGCAGATGGTAAGTACTTTAAAATACTGCAATACCGATATAAAGATGTGTAGAAAGATTTTTTCATTACCGTCAGTTGAAAAGAATTATTGAAGGTAATATTACATTAGATGATAAAATTGGTATTTCATATATTAATAAAAAACTTATTATAAAAATATGTTACTTATGTAGTATAATATTTATTTGAGACACTATTGACTTTTAAATAAATGGATTAAAAATTAAATAAATATTGTTATAATCTAACTATAAATTTTGTTAAATGTTGTTATTGATTAAATAAAATATAATTATAACGAAATACAAAATAAATTTAAAAATTATAATAATTATAATATATATTAAAATAAAAAAAGATTGCGTTGAAGACATTAATTTTAATAGCTATATGCAATGCAAAATATGTATAAAATAAAATTTTTAAAATAACAATTTTTTTATTTAAAAAATTCTCAATATCTCTTGTTAATTATTAAGTATAATATTTTTTCTTTTATATATTGGGTTGGCAACTAAGTAATTGCCGATTTGTTCGATAAAATAAAAGATTTTTTTTTTTACTTGGAATGAAGTTTAATCTATAATGTATTTTCCATTTTGCAAAAGGTCATCGAACAAAATGGAAAATACATTATAGATTAAACTTTATTTCAAGTAAAAAAAAAAAATCTTTTATTTCATTGAACAAATCGGCAATTACTTAGTTGCCAACCCAATATTATAATTTTTTTTATAACTTTCATTGTTTTTTAATAATTTTTTCTTAAATTTTCCTAATTTTATTATTTGTACTTCTTCTCTTCTTAATTTGCTTATAATATTATTTTTTTTTTAATTATATAATTTATTTTTAGAATTTTTAAAAGAGTCGAATTCATGTAATACATGTTACAAAAATATTTTAATGGAGAACAAAATAGTGCAGATAAGAAAATGGCGGTTTTGCACGAAATTTGTAATGGCCGCTATTGCTGATTGTCTAATTTGATTTCGCGCGAAATATATCAACCAATTACAATTTCCAGTTATCTACTTTGTGGTTTGTGAGCAACTGCTATTTAAATTGTGCGAGATTATTATCAAGATCAGTATCTCTTTTCCATTAACATAAATGATAGTGAATAACGTTATTATATTTAATTCATTCTATCAATAAACGGATTTTAATTCAAACTACAAATTATTATTATATTTTAATTTCTACTTGGTTCAAAATTAAGGTGATTTTGTAACTTCTATTTTAATAAAATTTTTAGAAATCATAACTTGGTATTAATAAACAAAATATTACAAATAAAAATTATCAATTATAATGGATCATTGTTTAAAAAAAATTTTAAATATTTTTTTGCAACGAAACAAATTATACGCTATTTAATCTATTAAATCCATAAAAAAATCGTTGATTGTTTTTTTGTTCGATTCTCGTAACGTAAAATTATAAAACGGCCGAAATTTGAAAACATAACGTTCATCAATCTATTTTAAATGTTTTTGTACTTAAGAATCATAGCAAATTCACTTTTCTAAATAAGCGTAAAATTGACTGACGTGTATGTGAGAGGCTCGAGGTGAAATTTTTCGTAGCATCATTAGCCGTGTTTTTTTTCTTTTTTACCTACACGTATAACGTCTCGAGATGAAAAGAAAAAGAAAAATTTAGGGTATAACAGTGGAAAGCACACGTATATGTTAAGGCACGCGTGTTTCCTGTATAGTCACGTTTTTCACTTAAATTCGGTTAATAATCGCCTTAAGTACAAGTGAAATGAAAAAAGATACTATGCGTTAAATAGGTGCTGAAAGTGTATACATATACACTAAGTAAAATTGGACTTATTATTATTTTTTTTATTTTTTTTTTTTTTTTTCGTAAAGAAAAACGCAATGACTCGGATTTTTTTAAGGCCATTTTCTTTTTTTTTTTTTTTTAATTTATCGCTTGTTTTCAAACAATAGGCTTGTTATGATTTGAAAAGTGATTAATGTTTAAGAAAAATAGAATTTTAATTCGTAACAAGAACATTATAAGGAAGGTTATAAATGTATTTACATCGGTTACTTTTTTTTATTAAACATATCTTATAGGTAATAATTTTACTTTATTGATTTAAAAAATGAAGGTGAAAAACGTTTTTGAAGATAAAATTTTTTAATAGAATTTATACAGTATACGATTTTTCCACACTTTTAATTATTTTATTTTTAGAAAATAATTTATGGAAATTAAGAAAATATTATTTACTCGAATAATTTGATGTTTATTTATAACTATTTATTCAAATACTAATTATTTAAATTTAATAATTGAAAAAAATTAATTTGCGCCGTATAGGCAATGCAAATTAAGTTTATAACATGAATTAATAATCAAATTACAGAAACGAAAATAAGAATCATAATTATTAATATATTAAGTTGTTTTCAAATTAATATATATGTGTAGATAAGTTTATCGATTAATACAAAATATTATCGTATTAATAATGTGTTGAAAAACATTTGAAATAAATACGAAACTTTTATTAATTACACTTATTATACTCATATAAACAAAATTGAGATAATAGTGACATTATAAAGTTTTTTAACAATTTCACGTACCGTTTACAAAATTATTCAAAAATCAAAACAATTTTATAAGCACAATGCAATTAAAGCATTTGACGATTTTGCAGCTAAAAAAAAAAGGCCTGTTTTCCATAAAAGAAAAAAAAGATATAAAAAATAAAAAGAAAAATAAAAACGGTAAGTAATCGACGCGTTT
Organism: Chalcis sispes; assembly: GCA_949987625.1. Lineage (NCBI taxonomy): Eukaryota > Metazoa > Arthropoda > Insecta > Hymenoptera > Chalcididae > Chalcis > Chalcis sispes. The sequence continues at coordinate 12,368,790 of OX465094.1, forward strand.
TAAAAGATGCTATATTCAAATGCGTGGAGAACAAAATGCCCAAAGCACTTCGCACGAGGCGCGGGTGGTACGTATGCGCCAACTCTTTCTCTCGTTCTACTTGAAAAGTAGCGATGAATGAGAAGAGGAGCGGGATATGAAGAATGTGCACGCGAGCGCGTATATAGATGAAAGAAAAGTGCGTCTCGCCGCTCGCTACATATATACACATGTATACGTACTCTCGCGCAGACGGAGGAATTAAGAGAGAAACTGTATACATGTCTGATTGTATCCATATATATATATATATATATATATATGCGACATAAATGTCGCGTAGCGAGATGTAAAATTACGCGAGCGCTTGTGTATGTCTACGTATAATGTGGAAAGGTTGGAAATAATATACCGTTGGGTATGTATAACGTATCTTGTTTTGTTTTGTGGTTAATTAATCGTGAATCGGGTTTTGTTCTAACTGCATACGAGGTAAATAATTGAGAAACTTTTTGTTTACGGATCAGCTTATTATTTTAACAAAACAAATTGTTCTTTCGCGATTGCAGCTTTCTTTTTTTTTTTTTTCATCAAGAGCGTATGCTAAAAATAATACAAAAAGTATGGTAGAAAAAAAGTTTATCAATTATACAATACAATGTTACTCGTCGAATTAGAATACATATGTTAATTTACAAAAATTTAGAAATAATTATAATAACGTAAAAATAACAATTGTTTTTTTTTTTTTTTTTTTTTTGTTATAAATAACTGTTTATAGTAAAAAATATCACAATATTTCAACATGTTTTTGCACTGACATAAAAAAATATAATTACAGCTTATCGTTATAAATTTAAACAATAATTTATTCTACTAAAGTAGCTAAAACATTATACATGTGTAAAAGATTGACAAGATTTTTTTTTTTTTTTTTTTATAATAAGCTTCCGCAATGTAATTGGTTATTAAATATGTGACGTTTTATTTTTGTATGTGTAACATTCCACGTACATTCTTATTAAGGAGGATTAAATTTTAAAATCTTGTTATGAGGATGAACCTCCGTTAGAGTAATACAATCTTTGTTTTGATCCTTTTAATAAGTGCATTTTAATTACTATTTATTCAAGCATCTGTTTATTGAACATTTTCATGTACGCAAAATGTAACGTTAATAATGTTTAAATCGTTTTAGAAATTTTTTTAAAAATTTCTTTACGCTGGTGTTTATTGTTGTTCGATATAACCGTTAAATCCTATCAACCGTATTAAAAATATAAACTGCGGCATAAAATTTTCTTGAAATTGTCAAAATCATTTATTCTTGTACAAAAATTTTCTTTGTATGGAAAAATTTGTTATATTTAACCTTCGAAAAATTCGGTGAATTGATATAATTCTTTTAAAAACATGTGAGTTTAGATCAAGGGCTGGCATTTTAAAAATATCTCTCATATGGTGCTTAAAATAGGATCATAAATTATTCGCGAATAGGTACGGAGTAAAATATTATCTTTTCTTGAATTGTAATTTTTATAAAAATTTTTATAAAAATTCAAACAATAATGATATTGCAGTAGTGCTTATTTAGACAAAAAAAAAAAAAAAAAAAAAAAAAAAAAAAAAAAAAAAAAAAAAAAAAAAAAAATGAATTATCGTTTACTATAAGTATAAAATTTCTGATGTACGTTTAATAATCTTATCTGTATATAATAAACATAATTTATCAAATGTTAAAAATCAACATATAGAAATATTATTTTTTAACAAAAAAGTGTATAATATATTTATATTTTAGTCATTTTAAACCATAATATCCTGAATGATTTTGCATTGCACTAAATCTAAACATTTAAACGCAATTTTTTCAATAATTTTTCTTTAACAATTTAGTTTAAAAAAAAAAAAAAAAAAAAAAAAAAAAAAAAAAGAAAAGAAAAGAAAAGAAAATATAAACAGGTGTGTTGTCTGCCCTTAAACTTGCAAGTTAATAAACCTAGAGAATTCAAAGTATTCTTGCGCTTTTCAATTATCTCTTTCACTCGCGTCAAACGCGTCGAGCGTCCGCGGAATCACCGCGAACAATAATTCATCATAGAAACGGCGTTATATACGACTATGTGCACTTTTTCGCATTTGCAAGCGCTTTTATGTAAACGTTCTTACCAAGTCACTCGTTGAACTAAGTAAAACCGCGGTTATACAGAATACGCACGAAACCACACGAAGTTAAACTCGCGAATTTTTTTCTCATTACATTATTTTCGACTATACGAGAATATGTGTACTTAAAACGGTGCCGTGGAATTCAACGAGATGCGCAAAAGCTCGCTTACAAGCGGATTTCGTCAAACTATATGAATACCCGCATACGTGTTATATAGTTTGCATTGAACATTCGATTCGATTCCAACTTGATAGAGAGCGCACGAATTGAATTAATTTTTTCGTTTCATCTTCTATCCTCGTCGTTCGACGTCGATGCCGAACATGCGATGTGCACGAAACGTTTAGTGTCTTATTTATACATATATATCGGGAGCTTATCGCTGTGGTCAATTAATGCACTCGTTAATTGCGTATTAGTGACCGATGATTATAAACGTTTATGGTTTGTTGATTTTGTAAAATGTAGAATTTTTCGTTTTGTAAAAATAAAAGAAGAACTATAGCAAAAAGATTTTAATTTTATGCATAATATTTAACATGTGCGTTTTTTTCTTTTTGTTTATTAATTTTTTTTTGTTTTTTTTTTTTTTTTTTTTTTTTTAGTAAGTGTGGTGTTTAATTAAATAGCTATAAAACAGTAATAATTACTATAATGGTAAATTATACAAAATACTTAAATCGATGGTTTTAAACGATGTCATCGCTACTTTAAACGTGTAAGGGAAGGAAGCTGCGTTTAAAGTACCCTTATTCTTTCTATTGTGGCATCCTTGATAACGGTAATCAATAAAAGAGAACATAAATGACTCCGAGAATCGATCGGACTTTTCGATAGTTATTTAACAAAAGTCTTATAATCGAAAAGAGAGGAAAATAATGTTCATTGTATTTATAAAATTTTTTATTCAATTAGTAACATCGTACTTCCTGTATCATTTTCGAAGCACACATATTAGACTATTGAGTATCGTTATAAACATATTTAATTAAATTGAAAAGATAACGTTAATTTTTTAAAAATTGCTCTTATTAATTGTTAATAAATTGAATATTTTTACGCACTATAAGCAACAAAATTTTAATTTATATTAACATTGCAATTTTACTAAATTTAACTCTTCAATTCCGTATATGAAATTTACAGTAGCCAGAAAAAAATGCTATTTTTATTTACAACAATTTGCCTACAATTTCAATATTTGACGCAAAAAAAAAAATATAATTTACATATACGGATGTACTATATCATCATTTATTAAAAATGGAATAAACTAAGTATTTGAAAAAAACATTTTAACAATCCTTTTAATCGGTATGCATATATCCATTGTTACATTAAAATATTAAACAAAAAAAGAAGAGAGAAACAACGTCAGAGTGCGAAAAACTTAAAGTACTTCGACTCAAAAAATAAAAAAAAAAAAAAAACGCAAGGAAACATCAACTCAAAATCAAATTAAAACTTCAAAACTCCAAAATCTAACTAAATTCACTCCACGAACGAAAGAGCATCTCCGACTCTTCAACTCGAAAACTCCCCCACTCTTCGCGTATACACACACACATACACAAACGCATACATTTAACGTATCTCGAACTCGTCCGCGAGTCGGCGCAAGCGAGCGAGCTAGCGGCGCAGAAAAATAAGCGCGGGGCGCCGCCGGTGTGCCGCTTCAGTCGATCGCCAGTGCTCGCAGAACTCGGTAGTACATCAACCAAGTCACGCAGAGAGAATCTACCGCATCGTATACAATCATATACACACACACACACGTAACAATCGCGAGTGTGTATAATACGCACACCTGCTTCTTCGAGCCGTACTATATAATCGCGCGCGCGCGCACCGTTTCTCTCGACGACTTGTGTTTACGTGCGCGTGTGCCGCGATATATAGAGGAGAGAAATATCGTTCGCATAAACGCGCCGGCGAGAGAGAAAGACGGCATCGATACAACGACCGTGCGTGTAAAATAAACGCCGACAGTCTAAAAAAAGTTAAGACGAAGAGTACGCAAGAAGACACCGGGATCTAGAAATTATCCTGTCCGTTATCCTCGGGGATATATAAGTTTTATTCCGGTACGATATACATAAGAATCGCGGGTATAATACGTCGCAGCAGCAGTAACAAAGTTTTGGCGCGCGTGCGTCCTACGGACTCGTCCGACTTCGATCTCTATACCATCCGTGTGTGAGCGTGTGTTTGTGTCACGTTACGAGGAAGGCCCCCATCGAGATGAGCACACCGGTGAAGAAGGTCCCGATACACCTGCAGGTTCGTCCATTCTCTTTCTCATTTCTTTTTATGCATGACTGTATATATGATAAATGTTGTGCAAATGATTTGCAAATGCTTCCGGTATATTTTTAGACCGGAAGATATACCCGAATTGTGAGTTTCGTTCGTTGTATACATATACATTTTAACAGTGTGGTATACATATATCGATTGCGAAAAAATTCCCGGGCTGAGACAATTTTCGAATGTTATCGATTTTTAAGATGGGAATTCGACGTAATGATAGAGCTTTTCAGACATACACTAGGGATGCTGTTAGGTTGTTAACAGAGAAAGAAAGAGAGAGAGAGAGAGAGAGAGAGAGAGAGAGAGAGAGAGAGAGGAACGGAAGATTGTCGGCTGGTCCTTGTAAACTGATCGATAATGCACTTGCCACTGTAGGACTGATTAATTAATGGAGATAATACGTGTGTATGGATTTCGAAAATCGATAAGCAATTTATTTGGAATTCCTAAATTTCAAAGAAAATTATATTTGAAATATTTAAATATTTTATGTAGGTCTGTTTGATTAGTAATTTAATTAATTATAAATTGTTTATCGTTAGTACTAAGGTACTAGAAAAATTAGTACATTATATTGTTGATATTTAGTAAGTTTTGTGAGATTACAATTATTTATTACTGAATTTGTTATTAATTCCGAATGGGCGTGTCAAGTACAGGTGGGTTTTTCCATTTTTTACCAATAAAAAATTAATAAACATCCCTGTTAATGTATTGATAACATTATACTAAAATATAATTGATTATTTATAAATAAAAATATTATTTCTTCACATTTTAAAAGAATTTAACTTTTGTTAAATAACATTTATTTTCTTAAGTATTTGTCATACGTGCAAAAAATATTTTGAAACCGTTTAAAAAGTTCAAGTAAGTTTAAAATATCAAAATTGTTAAAAATAAAATAATCTAATATTATAAGTAGCTTATAAATAATTAATATGATTTTATGCTATACTACCCACGTTTTAATATATTACGAATGTTTAATTAATACTTGAAGATAAAACTATAAACAAAAGTATTCCATTGTACATATCTTTCATTTTTATTCATATGTATTAATAAATTAATAATTGTTAATTATAATTATCAGTGTAAAGTATTATTTTATTGTTCGACACGATATTTATTTTTACATGCTAAATATAAATATTAATTAGATTTCATTTATCTCAACGCAATGAATTAAATGAATTTTGCAATTCGAATAAATAAATTGTTTAAACAAAATAAAAAAAAAAAAAGAAAAAAAAAAACAGAAAACAAAGTAAGCGTTGTTCGACACACTTAATTTTCCATATTGACAAAAATAAACGAGCTAAATAGTTGGGAATCAGAAATAGAAGAACGAGAATCGCATCTTTTCTCCGCTGGGACTGTCCTATATAAGAGTTCGAACATATTCACTGTCAAAATGTCCAATAACGCCGTATTACAATAAGCTACGGTCGTCAGTTTTGTAATATCCGGATCGAGTTTGTCGATTATGTGTTTTTCGAAGCGCACAATATACCACGACGGCGAGCTATGAAGTTAAATAGCCATTGTTTTAATTGACGCGTATTTGGGTTATCGAAACGTATTTCCAAAATGTCTTCATTTATTATTTAATATGAGGCAAGCTTTTTTATTAAGTTTTTAAAGACAGCATATGTTTTTAATCAACATTGAATTTATAAAGATTAATATTATATGATTGTATCTTTACGTTCTTTTTATTAACATGAATAATAAATTTAACTGTGCCACCACTTGCAATATACTGCAAATTGAAAAGCTCATAAATAATTCATAACTTGATAATTAATTAATAATTATCAACGAGTTATTTTAAAATCATTCATTATATAAAAATAATTTACGGCGAGCTTGTAAAACCAAATTGGATTTCTAAAATTACGTAATTATTTTCAATACACCTCCTAGCGCGCATCGATCAATCAAACTCGAAAATAAATCGAAGTTCAATTCTTCAAATCGCATTAACAGCGATATCGTTGAATAACGTCTTCCGTTGTTCAATTCACCAATCGATTACGGCTATACCGAAAACCCGGTGTCTCTTTTATTTGTCGCGCGATTCGCAGCGATTCCACGCGCGCAACGATTCCTTTGCGCATGCCGCCGCCGACGTCGACGACGCTCGTTTTATTTTTAAATGCGTTAAAGCTCGCGCAGACTCTTATTGTATACTTTAATTCGTATAATATATATATATATATAGTCGCGTGCAAGTTGACCGAGTCGTCGTCGTCGTTGCCGCAGCCGGTGTTTTACCGACGTTACGTAATTTTTTGTTTATCGGAGATGCGCGCCCATGCGAGCTCGTGTTCGTTTATTTATTTATTTTTTTTTTGGTTTGGTTTTTCTTTTGTGGCCGTTGCGAAAGGTCAGGTTTATGCGGTTTAGTTTTGCTTTGTACATTTTAAAGAAAGGCGAATGTATCTGATTTTACCTGGTTAATTTAATTTGTACGATGGTTACTTAATCAATATTTTTTTTTTTTTACAAGAGAACTAATTGATAAGGGAATGGATATATATTAACCTTTTATTATTTTATTTATAAAATAATCGTCAAGGTGATGTGTCTACTTTATTTTAAATTTATTTTTATTATCGTTTATCAATTTTATGAAAATCAATAAAGGAGCTGTTTAATGCTTTATCACAGATTTTTTTTTAATCGATTGCCCGATTACTTTAACATTTGCGCAATCTATTTTACAGAAGTAAATGCGTATAATAAAATAATATAATTTTAATGTTTTTCTTACATAGAATCTATACATATATAAATTATTAATTTTTTGCTGTCAAATTTAGTGCAATTTTATAAATTGAGCGATTTACTTTGACTAGATAAATATTAAAATTCAACCGATACATATTTGTTTAAGTTTTCGAAAAATTTTAGACTCAATTAAGTAATTTTTTGAATCATAAACTTAAAAAAAAAATGATATTCATCCATAAATTTATGAAATTTTAAATCTTTATTGTTACATAAACTTAAAATATTCAATAGTGCAAATGTGCTAACAAAGCAAAATATCTGCATACTGTTGTAATCTGAGTTGACTTAGTCGATAAGCAAAATGATTAAACCAGCATTTTTTTTTTTTTTTTTTTTAATAAAAAGGAATGATTTTACTAGTTCATTCGATAAAAGAGAGTGGCTTGATTAATTTTTTGATTAACGAAATGAAAAAAAACCTGAAGCATGGATAAATAATCAAAATCATTGTTAAGAAAAATATTAAATAATCTTATCTTATTTATATTATATTCGAAGTTTGAAAAAAATATCGCGTAATCAGAATAGCTGTTTGCGGAAAGAATATAAGTATATCATTTTATTTAAAATTATATTTTGAGAAAAGAAGGCTTGATACATTTTTTAAAAATAAAAAAAAAATTTTAATTTGTATTATTAATTCATTTTTTTTTTTTTTTTTTTTTTCAAATATATTTGAAAATCGCTATTATGAGTCGTATTTCGATAATAATTCTTTCTATTTTCGTTTAATTTTTGTTTAATTAATTTCATCTATTAAACTTCGAATTTGAATGACTACAATCGAACTTAACATCAGATATAACAACACGACAAATATATGTATACTCGGAAGTCTTAAATTTGCGCTTGGCAGAAATTTACGCCGGTAGAAAAGTCAAGGGATCGAAAGAATTACAATTATACGGGGAACGGAAAATATAATAAGTTGCTCCTTAAAAAGGATGTGTAGCCGCGTCATAAATCAGCTGATTCGTGCGGTCGGTCTCACAAAGTCAATAATCTCGTCTGTGCGCCGCTTTGCACATAGATAAGATTCGCCGCGCCGATTTTCCCAGCTCGTATTTATCGATCGCTTCCTTCTCTCCCTCCTTTAAGTAAAAGCGCGAGAGAGAGAGAGAGAGAGAGAGAGAGAGAGAGAACTGCTGCTACAGTCGGCGCTACCGTGTGGATTCCATCTAGATACGAGAGGTTATAGCATCGGGGCGTCAAAAATAGCTCGGCGAGCCTGTCGCGCGTGTGTTGGTGTAAAAGTTGCGCACCTCGACGGATCTTCTTTTCTTTTACTTTACCGCCGTGGATCGTTGTATATGTATATATATATATATATATATATATATATATATATTGGCCTTTTGCTTAAGGCGAGAGGGCTTCGTTTTCCATTAAACTGGAATTTCTTTGTTACTTCGTATAGTTCGCCGTCTTTTCATTTATTTTATTCTACTTTTCGAGCATCGGCTTTCATTATTGTAGGCGATTTTTATGCTCGTTCGTAAAAATAGATTGGAATAAATTTGTGCTTAAAATTATTAATTAAAAATCGACATATTACCAATTATTAAATCTATACTTTATTTTCAATTGATTTTATTGTTTTAAATTTTTATAATCAATGTATAATAATTTCAATTATTATTATTGCGAACTATACATATTTTTTAAAAATTTTATAATTTATTACTTTCAATAGATTCGAAGTATATAAATAATAATTATTATTAACATTATTAGCTTGTAGTTATATAAATGTACTTTTATAATAATAATGTCCTAAATTATTCATTTTATTTTATGCTATTATATTATAATCTACATGTATTTATTATAACTTTCACAAACATTGCGTTTTAAAAACTTTTTTTAATTAATTAAAATAATTTATTATTGCTATTTATAATTTATTACAATATACAATAGTAAATGAATAATTCTTAATAAATAAAAAATGTATTATTCAAACTTAATTTTTTTATAGTAGTTACACTACTTTACAACAATTACACTATAACGAATATTATTATATAAAAAAAAAAAAAAAAAAAAAAATTTCTTTGAATCAAAATAAGATTGAATTTGATATATAACGAAATTAGAGTCCGATATGCCAGAGCTTTAAGGCTTGACTAAGCTGAAATCAATAGGGATCAATTTAATTCAGAAGTTAAAGTTACACCTAAAATTTCTCGGTCAAATATATACCAATTTTAGTTACGCAGCGGATGTTTCTGGGTTATTTTCAAAATAACTTTAAACATTCGTTTTGACCTATTTGAATTTTCATGTGAGTTTTGTGAGAACAATAACGCAAAGATGATTCAAATACTCGTACAACTTAACGTAAACTAACATACCATTCTATTGCATATAATTTTTTTTTTTTTTTTTTTTTTTATTTAAAACTAAAACCATAACGATACCATTTATCAATGAGAAAACCACGTTTGAAGGGGCTACGCTTAAACTAAGCTTAAAAATCCTCGTTCACCGCATCTCCAAACATCCCGTCGACGTATAAGTACTCATCTCTCGCGTTAATTATACATCAGTGATCGAGCACAATAATAATTACCGTACATAGGGGAACACACGTCTGGAGTAGAAACAATCAATGTCGCGTGTTCATCAAAATTCCTATTGAACCTTACGTAAGAGAGAGAGAGAGAGAGAGAGAGAGAGAGAGAGAGAGAAAGAGCACAAAAGGGTTGTTGAACACAAGTCGTTGTCGTCGATGCATAGAGCATATATCCACGGTGTGAAAGCGAGAAAGAGAAGTAAGCAAGAGGGAGAGAGAAAGAGATAGAGAGAGAGAGAGAGAGGGAATACAGTGACATGTCAACGAACTATTGATTCGCGTACCTTATCGCAACGCCGCGCGTCGTTCGTTGCTTCCTTCTTTACACACACGAGCTGTGTATTACGTGGACGTTTTATGACGACAGCGCCGTAAACGTTCAGGGTGAAGGTGTGTTTATCTCCGTGTTTTTTTGTGGAAACAATTAGCTCTTTTTTTTTTTTTTTTTTTTTTTTTTTTTTTTTTTTTTTTTTTCACCTTCGAGGAAACATTGTTGGATAACTCCGCTTGTCGAATTAAGTAAAATGTCGTGAGATCGTTTTAATTCGGTTGATTAATGGCTTTGGACCAGTTGCTTTTTGTGAATAATGTTTATGATAATTCTGTACGTTGAAGCTTTTTAAAGTTGCATTATGGAAAAATTTTCAAAACGTATTTAGTTTAGTTTACATTTCGTAAGCAATATATCTAAGGTTAAATAGATTAATAAAATAAACGATAGTCTTCAATTTTTTCGCGTTTCGTTATCTTTTTTAACGATATTACTTATTAACATAAAATCGTAGCAGCCATTAAATAACGCTTAAAATAGAATTAGGATTCATTTCAAGTACAATAATCTGATAAAAAGAAAAAAATGCTATTAAGGTTAATATCGCGCGGATTCCCCCTAACATTCGTACTTGAACTAGCTAATTGTAAGCCGGCCAAAATGTCGGAAAATTTCGTGTGCCATTTACAATGCTATATTTAGTTTAATAAACCGAACTTTTGTGTACGCTTTTGCGAAAACGTTAAAATTGAACATTTTACTCCCATTTCGTTTTTTTTTTTTTTTTTTTTTAAAGTCCTTACTGTGAACTTGTACTATATTAGTGAATGTACTTTAATGGTAATTTACGTATTATTTTGTTATTTAAAATAGGGTGTTTATTTAGCAACAAATTTATTTATTTATTTCTCTTTAATGAAATTATCATTAAAAATATAATTCATTGTCATTATTCCTATTTGCGCGTTATATTCCATTGTTTATCGATAATGAAAAAAGCAAAAAATCACAGCCCTACAACAATGCTAAAAAATGAATAACAAAATAAGAAGGAAGAAGGAAAAGAAAATTCTTCCAACTTTATTTTTTATTATTGTAGACGTGTAACTGCACAAAATAGCGCAAGGCATAGCGGTTAAAGATACGCGTGGGTGGAAATTCAGCACTTTCCTATCCGCGTAGCTCATCTCTCTTTCTCTCTTTCTCGTTCGGGAAAAACAACGGCATACGCATAAATAATGGGCATCGCGATAGAGAAGGAGCCGCGCGCGTCCACGGTCTAATTCACATTATATCCGAGAGCGAGATATGTTGAAGTAGTAGTAGTAGGTTGTACGCCGGAAACAAAACAACGAGCGAACGACTCGCACCTGCTTCTTCTTACGTTTGCTCTATCTCTCTCTCTCTCTCTCTCTCTCTCTCTCTCTCTCGCTCGCTCTCTTTTCCACGCGTGTAGATTGTACATACGTATATACACGCGACATCGGGCGCACTTGTCGAACGTGCGTCCGCATTTGTGTGTACAACTATCCGCGCGCGTACATAGGTATGCATACACATATGTATATCTGTAAGTACAGACTCTCGACCATTACTCGTTACCGTACATTTCCAAATGTTTCTCCTTTTTTCTTTCGCTCGGCGTGGCTGGATGCGCCCGCGGTTTTTTTTTTTTTTTTTTTTTTTTTTTTTTTTTTTTTTTTTTTTTTTTTTTTTTTTCACTTCACGCTTCGTGGCTTCAACGATAAGTATGAACTTGTTGTTGAAAAGTCTCTTTGACTTCCTCTTTTTCTGGGCGGTAAAATTCGTGTTTTCGATTTCGAATAGATTATTTATTTAAATCGTTCTCGCAGCGATAAAATAATATCGAATCGAGGTATTTATTATTATTATTTGTGTGAAGTATTGATGATTTAACCAAACGTATCGGAACAAAATTTTTCTACTTCGTTAAACTTCATTTGCTACATTTTGTTTTAATTTTATCGATAACGTGTGAATAGTTTTAAAATTTAATTAGCAACGATGATAAATATGTAAATAAAACTTACTTAATAAAAGATACTTTAGCGGAAAATACACAAGAATATTTTCCTAAACAACATTTGTAAACAAAATCAGTATGTAAAGTGTCGAGAATTTAAACGCTTATGTACAAATAGAAAATGTACACAACGGTAAAATCAAAATAACACGTGAATGTCTGGTAAATATTAATGAACGTATACGTAAAAGTATTTCCGTTATTTTATTATTTTTTTTTTTTTTTTCAATTACTGTATTAAGTTCGCGTGAAAAGTTAATTCTTAAACTCATCGTCCGCGTCGAAGAAAGTTTGAAAAGGAAAAGTTTTTCTTGCGTGTGCAGGGTGCTAAAAATTTTTTTTTTTTTTTTTTAAGTCAATTTTATTGATTCATTATTAAAATTATTCAGATTAATACGTAGTATGGACATTTTTTTTGGTGTTTTTATGTATATTTAGTAGATTAATATGTACTTTGATTCTTTAAAATTTTGTATTCTTAAGAATTAAATTTAATTGCATTTAATTTAATTTAATGAATTGCAAGTATCGGCAATCATTTATACGATAACTTGTAAAAATCCGTTTGTTTGAAAGAACTTTGTTTTGACATTGCTTTAATGAAATGGTTTATTTTTAAAAATGTTTTTAATAACGCAATAAATGGAATTATCTCAGTTATTTGATTGTTTTTTTTTTTTTTTTTTTTTTTTTTTGTTATCATAATTAGTAAAAAAAAACAAAAAACAAAAAAAAAACGCTTAAAAGTTTATAATGACGTATCAGCAATATAAAAAAAAATTCCTGCAACGAAACTATGTCGCATTAAAAACTTAACACGCCATCATAACCTTAATAAATTTGCCCTTCTTATCAAGTGCGGTGATATTGCAAAATAAGTGGGAAACCAAGATTAATGGAATATTGTCATTTGCGTATACATGTACTTTGTTAAGTCATTAGAAAATTAATGCAATTCAATTAAATAAACGAAAAAGAACATATATATATATATATATTTTTTTTTTTCTTTTTCTTTTTTTTTTCATCATTTATTCAGGAAAAAAATTTAACGCACGACAAAATTATTAATCCGTCGCATTTGTATTCTCTTCTATAAAACCATCACACAATCGTAAATAAATAGTGCTTACGAGACAGAGAAAGATAAAAACAAATAATCGAAACAAAGTTGCGTCTCACAAAGAAAGCGAACTAATGAACGTACGACGAAAAATCACGACAACGGCAGAGCCATGCCGACGTCTCTCGCGACGACGGAAGTTCTTCATAACCGCGCAACAGCTGCGGTAGACATGTCTCCCGACTCCCCTTCCTTCCTTCGCGTACATATTATAATGCTTACGAGAACATAATCCACGAGGATGGGTTTTCTTTTTTCCTTTTTTCTTTTTTTGTTCTTTTTTTTTTCTTTTTTTTTTTTTTTTTTCTCCAGTCGTAACGTGTCTCACCCGGCCTATGTTTTAATAAATTTGTACATCCGTACGCGTTTACTTCGCTCGGTTTTATATATACTAAAAGTATATACTCCGACTTTATAAATCGTTATTATTTTTCGAGCGCTAAAATAGATTAAACTTTTCGCGTGAGGTTTATCACGCGCGAATGTAGACTTTCGCATGCGCGTATGTACGCAGTGGTATTTTTATGCACGCCGTACGCTCGTCTCTAGTTGTATCAGATTTGTTTTTCTATTCCCTATAAAGCGGTTTAAGTTTGATGGAATTATGTAGTTCGATGAAAAGATGACAAGAATATTACTATATGTTGGAAAATATAAGCGTGTGAATTTGCATTTAAGTTTGTTTAAAATAAAGAAATAAAAAATAAACTTTAATGTGTGAATGTAAGAAATTTACCAAAAAGATCTATTTAATAGTAAATTTTTAAATAAAAGTAAATCGTTTTATCGAATTCAATATAGCTTTAAAGTTTACAAGTAAATAAAGACGTTCATTGAATGATATATATATTTTTTCTCTTATAAATATACTACTAATAGGTATTGCTATTTCTTTAAAGCTAATTATACTCAATGAATGCATTTCATTTTCAAACCGCTAACATTAAAAAAAAAATTCTATTTGATAATCCTTTTAAATAAAAATGCGACTTAATAAATTCTTTGCTTAATATTATACACATCAATTTATAAAGAAATGTTAAATTAATTTAGTTAAGGCACGTAAAAAAAAATTTTAATACGTGTTATTTCTCAAGCAAATTATAAGTATATATAAGTAACGCATGTACGAAGAAAAATTTTTCGAAAGATTTGTGATTTGAACATTCGAAAAAAGTATATCGCGATTATAAAAAATGTTAAAACGACTGAACAGCTTTATAGATTGTTATTTTTAAAAACGCAGCCATTCGATTTAAATAGGCGTTGATTGTTATGTACTATAATTTTTTATCCTTCATCACTTGTACACAGTATTAAACTCGATTTTAACTACATGTGGAACTATGTTAAACATATGGTGCAATCTCAAAAATAAACATAACATCATGCGTATAAGACAGTTTTTCGATAGAAAGATGTGTTAGTTTATTTTAATCTTCCTTAGGTGGGCGTTAAATATATAATAAACTTTGCGACATGCTTGCGTGTAGCAAAATAACATTGTGTTTTACTTTTCTTAAATGAAGTAAAATTAGAACTTCATCTCATCGCGTGTCTAAAGACAAAAAAAATTTAGAAATCATCATAAATATTTCGATTCGAATATGTCTGAAATTTTTAAAGCAATATCTCGCGCTATAAATAAAACGTTTCTGAAATTTAATTTTCTAGGTATAAATAGGAGATTGAAACGATTTTTTAAACATTTTCTATTATATGAGTCATTCAGAGAACGTGAAATTTTCGATTTGAAAGATTTAACGTCACGTTCACGTGTCTGGAAATTTTAAAATAATAACTAGTGATTATTAAGTTTAATATTTTTTTATGTTTACAATGTTTTTTCTTTTTTACATCTGTAAAGAATTGAAATCTAAAATCAATTTAATTTTCTATTAATGTTATCGTAAGAAAAAAGTAATTTTTTTTTTTTTTTTTTCTAAAATACAAATACTCATTACGAAACTGCGATTGCATTCGTAAATCTGTACAAAAAAGTAAAAAGTCTGTCGTTATAATTATAGAAACATTACGTACATTTCTTTTAACATATAGTCATTGACGACTTCAATTTTTATTTTTTTTTTTAAGTAAGTTTGTGGTAACAAATTTTTTAATTTGAAACATGGTTTTTCAATGGGTTTGAAGCTTTCAACGTTGGAGTCCAACGAAATATTTTAAAAACTTTTTTTATTTAAAATTTATATTTATATTTTTTTAGTTCTAGTGTTTTATAGAATAACAAAATATTTAGATACGGATTTAAATATAATTTGTACATTTTTTTTAGCAGCTTTATATAAATGCAAAATATTGTTTCGTTTTACTCTAACCTTGCAAACTACAGACCTATGTTTTTCATTTCCTACTATACTCTTAATTAGGGATTGTATGATGAACTTCTTATTAAAATTTTATTATATCAAGGCTATTCTTAAACTGTACGCGCATATACGTATACCAATCATTAAAACCAAAGAAAAACATTTTTAGCACTAGTATACAAATACTGTAAAGAAAAGAGACATTCAATTAATGGAAAATAAACTTATTCATTTGCTTAAATTACCAGAAACGTATATACAATAATAATCACAGATAATATTATCACAAAACAGTTACCTAAAAAAAAGCTATCTCCATTACATAATTTTAGTGTCATCAACTAATCAAAATATATACAAATAAATATTCGTCGTCACTTTAAGAATAAAACTCGTCACGCGTTTCAATTTCACGAAAATCATCGTACAACGACCTTCTTCGTCAATTCGTCGCCAACGAACCAAATGTCAACTTTTCTTCATTCCTCGTCTTGAAAAAAAAAAAAAAAAAAAAAAACAAACAAACAAACCGCAACTTACCGTCACGCAGACGAAAGCATCGCTGCTTCAAGAGTCCAGTTCCGGAGACGTATAACTGATGCATATGCGCTAACGTTAAAAAGCGAATCGCTATTTCGTACATGTGTGAGTGTGTGTATATATATAATATGTTCGTATGTATACGCGTATATATATATATAGGTGTGTACCGCGAGTCGAGTAGAAAATGTAAAAAATGTTGCGCAGTCTTTCACCCACGCTGGTTGAATTGCCATGACTATGACGATGACGCGAGTCGTCTCTTCGCGGATAATACGCGGACATTCGTGCATGTGGACTCTTCGTATACGTCTTTATGCTGTGGTAAAAAAATTAAGCGGAAATATGCAAAGTTTACGGAGGGACTTTCACCCTTTTAAGAGAGATGATATTTTTGATTACTTTTTTGCATGCTGATTTTCATCGATTAGCATCTATACTTTTGAAATTTTTAAATTTAAAATGAGAGAATTTATTAAGTTGAATTTCTTATTTATTTATTTATTTTTTTTTTATTTATCCGTGTTGTATCGCTTTTTATAATCGTTAATTTAGGTTTTGCATGTTAACATCTCTAACTTTTTTAATATATATAATGTTCTTCCACGTTTAAAATTTCTATCAGATCGAATGAGTAAAATTATAACAATAAAGACAGTTTAATGATAATTATAGCGTGTAATGATGCAGTACAGGTTGTACGTCTCGCTATTAAACGCTGTTATGTCGATAGTGTTTTTTTATTCTATATTCCTAATTTAGGTATATATGTTATACACGCGAATTGTGTTCTAAATTTATTGGAGCGAGTCTAAATTTCAAACAATAAAACTTAAAGTTTAGAAAGAAGGTAATTTTGTAAAAATAATAAATCAATTATCAAGTTTTGTGATAAAAGATAAGCATTTGAAAATCTTTTGTAAAAAAATTTAAATAATTATATACACGTTAAAAATCAAATGCGCTGTGCATTTAAAAAATTTTTTTTTAACGTAATAATCTCTTATTGCTTTATTGAATTAATTTTGTAATTTAAATTACATACGTAAATAAATTACAGATAGTATACGATTATTGCGCGTGTAAAAGAAAATTACCGTTCTGACACTTATCAGATAATTGATAATTTATGTGCACACATTCATACCTTTCATCACATCTAGTAATTGAAAAATCGCTTTTAAACAATGAAAATGTGCAAACACATTATTCGAATTTCACTACATGATTGTCTGATGTACAATTAATAATGTAATTCCGACTGACCGATAGTTTTTTTTTTATCGTTTAAGCGGTAATTCGAATTTGTAAACATTATGAAATTTATCAAAGTAAGAAATAAGTGGGGGGGAAAAAAAAATACAGTTAAAAAGCATTTTGTATGAATGTTCGCGAACAATTTTGCTCCGTTATCGCTCCGTTATATTCCAGCTATGCTTCACGATCTACGCCGGCCGTAATTTTTTTCTCTCGTACAGAATAAACTATGCGATTCTGTGACTTTTGTATAAGTTTTTGTCGATATTCTTTGATAAATTTGTTGCATCGAAAATAATTGAAACGCGATTAAAATTTTTTTAAAAACAAATATAATTTATAAAATAAATCGTAAGATTTTTTTTTCGATAAATTCAATAAATTATTTTTACATTTACTTTAATTAAATCTGTCAAATGTAAATAATTATCGGTGCATCAGTACCTAGCTGTAAGTATTATGTCTTCAATAATCTTTGCGATTAACCGTCGGGCAATTAATACTCATAATCATCGTAATTAATCAGAATCAATAATCTTCCTGATTAGTCGAACTATAATAAGTCAGGAAGTAGAAAATAATGAATGGACGCACCCTTGCATTCATAATCGTCGCCAACGTCTATATCCTCCTCATTGAAGAAATTGAAAAGATTTACATAATAGAAAGGCTCCAATAAAAATCGTTTCTTTTCATCGTCGCACGTTTCGCGTTTTTATCATCGCAGTTCGTATTTAACTATTGCATAATATTTTGTAACGAGTCGACGCATAAACATCATCTATTGAGGATGTTATATTGTATTAGAGTTAAAGGACTGTTAAAAAAAAAAAAAAATTTTAAATTAATTATTCCGATAATTTACAATATATTTTAATATTTACGCTCGAAAATTTATCTCTTTCGTTCTTCGAAACAAAACGTTCATTAAAATTACACATTTTTTTCCACGGATCTTTCTCGCCTATAATAAATATCGAGACATAAATTTCGCGACAAACCCTCCGGCATAAAAAGTACTCGTATTCCCGCGAGCACTTAAACTTAGCAAAAGGAAAAAGAAAGAAAAAAGAAGAAGAAAGAAAAATCCATCGTCGACCGCAACAACCCTCCCTGTACTTACCTCGTAAATTTCACCTGCTATATACTCAACTCTCTCTCTCTCTCTCTCTTTCTCTCTCTCTCGAGAGAGGGGGGGGGAGAAAGGAAAAGTGACGTCACCGGCTGAGGGACGCGTACACGAGGAAAATAAAATTCCGGCGCGCGCATGTACACGCTGTAGTACATAAAAAAAAAAAAAAAAAGGGAACTCCTCTCGTACGGCAATTCACTCCCGTTGGAAGAGAGCACGGGAGTGAGAAGAGAGTAAGAGCGAGAGAGAAAAACGAAGGGAGGATGACGAATCGGAAAGTGGCGCCTCGGAAAATCTATAAGTCGTCGCGACTTTGTAAACGCGCGCGCTGACGCTTATTTACGCGCTGCACGAGATATTACGTAAAGGATATATGTACATATACGCCGCTGCCCTTTCGCACGCCCGCGTCCACGAAGAGTAGTTAATGCTGGAATGGAAATGAGCCGAGGGCGATGTTTATTCCTTCGTAGGGTTGGAATCGAGGGGAAAGGTTTTTAAAGGGTAGGGTGGTGTACGATATTGATATTTATAGGCTGACCGAATGTCGTTAGTCTTCTCTTTCTCTCTCTCTCTCTCTCTCTCTCTCTTTTACTCTCGGTTGATGACGAATTTTACAGTTCGTTAAGCGAAGTGAAAGGATTGTTTTACACTGAGATATATTGTATTGAATTTTTAACCAAATTGACCGATGTAAATAGCTTTTGTTGAAGGGTTGTAAATCATAAATGTATGTGCTGAATATCGATGCGTTATTAATTCGATTTTAAATAAAACGTTAAAAAATAATTTTGAATACAATAAAAACTATTTAAAGTTTCATTAAAATAATAAAAACGATATTTACGTTGATATACAAATAATACAATGGCTCAAAAATAACGAAAGTTCATTGTAAAAATGTATTCAATGATATAATAATTCTTTTCTTTTTTTTTTTTTTTTTTTTTTTGGCGCGTATACCATTGTTCAGTTTTTTTTTTTTTTTTTTTTTTTTATCAGAGAGAAAACGCTTTCTATAGAAAGTTCATAACGAAAAGTGATTCAGAAAAACATCTTCTTACTTTAACGAAAGGGCGTTGCCTGAGGGCTACGAGGGTTGCCAACTATAGTCTAACCAAAATTGTCTGCTACTGGAAGAAAACTGTATACAAAATCCACGAATTGCTTATGTTTTCACGTGGAAGAGAAAAGATTTTTTCTTCTTATCGAATCAAGTAGAATACGGCAGATGTAGCAAGCCGTGAATTTGATTTATTATTTAATATTTCTGTAAAATATTAATTTTTTCTTGGAATCTAACTTTACAGCTATTTACTGTAAAATTTACTATTAATTTATCGCATTTTTTTTATGTTTCTACATATTTCATTCAAACAATAGAATAAAACATATGTAAAAAAAAAAAATAATAATGAAAACCTAAATTCTTGTTTTGTTTACAGAGCGCACAAAATCGGCTGCTTATTAAAAATGGCAAAGTCGTCAACGACGAATTCATGGTCGACGCCGACGTTTACGTCGAAGACGGCATCATCAAGTAAGTAAACTTAAAGCGTTCGTTTTATTTCGCGTTTGCTCTTTGCATTTTCAAACGAGCGCGGATCTCAAAGTAACCGGGAAAAAAGGTATACCGACCGTATAAGTACTATTTTATTCTCTGCAAATATCTTTCAAAACCAGTTTAAACACCGTATAAATATTGCACGAGCTTTTATATTGTGAAAACAGTTCTTGTTCCAGAATAAATGCTTTCTTGATTTGAGATTTTTATTTTATTATTTGATAAACAAACGTATTTTACGTGAATTTTCTTTTAAGATTAACCTTCGAGTTTTTTTTTTTTTTGTTTTTTCAGAAAATGGTTGATAAAAAAATGAATATTTTAAAAGTTAATAATAAAATAAATTTAAAAAATTGCTACTTAAATACAAAAGGAATTTTTTAATTTGTAAAACATTTGATTATACATGGAATATAACAGAACTCCACGGGTTCGCATGAGAAATTCTATTTCGAGCTATATCAGAGAACATTTATCTACCCTCTTCTTAGAAGAAAACGAGCCTTGGAAAGTGGAAATCGATCTTTCCTACTAGACTCTCTACCTTCACTGAATCGTGCGCAGAATAAAGAAAAAATAAAAGAAAATTATGTCTTTATTCTTGTATACACCTAATTTTCTCTTTCAAATTTTCGTGCTTAAAAAAATAGTTTATTTTATTAGTCGAAATTTTATATATATATATATATAATTGAATAAATAAAATATTTCATGGTTTATTAGTCATATAAAATTTTTTTCTATAAAGTGTAATTAAACTATAATACTTCGATTTTTTTTTTTTTTTTTTTTTTTTTTTTTTTTTTTTTTTTTTTTTTTGTATGTATTTTCAATTAATTTAGTGTAGCACAAAATATCTATAATGTATGCTTAAATATTTTATATTGGAAGATCATTTAGCTTGTAATAATAAAATTTCAAATTTGCGATTTTGTACGATTCACATTTATTATGTAATAATTAACAATTCAGTGACTCAACATTATAGAAATTTATTTTAAAATCGTAACTTGAAAAGATACTCCAAAGCAAAATTCCTCAAATGCAACTCTCTAGGAAAATATAACCATGGTATTCAAACTCAAAAGAAAAAAAAGAAAAAAAAAGCTCGAGAGAGAGAGAGAGAGAGAGAGAGAGAGAGAGAGAGAGAGAGAGAGAGAAAGAGAGAGAATAAGAAACTCAACCCTTTAATTTTCACAGGCAAATCGGTCGGAATCTGATAATACCGGGTGGCACCCGTACGATAGACGCGCGAGGTAAATACGTGATGCCGGGCGGCATCGATCCCCACACGCACTTCGAGCTCGAGCTGATGGGCGCGACGAGCGTCGACGATTTTTATCAAGGTACGAAGGCCGCGGTCGCCGGCGGCACCACCACGATCATCGACTTCGTCATACCCAAGAACGACGAGGGCTTGCTCGAGGCTTACGAGAGGTACCGCATCACCGCCGACGAGAAGGTTTGCTGCGACTATGCCCTTCACGTCGCCGTTACCAAGTGGGACGCTAAGGTTTGTTGTACAATCCAACGATGTTCCCTGCATACGACGGAACGTTCTTTCGTTGTTTCCTTTATTTCGTTTGTTTTTAATTGAGAAACGCTCGCTATACAATTTTATCAATCAGTTTGTTCGTTATTTTTAATTCATTGTGGTACAATTAGATTGGATTAATTTATAATTTTCGTAAATTTTATATCACCAAAGTGGATACTAAAATCAAAGGTCTCTTAAATAAGTTGCTTTATTTCATTAACGATATTGTTTTAATGTAGAAAAATTTCGATGGATTATTAATTATTTTAAAAATCATCAGTTCATTGATAACGATATAAATACTATGTAATTATTAATAATCACCCTATAATCATATGTAGTTTGCTTATATAATACTAATACAAATCAGCATTTTATTACTTCATTTTTACCCAATAAACAATTTTGAATATTAAAAATTTTATTGCTCGTTAATAAACAAAATAATACTACAGGTTTATGAATGATGAAAAAATCGGCGGTTCGTTCGAAAACCTAAAAAAAAAAAAACGAGTTGTTATATCGAAAGGAAAACGGATCTTATGCGTCTATTGTCTGACTAGACTCGTTCGTATAACTACTGGCCTATAAAGCCAATCTTTTAAAAATTAATAGCATCCTTCTCTCTAATATGTCCATTCAAGTAAAACTCCTTATTTCCATGCTCTACATGAACATTATTCTCGTAATTAGGAAAGTTACACATCCGAGATCAATCTTATCTCTCGATATATATATCCCCAACACACACAATTCCCTCCTCTACGCTCGTTAACAAAACTTCATAGTACAACATATATGTGTGTATTTTGTATACATACATATGCAAGTCTCGCACGTGTCGTCTTCAACAAGAGAATACACAACCTTCGATTTAAACAATCCTTACGATCTATACCGTTTTATCGAAACAAAGCGCGCTTAAAATGCGCTCCATTATTTTCAGCTCTTAATTGGAGAAAATCGCGAGACGTGCGCGGTTTCTAAATGCTAATTCCACACCGATCGCTCGTGCACGCCTGACTTGGCGCTATTTCCCATTCGCTCGACCTCCGGAAATTCATTTCACGACGTAACGCTCGATGATGATTATGACGACGATAAATTACAACCGTGCGAATCGTGCCGCGAGTTTGTCCAAACGACGACCACGACGACGACTACGACGACTACGACTACGACTACGACGACTACGACGATCGTCAACGAAGAAAAATACCGGTCTCGGGTTGGCTAATACATATATACACTTAGATGCTCGACGGCTGCGTTGCGAGCTCTTTTCGCGCGTGTATTCGTACGCGGTCGTTTTACGATGATTATGCGCTTGACCGTTAAGTAGTTATGCGCGCTGGTGGATGTGCCTTTTTGAAAATATTGGCCTTATGCAAATTTAGAGACGTTGGTTGAGCGTAAACTTTCTTCGTTAGTTATCTATGTATGTGAACGAACCTTTGCGCGTGAAAAAACAAAAAAAAAAAAAAAACGAAGAAAATTCTATGTTAATTGATTGTTTGTTATTTATGTACCGTGAATTATTGTTTGCATTTAAACGTAAAATTTAAGAATAGTTTATTACGTCTTCGAATTTATGCCGTGTACGTTATTATCTGTTAATGTTTATAAATAACCTATAAATAATATAAACAGTAAATAAACTATTGTCAAAGTTAAAATTTGAATATTGCATTATTCTTTGAAATATTCAGTATGCGTTGTTTAAAAAAGTATCAGAAGATAAGGAACTACAAAAGTTTGTTGTATTATCCATAGAAGAGTAGAAACGCGTGAAAATTTGCATAAAAACGGATAAAGAACAAACAATTTCAGTACAAAAAAAAAAAAAGTAAGTCGGTATAAAGCTTTCTCTTGTAGTTCATCTTGATAAAACAAGAAACTTCCTTTTCTTTTTTTTTTTTCTTTCTATTTCGGTAGTTTTTAAAATTCTTTTTAAACGTTATATGTGTGATCGATAACACAATTAGCCTTAATACCTTGGAAACTATCTTTAAGCGATGGAAACTTCTTTTTTTTTTTTTTTTTTTTTTTTTCTCTTCTAAAAGTAAATCGTACCTGAAAGCGAATCGCGCAAATCGACTAGATATGAAGGAAATGTATCAATTTCGTAGAACGTAGTTGTTTGAGTATACCATTCTAGGGCTATTAAAATAATTGCTCCGATCGTAACTTCGGAAATCGCTTTATTTTTAGATAAAGTTCAATTGAGAAAGAGTCAAAGTTTTAATCATTCTTTTTTTGTATTAAGATATAATGCTGCGTTTTATAATAAATATTATGTCTTTGCTGAGCAATTATTTACGTGTACATAAATTTAATTTAAATTATAAAATTTTTTTTTTTCATTAATTGATTGATCTACTAATTGATAAAATTAACGATTTTCATTAAAATACATTAATACTTGTTTATAGGATATATTGCAATTATAGAAGACGTGTAAAATAGTTTAGTGAGTTTAAGCCACTTACGCTTGAATGTACTTTATAAACATACTTAATATCAAGAAAAGTAGATCAAATTTCTACAATAATAAAAGTACATTAATGTCATATTGTCAATTAAAATTGTTAATACTGTAACTAGTTAATATAAAAAGCTTTTAAATTATTAATTGTAGAGCATAAATAAATAAGATTTTACAATTATTAGAGATTGAAAATATATTAGAATTAATATCTAAATTTTTAGATCGTCTTAAGTAAGCATTTAGAAATTTTCAATTATTGAAATAGCTTCATCAAGGTATGGCTGTTTGTGAACTGATGGTCGAAAAAAAGCCATAATTAAAACAAATATTTCGAATATAGTTTTACTTAAGGAATAGTAAAAGTAACTTTCAACGAAGTGAAACTAACGCAGTTACTTTGAAAAAAGTGTATAATCCATAAACGCCTTGTGCTTGAAAAATAAAGAGCGATTTCTTAGAATTTAAACTTTTTCATCTAAATTTTTTTTTTTTTTTTTTTTTTTTTTTTTTCATTATTTAAGTATAAAATACCTTAAATTGTGATTTTTCTTACATAAAAAAAAAAAATAATAATAATAATAATAATAATAAATTTTTTACACAGACAAGAGAAGAAATGGCAACGCTGGTACAACAACACGGAGTCAACAGTTTCAAGTTCTTCATGGCGTATCGGGACCTTTACATGCTAAGGGATCCGGAATTGATCGAGGCGTTCAAGGTGTGCAAGAGCCTCGGCGCCATAGCCATGGTGCACGCCGAAAACGGTGATATTATTTACGAGGTACGCGTCTATCCAGTACACGTATTCACAATGTTTAATTTTGTCCGACTGCATACTTAACGATTCAGGCGGTCTTACGTGGATGTACAATGTAGTATGTTGAAAAGGGGAAAGAGAAAAGAGACGCGCGCGCGCGCGTGTGAGTACGCGTGTTTAAAAAGCATCGCTCGATAATGGAGCGATTAATTTTTCTATATGTCTGGCCGAAGTTAGTGTAAGGAAAAAAATGGTATATTGTGAGGTATATTTTGTGAATGGAAAACCTTATTGTTGGAATCATTGTTTGGCACCTTTATCGTTTTGTAGAATTACACATTTGTGTTCTACAGAATTCAATATCTTGAATAAAAATGTGAATTAATATTATGGGAAATGATTGCGGTGAAAAATCAATAAACTCTTTATTTTTATTTTTTCATTATATTTCGTTATTTGGTAAAAGAGTTTAAACTAGAAATTTTTAAACATAAATTAAACATTTTGTTTACAATAATTATTTTATTTATTCGTTTTTTTTTTTTTTTTTTTTTTTTTTTTTTTTTTTTTTTTTTATTATTGTAAAAATTGAATGATATTAGAAAGTCAAATAAATAATAATTTTTTTACATAACTTTGACAGTTACACATAATTTTATCTATTGCTAAATTACATTTGCGAATGAAAGATAGAAACATTAAAAAAAAAATTAGCGATAATCTACTTAATAATCTACGAAAATTTGAAATCTAATAATATTTTTCACTAAAAATAAGACGTTTGTTTGATAATAAAATACTGGTTATCTTCCATTGGTAGTTGATTAGTCAATATATTTTTTTTATTTTGTTTAAGTTTGAATCTAATTTTAAAAATCAATAATTGCAAATTTGATTAAAATAATAAATGTCAAAACGTTAAATATTATTAATATTATAGTATTAAAAAAGCTAAACTTTACCAGTGAAGATTATCATAATAGAACTTTTCAAGAACGATTTAATATTATTTGACATTTTATATAATCTATTAAATAAGTTTAAATAAAACGTTAATAATATATTCAAAAGTAAAATTTTATATTTAAAAAAAATTTCAAGGTAATTATTTATTATATGATAAACAGATTTTTTTTACAATAATAAAGCAATTGAATTTTCAATAAATCATTTTAAAAATATTTTGTCCATGTTAGTATTTTAATCAATGCGGTATTATAAATATTTTATGATCTTTAAGTTTGTAAAACTATACACATCTAACGGCGATTCATAAAATCGAAAACATACGCTGTCTATACATTAAAATTCCTGTGCATCATAAAACTATATACGATGCATAACTACCGAATTATATAATAAATACATTCAAGAGGCAATAATATTGTTTTCTTCATAAATTTAGACACTTACACAGTCACACTTAACATTACAAGGCACGAGCGACAAAATATTATAAAAAAACACTATCGAACGTCGCCTCCCACGACGATTCTATTATTTTTATTCCTTATAATACACCGACACCGACACCACGCATCAAAATAAAACATAAAAAAAAAAAAAAAAAAAAACAAAAACAAAAAAACAAGACAAAAAATAAATTTTCATAAATCTCCGGTATTACAGAACACGAAGAAGCTGTTGTCCGCCGGTGTCACGGGCCCCGAAGGCCACGAGATGTCCCGGCCCGAGGAGGTCGAGGCGGAAGCGGTCAACCGGGCTTGCGTCATTGCGAATCAGGTGAGTGCACCGCGCGCATATAATAACATCGACGTGACGCGCCAAACGCGCGCGGTCCCGTTTTTAACTATCCGGATGTCGTTTATTTAAAAGCGCGACGCTGCGAATTTTACTTATTTATTTTTATTTTTATCATTTTTTTTTTTTTTTTTTTTTTTTTTCGGTTTATATATGTATGCATACATTTGCGTTGTCACTAGTGTTATTATTATGTTTTTTTTTTTTTATTATTGATCGATTGAAAAATTTTATTTTTGGAAATTTTAGATGATTAGTAAATTTTTTTTTTTTTTTTTTTTTTCAATTTAAATATCGTAAACAATTGATTTATGAAACTCGTCATAAGACATCTAGATAATTTTTCTTTGAATATTACAATTTACAATTAATTTTTCTTTTATTTTTACTCATTCCTTTTCTTCTCATCATCGATGTTTCGCCTATATTTTTCATCTGTATACCTATATAGCTTATCTTATTTACTTTATGTCGTCTATATGTATGTTGTACAATCAACTAGTTTAGCATTTCATTCACGTACACTTGGAAAAAGTTAGACCTTTTTTGGTAAATTCCATTCAAATTCCAACAGTTTTTTTCTTTTTACCAATACGCGCGAGAACGGCAAAAAATTTCAATTGCAATGTACGTAAAACTTTGTTTTCCAAGTGTACGTCTATGCCATGTTTATTTATTATTTAGCTGAACGAATGCATACAGATATATTTTTTTCACGTATTACATAGCGCCATCTCCTTATCATTTTGCAAAAATATTATCAGTTGCGACCTCGCTTAATGTTTTATTTTCCTTCTCGGTAAACTTCCTTCTCCAAATATATATACATGTACCCTCGTAATGCATTGCGTAATTCAATGTTTATCTTTAACTACTTCAATGCAATTACATCGCGATAGCGCATGAATAAAAAATTAAACGTGCATCCACGCACATACACACACACACACATATACCCACGAATGTTGTTTTATACCAGTCATTGACGAGAAACGTTTAAAAAAAGAAATTCAAAAGTAAAAGAAACAACCGAGAAAAGGAAAGATCTCCAAGTGTGCCAAATTGGCCGTATAGCTCGTTAACGATAAGGAGAGTATATAAGCCGTAAAAGTGCGGACCATCGAAAGTGAGAGAGAAAGAGAAGACGAATAAAAATAAAAGAAGAAAAGAGTAGGGAACAAAAAGAAAGACGATATAGACGAGCCATACGATATACACAAGCGGCTGCGGTGTTACGTAGTGGGCAAAAAGAAAAAAAAAAAAAAAAAATAAGAGCCGACAAACGCTTCGTGGACGTGTATAAGTGGGAGTACTTAAAAAGCTCAGATTAACTTTTTTATTTTGAATGACTTGTAAATGTTTAATTATGAGTGGTGATGATTTAGAGAGCCTTATTTATTATTTTGATATAGTTTTTTTATATTATTTTCATTTACATCGTTATATTTTTATATTACTTTTTTTTTTTTTTTTTTTTTTTTTTTTTTTTTTTTTTTTTTTTTTTCATTTTGACGATCGTGATTTACAAATAAAACAATACCTTTTTTTTTTTTTTTTTTTTTTTTTTTTTTTTTTTTTTTTTAACGTTCATTTTCAAAGTAATTTCCTTTAAAAGTTAAGAGCGAAATTCAATTAAGAAGAGTATAACACCTAAATAAATAAGCTTTTACCGAGGTATTCCACTTACACGATTAAGTTCCATCAGTGTTTATTAAAAGCGAAGAGTAGCGATTCGTAATGCAAACAATTTAAGGGCAGATAATGCACTGGATCCGGTTTACAAAAGGCTCTCGAAAAATTTTTTTAGTATATTTTTAGACGAGAGCGATTTAAATTTGAATTGGTGTATCTTTCTCGATATTTAATTCGTAAAAAAAACTTTTATAATTTATCTTTATAATTTAAAAATGACTATGATCTTATTAAAATTACTTACTGCTTACATATATATTTAAAAAAAAATTTTCAACGCGATCGCTTAACCTTTAATCGCGATCAACGTGACTTCGTTGCAATTTCAAGCGTACCATTTCTCCATTCTATTCAAAGTAAAATCAATCCAGTCTCAAATACCATACCATACCATTAACTTCCAAGTCTTCAAAAAAAAAAAAAAAAAGAAAAGAAAAAAAAAAAAATGAACAATAAAACAATCGTCGCGAATAAATATTCACATACATACACACACGTATATGCAAATAATACCTATGCACGCACGCACGCACGCACGAAGGTCTTGTGTCCGTTGTACGTGGTGCACGTGATGAGTCGCAGCGCCGGGGACGAGATAACGAAGGCGCGTCGTCGGGGTGTATGCGTTTGGGGTGAGACCCTCGCTGCCGCCCTCGGCACAGACGGCACCAGCTACACCCACAAGTGTTGGAGACACGCGGCCGGACACGTGCTAAGTCCGCCGCTTAGACCCGACGTCGAAACACCACTGGATCTCATGAAGAAACTCGCTACGTGAGTATGCGCTGGCAGTTTTCTTCGTTGTTTAACCCCTTTCTTTTTTTTTTTTTTTTTTTTCTCTTACGCTTCGGAATATTTGCAGGACAAACGCACGGATGTAGTTAGTAAAGGTAAGTAGTTTGCGATTCGCACCAGCGATTAAGTCTTAAACTATATTCGAGTCGGTCTTTGACTTTGCGAGTGTCACAAGTGTGTTGAGTTTATTTTCTGCCTGTCCGTATAACTTTGCGTATATATGCATGTACCGCGCCGCTAGTGGCACGGTCATGAAAATCTGATGCCATTGTTAATAATGAGAATGAGTTTGCATAATGCTTTTGAATAATGAGAGTCAGCGGGTTAATGAGTTTAAGTAGAGCTTGAGACAAATTCTTACAGTCGACGAAAATTTTTAATTGATGCACATCTTATTTTACATACAAAGCATGTGCTACTACATATTAGCTCGGATAAACGCTAGACGATAAATACGACGATTAATTAATCGCTGGTGAAATTTTAATACGAAATGTTTTTATTTTATTTTTAATTTAATTATGATGCAAGCATTATTTCTTATTTTTATTATACATTACAACTTTATAAAGTTTTTGTTCAATTTAATTTTTTTAAGTTTTATTCAAAAATTATTCTGATTCGTTAATTTTGAAAAACTATTGTTTAAATAAAAAATCGTTGAAAACGAATACGAGCACGAAAGCAGATCGTTTCAAAGTAACATTATTCGCGAAACTTATAAATTCTCGCTTAAAGGAAAATCACTTCAATCAACGCTTCATTAAAACTCAAAACAAATCGTCCAACAACGAGCGCTACGGCGTACAAAAGAAGAGAAAAAAGAAAATAAAATAAAATAAAAAAAAAGACGCTAATCCATCGGCGGGAGTACAAAACCAGACGACGAGGCGAGTAACCGCGACAACTTTTTCTCTCCTCTCTCGCGATATCTAAGGAAAAGTCCCGAGCCGTCGCAGTTGAGTATCTAGCTTCGAGCATCTCCATAAAACCGGAGAGACGGCCTCTTGCGTCTCTCTCTCTCTCTCTCATAGCAAAAAAGCGCGAGAAAATCGTGTGCGTGTACATACAACCGCGCGACGACAACTTTCCTTGGGCCACCGTTATGCTTGCGCTACCTTTTTTTAATTTTCTCTCTCTCTCTCTCTCTTCATTGCGCCTCTCGATCTTTTGGCCATTAATGGACATGATGCCGATTTCTCGAAGTGTTATATCTACGAGGTTTTCGTGTTTACTTATTCGTTATATAGGCTTTCGTTTTATTTTACGATATATATATATATATATATATATATAAATGTATATGAGAAGACGAGTCGATATGTATAACGAATTGTTTGTTTAGTTGTTGCGCTCGGCGGCCCGAGCGGATGTGAGAGAGGAAGAAGCGAGTCCCGACTCCAACGAGAATGGTTTGCTTAATGGGACTTTTGAGTTTTGACAGTTTGGATCGTACGTTGAGGGCTTGTGTTAGCATTGCGCACTCGGATGATACCGTTTTATTGAATCTTTCGATTGAATGTTTTACTTTCATAGAGTGAATATAAGTTGAAAAAATTTCTCTTCCTCTTTTTTTTTTTTTTTTTTTTTTTTTTTTCTCAAAGCTAATAATTTAATTTAAAATACACTTTATATTTATTAATATCAAGTTTTTAATGAATAATTATTTTTACTTAATGATTTTTATCCATTTTATAAATTATATAGTTGTTTTTTTTTTCACTTTACAAATAAAATCTGTTAAAATTAAATTGTTTGATAAACGGGGTAAATAATAAACTATAACATTTTCCAATGACACTAAATAAAAACGTTCGTGTCAGAAGATTAAAAAACAAATCGCTATCTTGAGTATATGATACTGTAATTTATATTGCATCAGACTCTTATCAATTTATTATACACATTGTGAGCGTGTTTAAATACTGTTAATAAAATAACGATAAATTATTATTAGTATGCGTATTAAATGTATTAGTTATTATTATTATTATTTTTTTTTTTTTTTTTTTTCGTTATCTCAGTAATCGTAACCGATTATCATCTCTTTTTAAAGTAATTCTAAATTCAACATTTTTCATTTCTGTAAGTATAGGTATCGTTGCACGATTGCGTAAATATAAAATATCTAAAATGTTATTTTTTTTTTTTTTTTTTTTTTTTTTTTTTTTTTTTTTTTTTTTCATATTTAAACACGAGTGCGTGCCGCAAATTTAAACGAATGTATACAGTTGCATGTCGATTAATTTTATGCTCTGCACGCAATAGACGTCACAATAGATCTATGTATGTATGTATGTATATATTCTTTTTAGGAAGCATGAACGAAAATTACAGTAGCCTAGCGTATTTAAAGTTTTGAGCATCGAAATTTATTTTTATTAACTCATTGTTTCGCTTATAATATTATGAGTTGTGTAATCGTTAAAAAGTAACGGGGATAAATTTTAATATTCGAATATTTATAAATATTTTTGAAATTCATTTTATGCCGTTTAGTTTGCACATCTATTATTTATTACATCTTTCATGCCTGATAATGGCTAATTTATTACTTTGCGCATTAAATTCACTGTTATATCTATTTATAAATAATTTTTGTTTAACCTATCTACATTGCCGAATATTCAAAATTTCTAATCTTATCGAAATATCGATCGTTTATCTTTTCGTATCAACGATAAAAGTTATTGGAAAGAAAGTGTATTATATTTTAAAATTTGCTTTGCTTAATTTAAAGAAAAATATTAATTCAACGTTAATCGTTTAACTTAAAACAGCAGCATGTAATGTACGACATTTCCCATTCAATAATATATACAACGCACGTAACCTAAATGTATCGCGGCATTTTTCCAATAATTTTTCATATCACAGAACGCAAGCTTTTCACATATATAAGTATTGTGCATTTTTCGTTCCACTTTTTTTCTTCTCGACGATTCTCCGCTGTTTTCAGTTTCTCAATTCTCGAACTCGTTTTAATTTTTCATTATTATTTATGTATCTTTAAACATCCTACTACAGAACGTTTTTTCCATTCTTTTATTTCAATTTTTTAATTAAATTATATACACGAGCGTATGTTTTCGTGTGCGCCTGACGAAGGAAAAAAAAAAAAAAAATGCAAAACGAGGAAGCGAGAGGACGAGGAACCACGAGTGTATCTTAAAACATTCGTGAAACAACTTATTTTTTTTTTTCTTTTTTTTTCTTTTTTCTTTTTCTTTTCAATGCGCTCAGAACGTAAACACTTCTAGCACAACGACGTGTACCGCAAAAGGTTCGTTAAAGAAATTTATGCGTGACTGCAACTTTCTACGCCTACCGCATCGCTTTATTTATGATTTTCTATGTTGGTGGTAATAGACGCTAACCTAAGTGACTTTATTATTTTTTTTCTTTTTTTTTTTTTTTTTTTTTTTTATTCTCGCGCCTTTGCATTATTCTAGATCATGGCTAAAGGAATAATAACAATTTCTCAAACATTTTATTGTTTATGAATAAAAGGTGCGCGATGTTTGTTTTACGGTAGTTGAACAAGAAAAAATATTTTTGGATCGTTCGTATTGTTAAATGTTTAATGCGCAAAAATTTTAAAGGAATAAAGTGAGAAATTACGAAATTTCAAAAAAAAAGGTTATGAAATAAGGTTCTATACGAAATTAAAACGTAGAATGAAAAATTTAAACAAGTTTTTTTTTTTTTTTTTTTTTTTTTTTTTTCATATCTTTTTTTTAATAAAAAGTATTCTGTTTCTTGCTTTGAGGTAAATAATTATGTAATTTTATATTTTTAATGCAATAAAAAAATGATGAATATTGTTTTTTCTTTTAATCATAAAATCATCGTCATTTTATAAGAATAAGTCAAGCTTATTATTTCAACAACGCGTTTAAATTATAAGATCGCATTTCTCCAGCACACGCATGCACACACATGTGCGCGCGAGCGCGCGCATAATTAAATCGTCCTCTCGTAACTCGCGTCCTCGCATGCGTACATACGAAAAACGTTCATCGATCTAACGGTCGCAAAACCGTTCTATCTTCAACTTAAACATGTATAAAAAGAATACGAACGTATACGTATGTACATACATATACGCGTGACGTGTGCATCCATCACACGTATACGTACGTACACATCTATCAAACGTAAATCTTAACACACGCAACCGCGCAGTTGAATTGTCCGCTGTACGTGACGTCGGTGATGAGCAAATCGGCGGCGGACGTGCTGGCGGCACGGCGCAAAGACGAGGTTGTCGTTTACGGTGAGACCCTGGCATCGAGCGTCGGTATCGACGGTGCCGAGCAATACGGGCACGATGTGCTTAAAGCAACTCGGCTCGTAACTACACCGCCGTTGAGGCCCGATCCCACGACGCCGGCTTACCTCATAGAGCAGCTCGCTCAGTAAGTATATCGATGGATGACGAGACGAAATGGGTTGTGTCGAGATGCCGACGTGCATAGGATTTGAATCAAGCTGCTGATTTCTTTTTTTTTTTTTTTTTCTTTTTTTTTGTTTTTTTTTTTTTCTGTCGATTTTATTGCGGTATTGTAAATATGATGATTTTATTAATAGACTTAGCTTGTTATAGGTAGATTGTATAGGTTCAGAAATTTTGTATCGTTCGATTAAAGGTGTAAAAAACGAACAATTTGGCATATTTAATAATAAGGCAAAATTTAATTTTCGCTGAATTAAATTTTATCGACAATTGAATACCGTTAGTATTAATGTATGTATCTATTCTACACAATCGGTGTAGTGATGGAAAAAGATTGTTATATTGAATTCAATCATATTTGGAGGTAGATTGTCTAAAAATAAAATTATATTTTTTTAAATTATTGAATAATAAGATTTTAATCGATATAGTCACTTTAAATTAACGTATTTATAATATTACATATACTCTTATATAATAATGAAATCTAATATGTACAATAATTTGACATCAATTTAAAACCTTTATCTATAAATAAACAGGCAATTCAATACGAGTAATCATATCTTCTTCATAAAATTTTAATCAAATTTTAAGTAACTCGATAATTTTTTTTTTTTTTTTTTAAAGTCGTTCTCTCTTCCTCGGACTTTTTTTTTTTTTACATCGATCTCGATGTACATAATCTTTTTTTTTTTGTCCGATACGTTATCGACGCATCACAACAACGCGGCAACATCGTCGCCATAAAAGTTCATCCATTAAATACGAGTCGATCGCAATTAGCAATTTATCGAGCGCAGATACAAATTCGCCTCGGGAGCATCATCTTTTTTCTTTATTTCGTTTTGTTAATTCACAGGGAGAGGAAAAATACCAGGGACGAGAGAAAACTTAACCGCGCTGCTAAAGTCACGGAATCACTTTTCCCGTGCTATTAGTTTTTGCGATCCAAAGAGCGAGCCAAAGAGTAATCGCCGAGAGTAGAACTGAACTCTAGAATGCGCATCGGCTATTCATTCAATTCGAAAATATTCTTCTCTTTCAACCGTTGCTTTTAGTTTGGAAAAAAATATTGTTTGACAATTCGCTAGAAATATTAATTTAAATAATTGGCGAATGATGAATCTTTGCAAGTATGAAAGTTTAATTTATTTAGCTCTTATTTAATGCGATGATTGAAAAAATTTGAATTATTTAAAAATGTAATCTTATTATTACTTAATAAAAAATTGTAACGTGGGTAATTGACAATTATAACTTGCATATTTTATAAAGAATTTAATATATTTTATACGAGAAATATAAAAAAAACTAATATAGCCACTTCAAATTATGAAATAATGCTTTTAAACTTATTAAGTTTTATAATTATTTTATTAATAGATTTAAACTCTAACATTACAAGTGAATAAAATCAGTAACCAGATTTTTTAATTTAGAAAAATAACAAAAATAACCTCGTGCTCTTTCTTAAAATAAAAAAAAAAAAAAAAAATAAAAAAAAATCTAATACCTATATCAATCATGACACAGAGACGACCTCCAAGTAACAGGAAGCGACAATTGCACATTCAACTCCGACCAAAAGGCACTTGGAAAAGATGATTTTTCAAAAATTCCAAACGGCGTAAACGGCGTCGAGGATCGTATGTCCATCGTCTGGGAGAAAGGAGTACACGCTGGTATAATGGATCCTATGCGTTTCGTAGCGGTGACCAGCACAAACGCCGCTTTAATTTTCAATATCTATCCTAAAAAAGGTATTATATCCGTCGGCTCCGACGCCGACATCGTCATCTGGGATCCGAGCAGAAAGCGCACCATTTCTGCTGAGACTCATCATCAAGCTGTCGATTTTAATATATTCGAGGTGAGATATTTGTCGATTATTTAATTTTTTTTTTTCTTTTATCTTTAGTTTGTCATTTTGATTTATCATTAATCGCATAAACCGTTGTCGTATAAATTTTGAGCGTGATATTTCGTAATAAATACTTTAACGGTATTATTTCGATTTAGATAAGCTTTTAATTTTCTGCAAATTATTTACCCCGAAAGAGAAAATTTAAACTCGAAACTTTTAATAACGATTACGATTAAAGTTGCGTGTTTTGTTTTATTTTAGAAAGTTTAAATTTACAAAAAATAAAACCATGTAAACTTTTATGACAATTGCCATTTGTATCATAAGGGTTAACGTTGAGGTCAATAGCGAACTCGCGACTGCATTGCGGTGAATTTAAACGTAGAGTCTATGGTCTATAAGCTGTATAGTCAATAAATGTTTATGTATAAGAAAAATCGATTTAATTATACTTTTATTGTTAGTTTTGTATTCAAAATAATACCCGGAGAAAAAATTTGTTGTTATATTTAAATGTTTTATATTTGTTTTAAAGATAAAATTACTCAGCTTTGACGATTTCTTTAATTTTCAAGTTTATTTTACAATAGCAATTATAAGAATGAGATAGCCTTAAAAAAAAATTAATGTTTAAGTTTTATGTTTAAAACTTCGAATAGTAAAAAAATAAATAATAATTATTGATAAATATGTCAGTAATACGTGATAAATACATCGATTGAAAAAAAAAATAAATAAATAAAAATAAATAAATAAATTAAACGTTGTTGAATTCATAAATAACTGTTAAACTATAAATCGACAACATTAAAGTTTAATATTGAGACAATATTATCTATAAAATAAAAAAAATTCAATTTATCGTAGGAAAAATTTTCACGCTATTACATTAT
Source organism: Chalcis sispes (assembly GCA_949987625.1). Lineage (NCBI taxonomy): Eukaryota > Metazoa > Arthropoda > Insecta > Hymenoptera > Chalcididae > Chalcis > Chalcis sispes. The sequence continues at coordinate 12,405,130 of OX465094.1, forward strand.
ATATTTCTTTGCACGATTCATGATGAACTACTCATATGTAAAAAATCATAATTAAAAAGAAAAAAGAACATATCACGAGTAAAATTTTTCACAGGGTATAGAAGTAAACGGCGTACCAGAGTACGTAATAGTAGGCGGTAGGGTTTGCGTTGACGAATGCGATCTGAAAGCGGTTCACGGCTTCGGCAAGTACATCGAAACCCAGCCTTATCCGGCGCACGTGTACGAAGCGATCGAGAAACGGGAGAAACGACTACGCGGTGTCGCCCGTAGCGAGGCCGACGTGCAGAAATTCGCCGAGGAAGACGCGGCTTTCGCCAAGGCGCGAGAAGCGGCGCGCGCCGCCAAAGCCGCGGCCGAGGCCGCGGCGGACCAAAATCATCATCAGAGCAACGGCACCTCATACGCCGGCGGTAGCGAACGACCGAGCACTATCAGCTGTGCGGCCACCTTGCCCAATTCCGCGGTCGCTACTCCTTCCATGAAGGGACCGAGAATGGAAGGACAAAGGAATTTGCAGGACTCGACATTCTCCATTAGCGGTACGAATGCGATGAGTTTTGCTTTTTTTTTTTTTTTTATTTATTTCGATGTCAAAATTTATTATAATCTTATCGATTTTATAAAGTAAAAAATTTAAAAAAATTAGTATTATTTTCTTTTGAATGAAAGATAAAAATATGAATTCATAAATTTATTTATTTAATAATTATAATTAATAGTCAAATAATTGAATTGCATTTTTTTATTTTACAAAATTTTAATTTAAATAATTTACCGTTACTGTACATCTGTTTATTTATTTTTATATTAAATAATTTAATGTAATAATTTTATTTTACAGAGGATTCTAAAGAAACTACACGATCTTGCATTCGTGTTAACAATCCGCCAGGTGGACGCAGCGCCGGTGGCTTTTGGTAAAGATTTTAATACGTGCACCTGCGAATTAAAAAAAAAATCAAAAGTAAAAAATGAAGAAGACTAAGCGATAGAAAGAAGTTGGAGCGAAAATAATGAGTTGCAAAGCATTGCTCTACCGCCTTTCATCGCTTCGAAGGGCCGGTTTTCTTCGAGGCTTGCGAATGATGTGAAATTTGTATTTGATGCTAAATAAGTTGACGAACTCGATATTCTATTCTTGGTTGGATCGAAAATCGATTATTATCATGCTATTATTATTATTGTACTTTATTGTGCTAATGCGCGAAAAAAACATGCAAGACGACGATGTTTTACTTCATAAATCATTGCTATTATACATGTTTTCGTTTTACATTGTGTATGTAATGTTTTTCTTTACACTGTTATCATACATATGTTTGTATGCATCTCAATATATAGTTTAATTTTTGTCTTTTGAAAAACTCTATTTGATGAAAATGTATTGTAAGATTTGTATGACTTTTTTTTAAGTGAGTAAATATATTTCATTGCACTATAATATCCAAGCGCAATTGCACCTAATTGCATACCAATTCATAAGAATTAAGAAAAATACTTGAAAATTATAATGCAGCTATATTCGCCTTTTACGCTCTTGCGATAGACTGCTATTCGACTATTCTCTCATCTTAATCATGAATGTCAGAGAAGACCTTTGAAGCTACCGCATACAAAAATAATAATTGTGCAGCTATCACGTTATTATATATTTAGTAATCGATATTTAGTGGATTATTATCGTTAAAAGCGCGATTACAGTTGTAATAATTGTTATGTAAGATGCTAAACGTTACCAATAGACAAGAAAAGAAAAGAAACAAAATGAAATCGTAATATTAATATTTGTCTTACTAAGTTGCGTGGATGGCATTGAGCGATTTATATACTGCAAAAATGTGCAAGTTATCGAAAAAATGTATCAACAAGAATATTAATAATGAAAAATATCATTTTGTAAGAGTAAAAAAAGACATATGACTTTTTTATTCACGCGAATTCTGTAGTAACACGACTAAGGATCGATATCTAAAAATAAAATTTTGTACTACAAATTTTATATGCCAATATATGTATGTCCGTCATTATTCATGTAGATTTTGATGAAAATATTCATTCAAATGCCAATCTACGCCTGCCTTGTGATAATTATATTATTGTGAAGATATATTTAAACATTCATGTTTCCAAATTTAATGAAAAATTTCGATCTATTAATATTTGCCTGTTGAAACTAAATTGGAATCTTAAGAGATTCGGCTTTTATCTATATACAAGAACTCTTTGAGTATTTGACGAAACACGCTTCTTAAAGACGTAAAATTATTATTATTATTAAAATGAATGTCTGTTATGATGTATCTGAGTCCTTATAATAAATATTAAACAATAAATATGTAAAAACTAACATTTTTTATTCCTTTTATTACAGTAATATTGAGAAAAGTTACATCAAAATATATTGCAATTCCATTTATTAATGAATAATTTTATTATTTGAATAATTTTGCTGAATTCAAACAGTGTATTTTTTTTAATTTATTCATAAAAATAACAAATAAATATTATTGAAATTATTATAATATTAATCTTATTTTTTTTAAATTAAATTATTACTAAAACTATTTTCAAATCAACTATACAATTATTAAGCATGTTGCACCAATAACGTAAAAATGGCATTAATATTTTATTTATTCACTCAACATCAACGGTTTAGAAAATCGATAATGATTGCTTATTTGAAAAATTTCATGTAAAATAAAAATTTACATGAATATCTGTATAAAAAATATGTAGAACGGTACCAAATAGTTGCTTTTATTATATGGAATATTTTTTTTTATAAATTTTACAAATTATTCAGCATTTAAAATTAAAAATAATTCATAAGAATTTATATCGCTGAAATTAAAAATTAGATTTTAAAAATTATTGAAAATTACATTATAGAAATTGAATTAAATTCAATAATCTAAAAAATTATTTACTGAATAAAATTATCCTTTCTTCTTATTAAAGTTAAATTCTAAAATTTATTACTATAAAATTATCAGTACATTTAAAAACTATAATTTAATCAATTATATCTATTTGTCATAAAAAATAATATAAAAAATACTTTTTCGTACTACTTTTTGTTTATATTTATATTAAATAAATTTGTATATTAAAATTTTGCACAACTTTAGAAATATTTTTATTATAGTAAATTTCAATGTTTAAATAAACAAAATTTACTTATTTAAATTTAAATTTTCCCGCAATATTCTGCATCGAGTGTGACCATAGAATTACTAGATAAAATTATTAATATTTTTAAGATTCTAATAAATATAATATATGAATTATAATATATTGTTAATTGCCATTTTTAAAATATATACAAACTAAAGCATAGTAGTAAAAGAATTATAAATTGAAAAAATTACAGGTACAAATATCGATGTTTAAAAAAATTAAAAAATCTAATTTTCAGTACTCACACAGATAATATCGGTCGTTGCTAATGCTAAGAAAATTGTTGAGAATTAATTTTGTATTAAAAATAAAGTCTAATTTTTATATTTTCCATTAAATCTTTTTCTATAATAAAGTATTTATTTGCATTATATATTACGTGATTAAAAACATTAATTCTCATTTATATAAATTTAAGCAGTTCTGCGAACTCACTGGATAGGTCTAGAATGCAATGTTATCGATGAAGCAGCTTGTATTTGCGTCAATACTGATGAACGCGTGAGAAACTATATTTTCCTCTCCTTTTCTCACTCATTGTTGCACACCACTGCACAACTGCCCCATTGCATTGGCGTGGTCAAATAACCTCGTACGCACGGTGACAACAGGCGACAACGTCGGGACATGTCAAAATTTTTGTGATGTCGTTGTTAAAGGTTAGTTATTAAAAATCATCCGTAATTTAATTTAAAATTATTATACGTATAAGTGTTGTTAGAAGATTTCCATAGTTGTTTGGAAAATTTCATAATTCTAAAAATACTATGACTATTTTCTTAGATATTTTTCGAAACAAACGAAAGTCGATCTTCGGACTGTGTATTTTTGGAACAAAACTTTTTAAACTTTGCTTATTTTTGAACGTGATCAACATTTCATTTATTAAAAGTGTTATAAGCAATATCATATTAATACATCATTAATGATAAATTAAGTATGAAAAACACACAATCTCAGTGATTTTTTAAAAATAACTGATTTTCAATACACAATATACATAATAAGAAAAAAATATTGTTGCCCTATCTCCAAGATTATAAAATAAACTTTTAACAAGCAAAACATATTTGTAACTTAATTATCGAATAGTAATATATTTTTTTTATAATTACAAGTAGTATCTTTATCATTTTAAAAAAATTGTTATTGTATTTTAATTATAAATAATATGATAAATAAATTTAGAACAAGCCCATTTAACAAATATTTCATGAAATATTGTGACATTTTTTTTTTTTTTCATATAGAGTCAATTTACATTTGAAGATGTATGGCCATGTATGCGACCAATTATTTTAAAACTCTTGAAGCAAGAACCAGTAACACACGGAGAATGGCAGGATCTCTTTTATTCCGTTCACCAGGTGTGTCTAGACGAAAAAGGTCCACCCAAGTTACGAGATGCTTTAAAAGAAGATATTATGGATTTCATCAAACAAGCTCAACAGGTATTATTGCAATAGATTTGTAAGTTGAATATCAATTAATTTTCTAAAATATATTTCAGAGAGTCATGGCACATCAAGAGGAACAAGCATTATTAAAAGCTTACATAGCAGAGTGGAGGAAGTTTTTTACTCAGTGTAATTATTTATCAACACCATTTAGACAGTTAGAAATATCGCTGCGAGGAAAAATAAGTACTAGTATGCAAAAAAAGAATCAACCCGATGAAAGTATTGTGAGAAAAGTTAGTTACATATACATATTTAAAAAATTATCATTAATATTCGCATTATTAATGTATAATAAAAGTTTAAAAATTTTACATTTCAATTGAATGTGCAGTATATTTTATTTATTTAAATGTTCAATTGTACACAGTAACTTAACATTTCTACTAAAATAACACTTTTATAATTTGTATAATATAATAAAATATTAGTATTTTACTTTTTGAAAAAAAAATATCACATATAATATTTCATGTATTATCTGACATTTAATTATATACTGTATTTTTTTATAGTTAATGTTAGGCAACTGGAATCAAAGCATATTTAACAATATTAAACAAAGGCTTCAAGATTCAGCCATGAGGCTAGTAAGAACTGAAAGAAATGGAGAAGTTTTTGACACTCAGCTTGTTATTGGCGTCAGAGAATCATATGGTGAGGAATTAATTACAATTATTTAAAAATGTTTCATTTTATTTACAAATTGCAATTTTTTTTTATTCGACTGGTTTTAGTCACTTATACAAAAATGTATTTTTAATTAATTTATCATCATAGTAATATGATTTTTATTTAAATTAAAAAAATATTTAATTAATTAATTCTAATTTTATAGTGAATCTTTGTTCCAATCCATCTGATAAACTTGAGATTTATAGAAATAATTTTGAAGCTGCTTACATTGAAGAAACTGAAGCTTTTTATTGGGTTAAAGCACCTGAACAGTTATCAATGTATGGAGTAGAGAAATATATGAAATATGCAGAAACAAAATTAAAAGAAGAGGAATTACGCGCGCATAAGTACCTCGAACCTGTAGTAAATTGTTCTAGCGTACAATTGTTAATGGAAAGGTGTGTCAAAGTCTTAGTAGCAAATTTTAAAAGTGTGATACTCGCTGAATGTCCAAGAATGATACAACAGCATCAAACAGAAAGTAAGTTTTTTTCAAATACATCAGATGTGATAAAACGATTTATTTTCTGTTGTTAGTTTTTGACTATTATAGTTAAGATATTTTTTTTGGGAATATTTTTAAATAGTAGTGGTTTTCCGTTGCTTCTACGACTGAAAATGTTTTAACGTCGATTTTTTGTATTTGTATAACGAGACTTGTGGTTTTTAAAGGTGGGCTCTGAACTACCTGAGCCCTTATATGGTTTTTTGAATGAACACAATCCTATTAAATTTATTTTATTTAGTAAATCTTTGGGTTGTTAAACGAATCTCGCGGCCTACCATAGAAAACTTTATTTTTTATGAAAATTAAAATGTTATAAATAAATTTATAATTATTGATGTCAAAATTCGAATTTTATACAATTTTTCTTTATTCTTAACTCATAACTTGAAAAATTTATATTAGATTTAAAAAAAATATATTAATTTTTATTTTATTTATTTATTTATTTTTTTTTTGAATAACAGTATATAGTAACAAAATATATATGTGCCTTAAAAAATTTTAATTCATTATTTTTATAGAATTACGATTAATGCTGAAACTAATGGACCGAGTACCAGATGGAGTGATGCCTATGTTGGTTGATTTAGAAGTACACATAGCGACAGCAGGTCTCGACGATATGATGGCTGCTGTAGACATAATTACTCAAGACTCGGAAAAATATGTAGAACGGTTACTTGATCTGTTTCGACGCTTCTCTACTCTCGTGAAAGAAGCCTTTGATGACGATCCACGCTTCCTTACGGCTCGTGATAAAGCTTATAAACTTGTTGTTAACGATTCATCCGTCTTCAAACTAGATTTGCCGATAAGACAAACCGGTGCTCCCGTTGCTCCAACTTCATCGGTTGCGAATTTGTACACCGTCGGTACTCTAAATAGTATTAATAATAAACCTATGATGAATAACAACAATGGTCAACCTGAATCCAAATGTCCCGAACTTCTCGCTAATTATTGTGATATGTTACTAAGAAAGACGCCACTTAGTAAAAAACTCACGTCTGATGAAATCGAAACCAAACTGAGAGATGTAGTATGTATTTAACTAAAAACGATAACTATTTTATAACTAAAGATTAAAATAATTAAACAAAATTGAGAATTTTTTTTAACAATTTACTGTTAAGAAAATTGAAAAATATTTTTAAAATCCTCTATTATTAAAATTTTATTCAGATTAATATTTCATACTATAATAATATTTTAATATTTATTACAGTTATTAGTACTGAAATATGTTCAAAATAAAGATGTCTTTATGCGCTATCATAAAGCACATTTAACCCGACGTTTGATATTAGACACGTCTGCTGATTCTGAAAAAGAAGAAAATATGGTTGAATGGCTACGAGAAGTTGGAATGCCTGCAGATTACGTTAATAAATTAGCACGAATGTTCCAAGACATAAAGGTTTCGCAAGATTTGAATCAACAATTCAAAGAACAATGTCGAGCTGCTATTGCTGACAGCATTAATATTAAAGTACTTATTTTTTAAATTTATAAAATGAAGACAAAAAATAACTTACATTTACCCGTTAATTATATAAATTATACCATAGTAATATTTTAAAATAAATAAAATGTAGAAATTTATTTTTAATTTAATTTTTAGATTCTAAATGCAGGTGCTTGGGCAAGAGGTAGCGAACGTGTTACAGTTAGTTTACCACTTCAGCTCGAAGATTATATACCTGAAGTTGAAGAATTTTATAAGAAAAAACATAATGGTCGAAAATTACAATGGTATCATCATATGTCTAACGGCACGGTACATAAAATAATTTTTTAATTTTCATTTTTTTTTTAATTGTATTGAAAAAATATTGATGAATTTTAAACAATAATATTCTTTTACTTTTGTTCAATTAGAGAAAATACCGTTTAAAGAAAAATATAATTTGAAACAACATTAAAAATAATTAATTTAGTATTGTATTAGATAATAATTTGATTATTGCATTGTGAATCATTCTTTACATAAAATTTCTAATGCATATGTAAAATAATCGAATAACAATTTCAGATAACTTTTTCAAACCAAGTTGGGCGATTCGACGTAGATGTTACAACATTTCAGATGGCTGTTTTATTTGCTTGGAATCAAAGACCTTTAGAAAAAATTTCATATGAGAATCTTAGACTTGCTACAGAGCTTCCAGATCCAGAATTGAGACGAACGTTGTGGTCACTTTGCGCCTTTCCCAAAATTAAACGACAACTAATCATCGCAGATCCACCCGCGAATAGTCCCAAAGACTTCTCGCAAGCGACGAAATTCTGGGTCAATCAAGAATTTGCCATTATGTAAGTAAAAATTCGAAACAACTTTGATTTCGCACAAACTATACAAAATCTTAAATAAATTACAAATAAAAAGTCAATAGTTAATTTAATTAGAGATAATAATAAAAGATTATTGCAATAAATTGATATTAAAAACTTTTTCACTAAATAACTTTACTTTGATAATATAAAAGTAAATTTAAAATAATTTAAAAAAATTAAAAAAAATTTAATTATAATTTCTTTAAAATGTGCAAATCAACAAAAGTGTATTCAATTTTATTTTAGCAAAAACGGTAAATTACAAAAACGAGGAAAGATCAATCTTATAGGTCGCTTACAATTATCAACTGAACGTAGCAAAGAAGAAGATAACCAATCTATTGTTCAACTTAGGATATTACGCGTACAAGTAAGTTTATTTAATTTCAAATAGATTTTATCATCTGTAACTAAAATATAAAAAAATAACTTTATTAATATACTAATGCATAAAAAAAATTAAAACTGATGATTGAATTTGTTATTTTTAGGAAGCTATTATAAAGATTCTAAAAATGCGAAAGAAGATAAGTAATAGTCAACTACAAACTGAATTGGTTGACATATTAAAAAATATGTTTTTACCAAGTAAAAAGATGATTAAGGAGCAAATTGAGTGGCTTATAGAACATAAATATATTCGAAGGCATGATAACGATATCAACACATTCGTATACATGTCATAACGATAATTATGTATGAAAATCGCTCAAGTTGGTCCTTGATTAATACATATATTTTTGTAATAACTTGAGTTGCATAACAAAGCCTCAAGTTAAAAATGTGGCGTATTTGCAAGTTATGTATTAAGTGAAAAATCATACTTGTAATGTAAACTATGCTGCTGCAATTGCAATTGATGATGGTGACTGTTTTCTTGATTGAGAAATTCATGATGGGTCAAGGTTGCTTTAAAATTAAAAAAAAAAAAAAAAAAAAAAAAAAAAACCAAGTAAATTGTACATGCATTTGTAAGGCAATAGCGATAGCTTTGAATAATTTTAAGCTAAATAAAATAATAAGTTTTTAAAAATTTCTCTTGGTTATTTTATTAACGATTTTAAGGTGACCGCCCGTAATTAATTTTTTTCGAGCATAAACATTGTCTTACAAGAAATGCACTTAAATCCCAGGAAAAAAGTTATGCATAATCAGACATAATCATTACTGGTGTATAATAAATTATTCATTTTAAAAAGTTTAATATTTATATATTCTTTCATAAGTTTCTCAATCCAAAATAATTACATACCCTGTTTCAATAAAATGAACTTTATTGAAATTGTATTTACATATGTTTAGTTACAAGTGCATTAGTTTAAAATATTAATAAAATAATTGTTGTTTTTAAATAATATAAAGTAATATTAATTTTAAAAAATAATTAAAATTAATAAATTATGATGTTCGTGATATTTAAATGGATTTTAAATATTTATTTTATTTTGGATTGCATTTTTATTAAACAATCTTAAGTTAAATAAATATAAATAATATATTTTTTAATATTTATTAATAGTTTAATGCGTTAAAAAATATGGTACTTTATTAAAATTTGCTAACTGTATAAACATGTACATAATTTTTTTCTTAGGGATTAAAATTTATTTCAAGTAATACAAATAATTAATATAAATATACATTAAAATACTAATTCAGTTATTGTAAATGTAGCAGCTTAATAAATTTACGAATTGCAAGGCCTTCTACAAAAATAATATGGCCTAAATGATTAGATTTTTTTTAATTACAATATTTTAATTATCTAACTAAAAAAAATGAAAATTTTTTTTTATACATCAATATAATTTATATTATTACTATCCACATTTTAAAAAAATGTTTAAGTTTAATTATTTACAAAATAATACTTTTTTACAAAATTTAAAAGCTTTATCACTGTATTTTTACAGTATATAGATAGAACTTAAACAATTAAGAATATAAAATTGATAATTGACTTATTTTTTTATTTTATTCTGTAAAGAATTTTATTAAATCATGTTTTTTATCCAATTTGTACTTAGCCTTTCAAACGAAGAATAGTATTAGTGATGATCAAAAAACTATAAATATAGAAACTGTATGTTTTAATAACTTAAGTATGAATTCAACTGTTATTGATTTTTCCAATGCAGTGAATAACAATGATTTGTATAAAGCCTTTGTAATATTTAAGCGTTGATAAAATTAGAGTGTAAGTAATTCAACAACTGAATTGAAATATTTTAATTAAAGTAAGATTAATTTTTTTCAAATCATTTCTTTTTTACATTTTTATATTTACTTTTATGCTAGTATTTTACCTATGACAATTTAGAAATTTTTACTGAAATTACGAGATAGCAGTAAAAATAATATTACAATTTTATTTGAATTTTCTAATTTAATACGTATGTTTTTATAAATTGATTGGTGGATTTTTTCTTGTTATTAATTTCTAAAATATTTCCAACTTTCTTGATTTAAATTTTTTATAAAATAATTGTTAAAGTGTAATATTAAAGTTTTTGATTAAATTATTTTATTTATTATTATTCTTATATTTTTCTTTGTAAATAATTTTTAATAAAAATATTTATTTAAATTTTATTTTTATTTATATAAAAATAGTTTAATTTTTTAATTAAAAATCAAAAGACCTTTGTATATACGCACATGCGTGTATATAAACTAAAAAATATTAAAATTTTTCTTTATGAGGGAGATTTTTTACTGGAAGTATTTAAAATAACTATAAACAACTTACGTATCTTTTATTTACATTATTTCCATCAAAACTGACACATTTTTTCTGTTAAATAATCTCGCAAAATAATAGATTTTTTTACTTATATTGAATTTTGATACGAATTCATTTAAGTACGCATAACTCAGACTTTGCAGTGTGGTAGGTTTAAGACTTGCTGCACCCTAAGTAAAAAGGAAAGAAAAGCATAATAAATTTGTTGTTTTTTTTCTTTATACATATGTCTCATACATATGTACTTTACATATACATACACACATATATACACATATTCACAATTAATAATGAAATACATTCATACCATAAATTTTGGTGTTAAACATTTTTTGTATTTTGCGTTCATCCACATAAATGATTGTTAGCTCTATCATTTTTTTTTTAAACTTTTTTTTAAAATACCCCATGAAAAAAATTCAATTTTTACATTAATCAAAGATGTTTTAGATTTTTCTCTCAATTTTTATTTAATTTATGTAAAATTGGAGTACAATAGCTTTTATTCTTGTTGATTAAAAATTCTTACAGAATATTTTTTCTAGGGGTTTGACAAGATTTCTTTGTATCATCATAAATCTGCTTTCATAAACTTTTACTTATTTCTCGAGTATAATATTCGTTGAGATTTATGTTATTAACTAATGTTTAAAGCAACAAGGTAATTAATTATAAATAAATATGATAGTTTTATATGACCACTTGCAATAACAAGCATCAAACAGTGAAAACTTTCTTTTCTTATTTTTGTGTTATAGTGAAGAAAGAGTTTGCTACTTGTGAACAGGTAAATATTATATTTATTATATTAAAATATTGAAGATGTAGGAAAATTGAAAACATTTATTAATTTTATTTTTTAAAATTAAAAAATCTTACAACTTTTTTTATTTGATCTTGAAAATTTTGTTAATCAACTCATAAAATTATTTTATCTAATAATTTTTTAATGTTTTAGAAAATGATAAAATTGCATGAAAAAATATTTCATACATTATATATAAATAAAACACACATAAATTTACCCATTTTTTTTAAATCTAATTATATAGTCATGTAGATTATTAAGTGCTAATCATTTTTTCTTTTGTAAATTGATTTTTGTAACTTTTTAAACACTATATAACACTAAAAAACTTATTTAAGGAAAATGGACCATCATTATAGTGACGACCATACATTTAACATGTCTCATTTTTACTTTTAAGATTTGAAAAACGACTAACAGAAAAATTCTTCTAGGACCTAAATATTACATTCAACAACTTTTAATAGTTTTGTTACTTCTTACAATTTTTTATCTTTTATTTTAAATCGAAATTGTCAATTTTTATTTTTGACTCATTATTTTGAATATTTAATAGATACTCAAGATTTGATTTTTCAAAATGCTTTTTACCATATAGATTTTTTTCTAAGTTTTCTACAGAAGCAGAAAACGCTGATCGATATTCAAATTATTTTATACACAATATATATATATATATATATATATATATAATGTATGTAGAACTTGATTGATCTATGCAAGATTTTTTATTGAATATGCACAATAACTGTATAAAACTAACTTTTTCTGTCATTACGAAAATAATCGATCATGTGTACTGGAGCAGGACATTAACACTTTGCTGTTTTAAACTTGACAGATCCTTAAATAGGTGAAAGAAGTGATAAAAATGTCAATGATGCGCACAAAAACTTATAGCCATCAATGACCTTTTTGCATTCAATTCCTAAGTAACACATGCCACTACAAAGTCGCTTTATATATATATTTATTCATTTATTTTATATTAGGCAGCCATTTCTTAAATATTCGTGTTCGAATCGCTAATATTAGGGAAAATATTATATATAAATACACAAAATATAATTGCAAATATTTTTATCTATATAAAATTATTAAAAAATAAAATTTTTATAGTTTTGTAAAATTACTAAATTGTAATAGACAGTAGATAAAAATTAAACTTTTTAAAATTTATATAATTTTTTTTCAGATTACTGCAGCATTCTTTGAAAAGGATAAATATGAATGAAAATTTAAAAAAAACAGATCACACAACAGATGACACATTTTAGGTAGAAAAATATTTAAAAAACTTAATATATAGCCATAATTTTTTATACACAAAAGTATGTACATTAACACGTATAGAACGTTATTAAATTTTGAATATACACATACGTTTCACATTTAAAGAGAACCTGCAGTTAAATATAAAAAATGTTTTAAATTTAAATAATTTTTAATACATTTTCATATATGTATATAATTTATGTTTTTATAATTTTTTATTTGGTGTTTAAAGAATGTTTTTCTTTTACTAAAATAAAAAATTAATTTTTATTATACATTCAATTTAATTTATAAATAAATATCGTAATATAAAATTTTATAATGAACAAATTATATAAATTATTAACAATAGAATAGAAATAAATAGTAATTAAAGACAATTTATCAAAAATTTGTAAAATAATAAAAATAAAAACCGACCTACAGGAACCCTGTTTTCGATTTCAGTTTTAACGCCGTTTTAAATTTTTTTAGCATTTTAATATACCCTCAAGAAATATTAAATTAAAGAATCTTGGGGTATAAAAAAAAGCTGGCCAGCAGCATAATACCATTCAATTTTTTTTTTTTCAAAAATTGATTTTCATCAATTTCAAATTCTTCAATTTTTTTTACTCATTCTTTGTTCTGACACTGTAACACCGATAACGAAGTACGGCTTGATAATAGAACAACTGGTATCATTAAAATGTCACATATTCTTAACGTTTATCTGTTTTTTTTTTTTTTTTTTTTGTTTGCTTATGTATATATTGATAAAGGATAAACGTTTTTCACCCTTTGGATGGATCATTACGTGCGTATTTATGGTTCATTAACTTTTATATAGAGCAGACGGCAAAGGAAGAAAGTGCTTATTCAAATTTTTGTTTGATTTTTTAATGCAGATCTTTGACGATTTTTTTTAATATTTTATTTCATTTATTTTTAGTGCATAGTGAATATTGACTAGAATATTCCAAGTATATGAAATTAATTAATCATGAACATGTAAATACTAATTTTAATACGAGAAGTAAACATTAAAATAATTTTTTAATTATGTTCCTTAAAACTTATATATTTTTATATAACTTATAAGTATACTAATATATAATAATATAATCTCATGTAAAAATGTAAAATACTTATCTTAAATTACTATAATTTAAAAGATCAAAATTCACATAAATTTTAAACTGTTATCCTTTTTCAATAACAAAAAATTAAACAATAACTTGCTTGAAAATATTAAATAAAAAATCGCCAAAAATTTTTTGTAATATTTTTGTCTTCTAATTCTCACTTTAATTAATAGTCATCAGGACAACGAGTGTGCGGTAAGCGGCCAGCGCTCTTAACAGCGTTCCCTGCGGTCTCACAGATGTGTACAACAATACCTGGTTGATTTGTCCCTCCAGGGTGAAGTTCATGACTTTCTCCTATAAAAGAGTATAATGTGATAATTTTAGATGATTGAAAAATATTTTTAGATTTAAATTTGATTAAAATTTTATTTAACGCAGAATCGAGTAAATATTTATGAGATTATTTTATTTTAAATTAAATTTAATATGTGATAAAATTAAAATAAAACTAACTTTTAAATTAATTTATATATGTTTTTTATATGTATTTTGTTTTATACATTTTATTTATTTAATGTTACGTAAAGCAAAAATTTATTTATTATTAAACTAACCTGGAGTTAAATTAGCAATTGCAGCAAGTAAATCATGATTAACTAAAGGTTCATTTTCTTCGCGAGGTTCCCAACCTACTGGTGGAGATGCTGGTGGAGATATTAGGAACTGTTTATGAGGTGCAGGAGGTTGCAAGTGACGATCTTCAATATCTACATTATGTATCAATTTTAACAGAAGTTAAAAATTTAATATTTTAGTATTGAAATATAAATTCTTCTATATATAATAAAATTATAATGGACTCAAATATATGTAACAATATTTTTTTTTAAATACTTAATGAGTAATCTTTACAAAATCAATAATCTTTAAAATTTGTATGGATTTGCCTCCTACAAAACTACCAAATCGATTTTTAAAAAACTTATAATAATAGCCTGTTTCCGGAATTAGCACATACGGCAAATTTTTTCAAAATCGGCTCATAGGAAGAAAAGATATCTTAATTTAAAGTTTTTCACGCATACAAGCTTGCGGGCACAGTTAATATGCGGATTAAAATCGCGGGATGCATACTAGTATAAAAATAAACAAAATAAATATTAAATATATAGAAATAAAATTATAGTCAGAAGTTAAATATTTCAAATGTTTTCTATAATAACAAATTTACCAATAGGCGTTACAGGCTGTGCAAAATAGCAGTTTATGTCAGTTTCTCCAAAATGAGTTTGATGCAACTGTATCCTTGCTTGAGCTGCTGCACTTGGTGAACTGTAATTAACTCTCATTCTTCTAAAAGATCTGAAGTACTGAAATGTAGCATCTTCTCCAAATTGTTTAAATAGTCTTTCGATTTCCACCTAAAATGTAAAGTATTAAAATTATAATTATGTTATAATAATAATTCGATTGACCCTATATGCATATCACTTTAATTAGATAAATGTTAATTAGACTTGATTGAACTATTGAGTATTGAATTCTAAAAAATTTATTGAACATTTATATTTACCTTGAGTTCATCTGATTTAAAAACTCTAGGATCCACATTTGTGACAATCACAGACATTGGTAAGTCTTCATCGTGTATTAAGTCTTCTAGAGTTCTTGAAGATACATCTTCACGATTTTGGTCTTTTGTGCAATTTAATTCTAATTGTTCAAAGTTAGGATGAAGATTTGGTAAACCATCTACTTCATTAATAATAATATTTTCTGACTCTTCAGACTCTTCATCCTCGCCAGTACTTTTGCTTCTTTTTTCTTCCATTTTTTTGCTTCTTCTTGTTGAGATTATTTCTTATAAGATTAGTACTAAAACAATAACATATATTTTTCTGATGCAATATATATAAATAATCAACATAAATATATATTAGGATTAATAATCAAAATTTATTTTCTACAAAACATATTTTAATTTTTTAATGATGTTTTTATTTAGAAATGCTGAATAAATATATCTATACATATGCATTAATACATCTACATGTGTGTGTGTGTGTGTGTGTGTGTGTGTGTATGCGTGCGCGCGCGCGTGTTCGTGTGTATATCTATAAATAAATTTCATTATATTTAATTATAATTTTATAATATATTTTACCCTTATGAAATTATTGATAAAGATGATTGATACTTTGCAATTGAGAAGTATGCTATTAATTTTCAATTAAATATTTTTTTAAATCATGATTTCGAAAAATTATTTTAGAATTGTACAATTAAAGATAATTAACGCATTGAATATTTATTTGCTTTACAAACTAGACAACTTGCTATATTATTGATAATTCTAGTTTACAATAATTTGGTTATTGTAAAAACAAATACAAAAACATTTTTAAAGCAATAAGATCCTTGTTAGATGTATATATTTAATTTAGTTATACAAATAATTTTTTTAGTAGGAGTTTAAATTTTGTAATAAATACTAATTATATAAACATAAGAAATTTGGTTTCGCTTGTCAATAAAATTTAAGAATTACATCAATTTTATTATAATTATTAAAGTAAACAAATATATTTTATTTAAGCTGGAGTCAAACTTTACTTATTTCAGTTTTAAAAAGTGAAAAATGATAAAGAGATACTGGAATTAAATACATCTTATGTGTACTAAATACTTAATAAGCATGTTCAAAATAGTAAGAGTATTGTTGTTAACTTACTTTATTATGAGAGAGCCTTTAATATATTAATGCCTGTAGTCAATTCAATATGACCCCCGGCAAAAGCTCACTTAGATGTTTTTGTTATTGAAATTTCGACAAGATCACCGACAGCTCTCCGGGCCTCAATATATTTTTGCCCAGAAGCAATAGAAGCGTGCAATAATGGATTTCCATGAAGGTATAACACGGATCCCAGATGACTTTTTCAAACAATTCAGATTTCCCTAGAAACTCATGAAAGACGGCGATTGCTGCATCACTACAATTTCTCTTCACCTCCTGTTAATTAGTTATTTACAATCTTCGCTCTCGACTCTCCTACGACGTGACAGGTCGTAATACATGGTTTTAATTTACTTGGATATTTGGACAGATTTTCATGTGAGCGGCTGTCACTTTGTTTAAATTTAAATATAAAGGATTATTCATATTGTTTTGTTTCAAAAACTAATTTGGAAAATATTTTTTAAATTTGTTCAAATTATAATTACCAAAATATTAGTGAATAGATCGATTTTTAATCTATGCATTTAATGCATAGATTGCATAAAAAATTAAAACTTGAATTAAAACATATTTTAAATAAAATATTCAATTAGTATTTGATTATAACAATTTAAATTAATCTAGGAAAATATTTTTTTGGATTTTTTTATAAAAGAACGAAAAAATCTTATTACATAGAATAAAAATTGATATTGCTAAAAGAATTGTTTTATTGCATGATTTGCATATTTTTAAGAATTTCGAGGTTGTGAAATATCCCTAATATAGTGATTAAAGGCCATTTGCACGTGTGAAATATCGCAACGCCCTTGCTGCAACAGCGCAAAAACAGAAATTCAAAAAAATTTTCTATAATAAACGACAAAAAATTCAAAACCATTTAATTATACGTCATATTAAACTCATTAAAGCAGAGTAATTTTAATATTTTAAGAGTAATTTAAAAAAAAAAAAACAATTACAAAGTATTACAAAGTATTGCAAAGGTTATACGTGTGGTGCGGTAAGTTGGTACGTTTATTTTTGAGAACTTTTTAATCTTCATAAAAATTAAAAAAATTATTAGATTATTTGTACAAACATTCAGTGTTAAAACATAAAATATTAATTATTTAAAAAATCATGAAAAAATAATCTTAAACTTAGTTACCAACGTTTAAAATAATTTTAATAGTGTAATTAAAACGTATAAAAATAAAAATACAAGGTTAGTACAAACGAACTAATGAACTTTCTGAAACATTCTTAAAAGTTCGATTTGTAAATCATGTAATAATAATAATAACAAAACTAGTCCACTCCGCTATTATCATGACCTAAATAAATAAAAAGGTTATAGTGAACTTCCGCATAAAAATTCAAAATAATTCATGGTTGTATATTTGCATGTATGTTAAACTTTACATATACGTATAAAATGTGTATGAGAAAGCATTTTTAAACCATCCATAAGTGTTTAGAAAATTTTTAAGTTTAAAGTAAAAATTGAGCGCGCGTATATTTAAAAACGAAAGAGGACTAACTAAAAGGAGGACATTTGCACACAGCATACATAGTATTGCCGATGGATACGAAATCACGATGCGATGAAGAGGCTCGCGCAACGAGTACGCAGGAGTCTGAGCAACGCTGGCGCTACATCAGCGGCGCACCCGCTATACGACGAACAAAACATGTCGACATCGACGATGGAGGGTTCGTTGAGCAAGTGGACAAACGTTGTCAATGGCTGGCAATATCGATGGTTTGTGTTAGATGACAATGCTGGATTACTTTCTTATTACACGGTGAGTTGAATTTTTTTATTTTCATTTTTTATAAAATTAATATCGGAAGCTTAAATTCAAAAAAGATATCGGATTTAATAGGTTAAGGTCAATACTTTGATTTGTTTTGCATCTCCTTCTTGATTACAATAAAGACTAATGTAAATTTTTTTAATATATTTATTTTTCTTCATTTATTTTTTAATAATTTAATAAACAAATAATTTGTACATGTGGGAGATTCAACTAAGTGTCAAAAGTTGTTAATAGAATGCCATTCAAAATGTCATTTAATTTCTTTATTGAATAATACAAAATTTTAAGTGTTTAAAATATTTTGATTTAACTAGAGAATTTAATTTTATAATTATTTAATTAATATTAAAAATGCTGAATTAATATGAAAAAACTAAATTATAAAATAAGTGTTATGCTAAAAGTACATAAACATACAAGTGTATGTTTTAAAGTAAATAAAACAACAATGATCAAGGTTTATTTGTTTTTCATTGAATATATTTAGCCTATTAAAAATTAAACACATTTATTAAATGTATAAAATAAGAAATCTTTATGTATTTAATATATTTAATTTAATTTCTGTATTAAATTTTTATTTTATTAGCCATAAAGTGGAATGATAAAAATTATGATATAAATTTTGATAGTATTTATTTTATGAATATTAAAAATTTTTTATAATTATTATTTATTCATCAATAAATTTGATTATTTACATCATAATATGTATTTATTTTTGTATATTTACATGATTTATATTTTTTTCTAACAATTAGTAAATAGTGATATAATTATTGCCGACAAATCAAACTGATTGATAGAATTATATAACAAATAGAAATATAAAATCGATTGACAACAATTTACTTACAGTACTAGTAAGTTTTTAAATGAGTTTGAAGTTTCCAACGTTGGAGTCCAACGAAATTTTTTAAAAACTGTTTTTATTTAAAATTTATATTTATATTATTTTACTCTTATTGTTTTGTAGCATAACCTAATATTCAGATATCGATTTAAATATAATTTGTACATTTTTAGCAGCTTTATTTAATTGTTAACATTGCAAACTTCAGGCCCATGTTTTTAATTTACACGCTTTGCATTACTAGAAATTAGACTAATTTTTCAGTTTATTAACTTAAATTTATTTTATATAACAAACTTATTGAACATTTTAATTAATATTTTTAAATTAAAAATAATTTTTAACCAATTAAATAAAAATATTTTTTTTTTTTTTTTTTTTAATGAAAGAAAATCTTGTGTATTGTACATAAATAGTATTAACTTTTTTTTGCTATTGACTATGTATAAATAAAAATGTACTGATAAAATAAGTTCAGAAATGTAAATTTAAATTTATAAACTTAACTTTCAAATATCGAATAATTATAATTTACTGAATTTACATTGATTTGCACATTTTTAATTGAATTCTATTTTACATATTTCATTTAATTGGAAATATTTAACTATTTTTGGGTTTTGTTGGTTCATTATAATTTTTTTTGTAGAAATTGTAAAAGAGTACAACGTTTGCTAAAAGATTTAAGGCCATAACTGTAGCTCCCCATTTTGGTACAGTACAGTATGACATGAAAGCTTGAAATGTGTGGCCTAATAAAAAGAAAAATTGTAGCTGGAAAATAAAAATATAATATACATATAAATATATACAAATAAATAGAAATAAATAAATAAATAAATAAATAAATAAATAAATAAATAAATAAATAAATAAATATATATATATATATATATATATATATATATATATATATATATATATATATAGTTAAATTAAAATTGAAATTATTACATTTAATAACTCTATACATTAATCATGCTAATTAATTATAAAAAAAATAATTTAAACATTAATTAAAATGAAATAATTGAAATAATTAATTCAAATATTATGCATTATTTTTAAAAAGCATTTTGTACAATATCTTAATAGCAGTAAATTACCATCTGTATAATTGTGATATATGGTTTGAAATGTTTAACCACTATTTGTACATTTGGCCCTTGACTACTAAGAAAATAATATGTGTACATAATCACATGAACACATGAGTTTACAAAAATTGGTACTGTAGCCATTCCTCCAGGAAAGAATTTTACTGATATTACAGTTAAATAAATTGTTGAGATATGATGGTACACATGAAGAAATGAAATTTGTCTATTTTTTTTTCTTAATACAAAGACAACTGTTTCCACAAGATCAATTATTTTGAGAATTAATGTCCAATAAAAAACTTTTGCAAGCTGAAAAAAAAAATTTTTTAAGTATAAAATATTAGACAAAATGAAATTTTAAAATTAAAAGATTTAAATAATTTTATTAAAAATACTTAACAAATTTTTCATAAGCAAGGTTTTTTTTATGACATTCCAATTTTAATTTTAAAATTCATTTAAAAATGAAATAATTTATTCAACAGAGGTAGTACTTAAAGATTGGAAAAATCACTTCATTAAAAAACTATGGTATATCATTTGAAAACGAATAGATGAATCTATTATAAATTTTTTATTGTGTGCAGGTTAAAAATGTATAGAAATATTTATATCACTATTTTATTTTGAAAAAAATTTTGATTACTTAATTTCAGATATATCAATTGCACTATTTTAATAAAATACATTTACTTAATAAATGATAAAAATTAAAATTATTATTTATTATAATATTAAGTAATAAAACTCAATTTAAGATAAATTAAAGTCATTAAGAATTATTTCGTAACTTTTTTTATATCTTATTAAAAAATTAAATAATACTTGCTTTTGAATAGTCATTGGAATTTTTTTTTTGTGCAATTTTAAATAAATAAAATAAAATTAATAGGTGAATTAAGATAAATTATAATAAATCAATAAAAAAAAAAAAAAACTTACTTCCATGGGTGAACCATTTGTCGCCTTGTCGACGAATACGCAACCAATACCAATATCACTGAACAATCCATATTTGACACTTGCGTAAACTATCCACGTATTATATATTATTTGAAATATATTATAACATTTTATAAAGATTTTGAGACTGTACGGCCTCTTGTTTTCCATATATTTTGGTCCGCATCGTAGCACAAAATATAGGTAGGAGAAAAATATGACGAATACTATCCATTCGTGTTTGACCGGCCACCAATCTACCGTTCTTTCATCTGTAACACATATAATAGAATAGTTTCACAATTTTAATAATAATTTCTATTTATTTTTTAATTATTATCACTATCAAATTTGTACATTTTTTATTTACATACAATTTTTTTAATTTTACCGATATTCTATAAAATATCTGATAAAAGGTTAAATGGTTGTTTTCTTTTTTACTTTTTATATTTTCGTACAACGAATAGTTGTAGTAATTTTAAAGCTATTCGCAATTTGAAATAACATATCTTATATAGTTAACGAATCGCTTGCTTGAATATTCAGCGAACACTTCATGCGTGTGAAAATGTAGACTCTGGAATTAAGAATTGTCTAACTTGAATTAAGTAGTCTTCGAAATAGTCTGTTAATGCTGCGCGTTGCTCAAAACGTTACATACTACGCATGGCTAAAAGTTTTCCATGTTTGAAACAACTTTGAAATAATTTTTTATTTGTAAAAGCGATTGAAATTATTTATGCGTTATAACTCTTGACAATTAAAATTTTAGTCACTTTTTACAATTTTTAAGATTTTCTTACTTATTCGCATTCACATGTGCAAAATCCAAAAAAAATTTAATCACACAATCATTAGATAAACCTTTTTTGTAAAATTTTTTTTCTGCACATTATTATTTTAGGTTTGTTAATTTTTACATACGTTTATTTACGTATGAAATTTATTTATTACAAAATAAACCAGTTTATAACGATTATTATTATTATGTGTATTTAGTGTATAACGCTAGTTAATCTTTCAAAAAAAAATAAATTCTACGCTTAAATCAATTTTTGTAGATATGAACAGGTGTAAAATAATAATGAGTAGAAAAAATTTTGTCCATCAAGTTAGTCCCGCCATTTTGTCTTTAAAAAAAAAAAAGCTGTACGGGATTGTGCTCAACTTGTGCTATAGTGTGCCGTAAAAAAAAATTAATAATTTTTATTTTTAAATGCAAAAAATCATCGTTTTCGAAAAAAAAGTTAGCTCTGCCATTTTGTTTGAAAAAAAAAAAAAAAAAAAAAAAAAAAAGTTGTGCTGGATTGTGTTCAACTTGTGCCATAATGTGCCGTAAAAAAGAATTTATTAATTATCATTTTTAAAGGCAAAAAATCATTGTTTTCGAAAGAAAAGTTAACTCCGATCATAAAAATTATAAAAATGAAAATTAATAATTTTTATTAACGGCACATTATGGTACAAATTGAGCACAATGCAGCACAACTCTTTTATTCTGTAAAAAACAAAATGGCGGGGTTAACTTTTTTTCTAAAACGATGATTTTTGCATTTAAAAATAAAAAATATTTTTTTTTTTTTTTACGGCACACTATAGCAGAAGTTGGTCACAATGCAGCACAACTCTTTTATTCCGTGAAAAACAAAATGGCGGGGCTAATTATTTTCGAAAATCTAATTTTGGTTATAAAAATCGAAATTTTTGAAATTAATTTTTTTTATTTACGGCACACTATAGCATAAGTTGAGCACAATTCAGCACTTTTTTTTTATAAGACAAAATGGCGGGGCTAACTTGATAGACATACAAAATTTGTATATTTGCGTAGAATGGTTGATTTGCATGCTTAGATTCGTTCGTCTTCCTTGAACTCATCATTTTATTCAAATGATTGAAAAAAAAAAAAAAATCAAAAATTTGTGTGATATAACTAATTCTGTTCTCCCCTGTGCAATATTATAATTTAAAGTTAACTTTTATAAAAATATACATTGCAATGTTTATAGTAGTTTTAGATAATTTAAAACTTTTATTAAAGTTTTTAATTATTTAAAATTGCATTAATTTATTGAGTATTTATCGACATTCAAAAAAGATAAAATTTTTGAAAAAAATATATTTTTGTGGAATTAGCAAAGAAAAAAAAAAAAAAAAATTAATAAACGAATAAAAGTAATGTACAATGACGAAAAATCCGCACGTTTATTTTTCGTACTAAATAAATCACAATAAAGAACTTAAAAATTTTTACCTAGTTTAGTTTCATAGTAATTCTGCTTTAAGAAGTTCACCAAATCCATATTGCGATATTTGAATTTAAAAAAATAAAATTACAAAAAAAAAAAAAAAAAAAAAAAAAAAAAATGTCGGAGCGTTAATTCACGTGGCCGATTTTCCCGTAATCGTTCGTATGGGGCTCGTAAGCCGGTTAAAGTTTATGTACTGCTTGCGCTCCGATGGTTAAGAACTGACTGGCCGATCGGCGCTGAAAATTTTTCGTCTCGTCGGTATCGGTTATGGATATTGTCGAGCCGTTTACGCTGGTATTATTCAATAAGGTGCTAGATTCTTGCGGAAAATCGTGGCTGTTGAAGAAAGAAAAAGCTAGTTTATAATAATAAGGAGCTTTGGCTAGCGCGCTTCGCCTAAAATCGTATCTAATTTCCATGTGATTTTCGAGTGAAAAAAAAAAAAAATAAAAAGTAAATAGCGTGGGAATTAATGAGAGAAGTAGGGCTCGAATAGGATAAGTGAGACCGAAAGCTAGTGCGCGTGAGAGAGATAGAGAAGTCAAAACGTTTTATACTGTATCTATCGATTTACCTAAGTGCATCGTCATTGATGTAACGTATACATTATTATCAAGGAAGTTAGATTTAGTTTTAAATTCGAATTTGATATTGCTCGTTATCGTTAATAAAGTATAGTTTAAACCTGCTCGTATAATTTGATTTTCTAATTGAATTATTATTTAAAATTTTCATTTTTTTTTTTTATGCCAACAAAATTTGACTGCTTGAATCGAAATTATTCAAAATAAGATAAGATTTTATTAGAAATTTAACATGTTTTCTCATATTGAGGGAGTGCAAGGTAAGTATATAAATTTTAAGACAAAAATATTCAATAATGATAGAAATTTTTATACTTCTTAGCATCTGCATTAGCAAGGATTTCATCAAATTTAATTTATTAACAAAATACTCAATAACGATTAACGATTAAAAATTTAATTGACATTTATTTAATTTATCTTTAAAAAAATATATATTTTCTTTGATCAAATACAAGAATTCAATGTACTGAAACGCTTTAATGTACTTTTGTTCAATGTTAACTGTGTATGACGACAAGTAAAAAAATGTACATTAAAAATATGACCTAACGTTCATAAAACACGTATTAATTCACACTTGCTAATGTGAAAAATATACATCTTTTTAATGTCAAACTATACACGTTATAAATTATAGTTGATATTTAAAATGTCTATTAAAAGATTATATTTTTAAAATAAAAAACCGCACGTTTAATTGTAAATTATTTTATTTATTTAAAAAACGTTAAAAAAAGGGATAAAAAAGATTAATGTAAATTATATATTATTGGCCATATAAATAATAAGTAGAAAAATACGTTGATTGAATGTTATTATGGAATCAAAATTTAAGTAATCATATTCTACATTTATTCAAGATAATAAAAAAATATCAACTTAAGTAGTTATATTAAAATTTTGAAATTATATAATATATAATATATATTTACTCGTAAAATCGATTAATCATTTAGCTTCGCCGGTAAAACACGCGTTCATTCGACAGGTATCGACGATTTTTTTTTTTTTTTTTTTTTTTTTTTTTTTTCTATTTAGAAATTTAAAAAGTTTCAATTCGTATAGGTAGAATAATTCTTCGCTCATTCTTAACCCTTTAATTACGCAATTGAAAAAAATCAGTCTAATCTACACCAACGGGTCAAATTTACCGAAAGCGACTTTGACGAATAACATCGCCGCTGTTTCAATGGGATAGACGGTAAAACTTTATATCAATGAAATTGTGGGAGAATTTTAAACTATATTGTATGGAAAAATTGTGAAAAAAATTGTTAATTTTACAAGTTATTAACAAATGTTTTACGAGCTTGTGTAAAAAAAAAAACTTATTTTTTGTGTAATCGAGGGGTTAATTAATAGAAAAATAAATTCTCATTCTTGCAATATTATTAAAAGTTTTCTGGAAAATCAAATTTTGCGATTCACTATATTTCACTTGTAAGTTCTAACGAACTTGATGGATGGCGTTGAAAAAATTTTAGTTATGCTCTATTACCTTTGAATGGTATTATACTTTTAATTACGTCATGAACAATAGGATTACGTACACATATATGTGTATATGCAAATTTTCTCATAAATAATCAAAGATCAATAATGAGATTGTTTTATATTATTGAAGATCTAGATGTAATCAATAAGTTAAATTGTGCAGTTTTCAAAATTTCGATTCTCACAAGAATGTACAACAATATTCATTTTTTACATAATTGATTAAATTGAGTTTTATGGATTGAATTGAGTTCAATAGCATTATTAATTAGATAACTGCGCACGTGGACAGTTTGAAGTTTTGATAATAATTTAGCATTTTTAGTATAGGGAATTCATTTGTAAAGGTAATTTTTGAACTATGCGAATGAAAGTGAAAAACAGAGCTAATCTATAAGCATGAAAATAAATTTTGACGCAAAACCAAAGCGAAAATCAATTCATGATCGGTTTGATAAAAAAAAAAAAAAAAAAAAAAAAAAAAAAAAAAAAAAAAATAGTAAATGTCTTCCAGAAATAAAAGAAAAGAAAAATAATAAAAGGTATCGTCTTAATAAGTTTATAATCAATCAATGACCGATGCGCCGAGTATATATCTATAATTATTCAGCGCAAAGGGATAGAGCGTCGATCTAACGAGAACCACGATGCATAAACTCACCCACACGAACGAACGCTCGAGCGCAACGCCGACGCGTTTAACGATGCCTACACCTGTTGATATAAACTTATAAGTCGAAACATGGGAACTTTGACTTTTGACACGGTTGCATGACAAAGGCAATAGAGATTCAAAATTCATGCAAAATTAACGTCGCTATTCAAGGTTGAATGTTTTTTTTTTTTTTTTTTTTTTTTTTTCCTTTATTTTTCGCTGTATATTCATACTTGTAGAAGAGGAAAAGTACTTGAAAAAAATTATTAAATATTTAATGTAGATTAAAAAGGCGTTATTGCGTAATGAAGCTTTTGTTTTTCGTAAATTATTACATTGAGTTTCTTTTTATGTATTAGATTTTTTTTTTTTTTTTTTTTTGTTCTTTATTAAGAATCTTTATTAAATATTAATTGAAAATAACATGTTATCATTCTATAAATAATTTCAAACTAATAAGCAACTACAGTTGTTAGAAAATATATTGTTTAGACTATTTTCCGAAAATCTTTGTTTATAAATATTATTTAATTTTGATTTTTATTAAAATTAAAAACTTATGATTCTGACAATGAATTTTCCTTTTTTTTTTTTTTTTTAAATTCATGCAGAATAATGATTGATTATTCGTAAAGGGAGAATCTAGGTAAATCTCTAAAATTAACTTTTTTTCACACTGTTTATACATCAGCGATAACGTTGGAAATAAATCGACCTGAAAATTAGTTATAAACATTATTTACAGATTTTATTTCTGTTAAATTATTATAATAATTTTGATTATGATGAAAATTTTAATAAATTCTTAACGATGATTTTAATTTTGAACAAAATTTTAAATTTACGAAATTAAACACGTAGAGTAATAATAAATTATTGGTAAATATTTTATAACACTTTAGTTCATGTGGTTAAAAAAAATAAAACGTTGAACATACAATTTTTCTGATAAAATATTTTTATTATTTATACATTATTTATATTACACGTTAATAATTTGTTTACCTAGTTAATTAAATCTTATTAAAATTATTAAAATTTAAAGAATAAATTCGTCATCAAAAATATAATTAATAGATTTCACAGTGAATGAAAATGTTGCATAATATATTACAAATACATTCTAAGTTTTAATTTTTCTTACATTAATAAGCATACGAATCATCTTCATTATTTAACTTCGTCAATAAATTTTATTACTATTACTATTTTATAAAAAAAAAAAAGTCCATATAACTCCAGATTCATTTTAAATTTTTTAATGATAATAATCTATATTATTAATGAATGGCAAATATTGTAAAAAATTTAAATGTAAAACTTTTATATTTCATTCGTAGATTTATTTTTAATGCCTTACTGATCGATATTACCATAAATTATAAATAATTTCACATTCTAATATACTACAACGTAAGTTTTTCAGTTTTTTCTACATGATTTATTAAAATAATTAAATAGAAATATCAATTTTGATTATACAGTTAATTTTTTTTAAGGTTCAAGTACAGTATATTATTTTGAAATCACGAAAATTTAGAAAAAATAAAATTTTCGTTATAGTTAAAATCTTAAAGAGCTCTTTTACGCAATAAAAAAAAAATATATATATATATATATATATATATAGTATTGAAATAAAACTCCATTAATGCATTAAAATACAATTATCGATAAATTAATAATTGCAGAGCAAAGAGAAGATGATGCGTGGCGCGCGTCGCGGCTGCGTGCGTCTAAAGGGCGCAGTAATCGGCATAGACGACGAAGATGACAGCACCTTTACCATCACCACTTCCTCGAGCAAGGATGATCCAAAGACTTTTCACTTTCAAACGCGCAACGGCGAGGAACGCGAGCGCTGGGTCCTCGCCCTCGAGGATACGATTCTTCGCCATTCACATACCGTAAGTACGATAATAATCTCGAGCTTTCGTGATTATATATCGATTAACTATTGCACTTTATTCGAATTCGAATTAATTTAATTGAATTTTTGCTCGATCATGAACTAATTTTTTTGTTGATAGATACGGCCACTCATTTATAACTATTAAAAAAAAAAATTCAAATGAAACCGTTAATATTAATAGTTAGGAAATAGTCGTGGAAAAGTTTTAGTTCATTGATTGAACTTACATAGTACATGTTTCTTACTTATAAATATTAATTATTTAGTTTGTAAACATGAACAAAATTAAATAATTTTATATATTTGTTAAAATTTAGATTTTAAAGAACTTTAAATAAAATTTATAAAGGCATTTTTTATTGTTTAAAAATTATTTTTAACACCAATCGAATACTGACCAATGCAGTAAATTTTATTATAATATAATTTGAAATGTCTAAAAAAATATTTGAAAGAATTGAGAATCAAAAGTAAGATTATTATTAAATTTAAACGATCACCCTATTAGTAAAAAAATTTAGTTTCACATAAAGAAAAGATGGCAGATTTTATTGCTTCATAATTTAAATTTCTTTATCTGTTAAAGATATAATATAGTTTCCATGAATTAAAATTCAAAATACTAATGCAACATTATAAAAGCTTTGCGTCATTCTCCGAACTTTGTTTAGTATTGACGTAAGCACGTGTTTATGGTGCAGCTAATATTTCAAATTTTAATATTTTTATTATTATTAAGTTTATTCTTCAATAAAATATAATCATAATTATAAAAATTATAGTCTTGTTTAAAATTTTCTTTATCAAATTCATTCGCTCAGTTCCTTTCCTGATAAATTTTTATCTTTTTGAATTTTAATAATTTTATAAAAAAAACATGTGAAACAAAATTGAACATATTTTATACTTTATGAAAATTTTTAAATACTCGTTTACTATCAAATTAATATATTAAAAAATATTAGGAATAACAAACAATTATTTTTATGTAATAAAAAAAAAAAAAAAGCTTATCGAAAACGTAAAGTATCAGCTTTAAATTTAATCAAAACTACAAACGATAATGCTATAGTAAACTGATATTGATCCATAAATTTCGTTAACTTTCAGCGCTGGGATCCGCGTAAACCACCACCTAAGCAAGACTTCGATCGTAAAGTAGCGGAGGCCGACGTTTATCTTCAGTTGCTGATCGATCAGATCAAGCTGATCGAGCAAAAGCAGAAGAATCTTGGCGACAACAACGAGGAAAAGAAGCTAAGATATACAGAAATACTGAGGCAGGCGAACGCGATGCTGAATTCTGTTAAACATGCGATCGTTCAGCTACAAATTGCCAAGGCATGTGTGCACTATACACATGCCGATATAAGTGTAATTCAGGGGAATTTTTATTTTGTTTTGCTTATTTTATGCACTCTAATTACCTACATCCTTGTTTTTTCTTCGCAATTTTGTTTATAATTCGTGTTTGTTTATTTGTTATTGTTTATTTTTACATCGTGTTCTGTTTAATTATTTTCTTTCTTTGTTTTCATCTGTTTATATTTAATATTTAATTCGCAATGTTAATGAAAGTAAAATTTTTTTAAAAAATCAATTTTAGGTTTTTAAATACTTGTGTGATTTTTTTTTTTTTTTTTTTTTTTTTTTTTTTTTATTTTTTTTTTTATGAAAAATTTCAGTTTTCTTATCAGTGAAATATATATTTTGTAATTTAATATAGAAACTTGTAAAATTACTTAAAGTTTAAGTTAAATTTGAATACTGAAATTGATTTTTTGAAAGTATTATTTATATTTTTTTCATCACGAAAAGATAAAGCCATGAAAATATTTAGAGTAAATTCAACATAATTACTTCTAAACTTTAAATTCTAACCCTTTCATGCATTACTAATTATTATTATTGTTAGTTATTATGAAAAACAATTCATTTTTTTAATTTGTAGAACACTGCTATTCCAGTTAATGGTATTTATCAGGGTCCAACTGAACCAGTACACGTTACACCTCCTCTAAAACATGGTCAGTAAATTTGTTTATTAATTCCATTCATCGATCAATCGGAAACAATTATTTTATTTTTATCTTTCAGTTACAGCAAGAGAACCAGATCCAACAGTGCAAACTGGCATTGAGTTAGGTTCTGAGTGTACGGAACCTCGAGTTAGCAATTCAAATGGTTTGTTTATTAGTTATTATATTTTAATGAAATTATTGTAAATATATTTGATAAACTAAAAATAAAATTTCGCAAGAATAAAACTTTTTAAATTACTATATTTTCAAAAAATAATTTTAATAAAATATAAATAATTTGTTCTTATAAATAGTAATAAAAAATATGCAATACATTTTTTATTTAATACATTTGTTCACAGTTTACAGTACTTTTATTCTTATTTTTTTCCATATATTAATAAGATGAGAAAAATGAATGAGAACGCCAAAATTTGTATTCAAAAATAAAGAAAATTCGTTCGTCTTTTGTCAGTTTTTATATTACTCAAGATTTTTTTTTGTATTTGATTTTGTATCGCATAGTCAGATTCATTTCTGATTATGTTTTCAGAATTTCATTGTCTTAGCGATGCGGCAAATACTATTTTAACTGGAATTAATACATTAGCAGACACTTTTGTTAATATAATGTTTGATATATATGCTAGATTTTCTTATTTATGTAAATACCGATTGAAATATATAAAAAGCGATAAAAATTTTTCATTTGTTTTTATTTTTTGTCAATTTTTAATTTCAGATTATGATTATTTCATGTGTTATGAATATGAAGTATAATTAAAAAAAAAAAAAATTATATTTGTGCTATTTCAGTAACTACTAGAAGTCTTCCTGTGCCAGAATACTCGTATTCTTCTTCTGACGAAGATGAAGATTATTACGATGCTGCCGATGAAATCTCTCCAACGCCATCACAATCAGCTACGTAAGTTAATTATATATTTACATATTTATATTATTACCAAATTGAATAATACATTAGGAATATACTAACTTAAGATTTTTCATAATTAGTATTTTATTTAAATTTATGTATTAAATTAAAAATATAATTAATTTTAATCATATCTTAGTTTCAATTGTTAATAGATAATTGTTTAAAATTTATGTTTGAAATTAAACGCATTTTTATAATATCTTATTTTAAAAAGATAAAGTGCACGATATTAATATGAAGTTGAATTATTTTTTCAAAACATTTATTTTAAAGTTAAAAAATTTTACTTTAAAAAAAAAAAAAAATCTTTTTGCGATAAAGACTTAACTGATTTCGAAATTAAGATACTCGTTAGTGTTTCCTTTGAGCATCGTCTAATTCTTATAAATAAAATTGTAGGAAAAGACGCGAAGTCGAAAGAATACCGTCCGTGACTGAGAACAACCCGGCAGATAATCGTCCTACGACAAAGATCCCAGCTGCTCCGCCCATTAAGCACGATGGATCGATAGATTATGACGGTACGAAATTTCTTTATGTACTTAGATTCTGTACACTTATTTAGAACTATAATTTTAATATTATATTATTAAGCTTCTCAATTAGAATAAATAAGAAAGAATTAATTTTTTTTTAAACGAATGCATGTTTTTAATGTATTAGTTTTTAATACTTTCAAAAGAAAATGAAAATATTAAATGCTGAAAAGTTCAAAGATCGTCTTTTATAAATACACAATGTGTGTAGAATACCAAATTTTTACTTTTAATAATCATTTTTAAATTTTCTTAAATTTCAATAACAATTATTTCTTAAATTTTTAATTATAAATACATAGGTAATATAAATTAAAGATGATTTAATTCATTTAATTACAATGAAGGTTTCTTAAAAAATTTCAAATTCACGGGTTCATCAATTATTATATCAATTTTGAGATTAATATGCCCTATTGAATTGATATTTAATTAAATTATAAATACGTAGAAAATAGCATAAAGTTATCATCTATTAATTTTTTTGTATACATTTAAAATATTTTAAACAAATTTTCTACTAGTGTTTCTAAAATACACTTTTATGGAAAATCATTATAATCTTTTAATAATCGATCTAACAGTTGATTTAAAAGTAAAACATATTTTACTCGAACGTAGAAGCAATAAATTACAAGCAATTCATGGTGTTTTATTTTTGAGAACTTATTTGCTGCGTTTTTTCCAAACATCCTTCCTTTAACTTTTCTAAATACAGTTGCTGTATATTTCGTTCTTACACTGATATTTATGCTTTCGTGAAAAAACCTTTTTTTAAATTCGAGTGGTTAAAATGATACGAAAGAAAATTTTTAACATTCTATTAATGTATATTTTATATTATCAAAAATTACTAAAATTCGATTCGAGAAATAATCAATAAATGATCTTTCTTAAGTCTATTTTTAAAATCTGGACCAACTCACTCAATCATTTTTCAATAGTTTAATAATAGGTACAATAAAAATGTAGATATGACCAACGATATAGCAATGTTAGTGTATTACGATTTTTTTTTTTTTTTTTTTTTTTTAAATCATTAGGAAAAATGCCAATTTTTCAATTTTTTATTTTTTTTCATTTCGAAATCGCTATTTATGATTAGGTTGTGAATATTTTATAAAGTCATTTTTTATATTTTTAATGTTAAGCTAATATATATTATGCAATAATCTACTACTACCAACAATGCGCTAATAAAATTCAAGTTACTAATTCTTTGTATACTATTCTTCATATACTATTATTCTTTCTTTATATACTACTGTTTATAGAATTTATAGAATATTTTACATTTATTCTAATGAAATTTACATTTCTAGATTTAATCTAAAATAAACTTTTAGATTTTTGTTTTAGACATAACTTCTTAATGAAAAATTGGGCCAAAAATCTAATGATTATAAAATAAATAATAGAATGTATATAATTATTTACCTACAATAAATTTGCAAAAGATATCTTTCAATGGAAATAGGAAAATAAAGCTTGATTTAAATAAAAGTCAATCGATATTTCATTTCTATTTTTCTAATTGGAAAATAAGAGAAAAAATTTTTCTATTTATTTATTTTTTTTTTTCTGTACGATAAATAAATGATTTTTCAACTTTAATATGAGAAGTTAAAAAAGTTCAGTTAAGAAGTATCATTTAAAGACGATAAAGTTTAGAAATAACGAATGAAAAAAAGTTCTCGAGATAATATGAAATAATGCAGGATGTGGAGGTAGATTAAGATCGAGTTTGGTAAGGCATGTTTTACTAGACTCGGTATATATCTATTCGTTAAGCTTGCATAGGAACCAACTACACATTGCAAACTTGGAAAGTTGCGTCATTTATTCTTATTTTTCATTTTAGTTTTTTTATTATTCATTAACCGGCATAATTTTCACCGTTAATCATATTTTTGTTAAATTATAAATTCACTGTACATTAATTTGGATAAGATTAGGTCGTTTGTTTCTCGCGTATCAAATGTAGATTTGGATATTTTTGTCTCGGTGTAGAACCCACATGTTTAAAAATTTGATGATTAAGCCTTCGAGGACTTTCACCTTTCGACAAATTTCTTTTTTTTTTTTTCGAGCTCTCGATATCATCACTCGCCGCTTGAACCAAACGAAAACGAAACTCAAGAACATTAAGTTTCAAAATCATAACAGCTTATGATGGGCGAACAATTCAAATGAAAATTATCGACGCAAGGGAAGTGTCGCGGTCGACCTTATCTACGTCTGGCGGTTTATTGATTACACAGGACCACCCGACCTATATCTGTCAGTGAGAGAGAAAGAGAGAGAGAGAAAGAGATATAGAGTGAGAGAGAGAGAGAGAGAGAGAGAGAGAGAGCTCAATGCGCGTCCCTATAGTCGTCGTATCGTGGACAAAAATACATCGGCACACGGATACATACATAAGCGACTCGTGCACTCGGCTGCATCCTAGTATACACCGGGCAAACGATAGGGTGGCAGAGAGGAGGAGAAGGGGAATAGAGAGAGAGAAAGAGAGAGAGAGAGAGAGAGAGAGAGAGAGAGAAGGAGAAAGAAAAACGCGTGTCGTCGTACAAGGGGGAGAATCTTACTCCTCAGTCAGTCCTGGTCCGTTCGACGTTTATCATCGTTGATATACAAACGTATATGTACAACTATATATATATACACAGACAAACGCGCATACATATATATTACTGTACACATACATATCCTTAGTCATGATCGTTCCTACTTACAACGAAAATTCGTCGAATTCGCGTCGCGGCGCTCCACCGCGGATCAGCTGTCACTGGTGCTGCTGTCACTATTGCCGTTGCAGTTTACGCGACGACGATGATGTCACGGATAACGCGACGTCGCTGCCGCTTATGCCGCGCGGGGCTCTTTGTTAAAACTAATGATATTATGATATCATATAACAGTAGAAATAAAAAATAAGAAGAAAAAGAAGAGACAAAGATAATACGAAGAAAAGAAAATTTATCAGTCCCGTGGTGGCACCTTTATCGTTGTTCTCTCTCTCTCTCTCTCTCTTACACACACACACACACTTATCCTCTACCCATCTTCTATAGATAACAGTGGAAAAACCGAAAG
The DNA here is from genome assembly GCA_949987625.1 of Chalcis sispes. Lineage (NCBI taxonomy): Eukaryota > Metazoa > Arthropoda > Insecta > Hymenoptera > Chalcididae > Chalcis > Chalcis sispes. Next base: position 12,440,116 of record OX465094.1, read on the forward strand.
CGAGGAACTTGCTCGGTTTTTGGATTAGGTTGCGTTGAACCACGACGCGCTCGCAATCCTTCCTCGATTATCGCGCGATTATTTTCACCCGCTATTAGTAGTAATGGATACGCGCTGCCGTAAAACCCAACGAAACGATGTTGCACACCAAAGTGAATTGTGAGTTTTTATTTTCCTATTTTTCTTTTTTTATTTTTGCTTTGCTTTTTTGGATTTGGACTTTTCATCGTCATTTATTTTTAATTTTTTTTATAATGCATATTGTTCTTAAATTTCATTAATATGTCCTTTCTCACGTTGGCTCGTTTCATATGCGTCTCGATTAGACGAATTGAGTGAGTTTTATTATCGAGTGCGCAAAGCTTTCCAGTAGTTTCGGTCTAATTTGTGTTATGAATGTAATTTTGTAGGCTTACGTTAAAGATGCGACTTCATAGAGCCAATTGACTTGTTTATTATAATTATTCAAGAGTTGATATACTTAACCCAAATAGTTTTATCGCATAACAGTAAATTGTTGAATAGAGATTTATGGGCAATAATCAAAAGAATAATCATCAATTGAACGAGTATAATATGACAAAATAGTTAAAATTTTGAACGATGTTGCCTTAAATAAGTGTCGTTTGAATTTTCATTTTTTACTTTATTATTATTATTATTATTTTTTTTTTTTTTTTATTAAGTGCCAAATACATAGATTTTTATTAATACTGTAATACATGAGTATTGCTTACTTAATACAAGTTTTGGCACTTTTACAGAACGTTTTGACGTCTCGAATTCCGGCAGTCTAAATGTTAAACGTTTTATAAATAATTTGTAATTGTCTTTACACAGTTTAGGATTATAACATTAATGAAGCAAGGAAAGCGTAAGAAATAAAACTTTAAGTGTAACGTAAAATCTTAATTATTTACAAAGAGTATTTGAATGAAAAAAAAAAAAAATATATATATATATATATATATATATATATATATATATATATATATATATATGCACATATATAATTTCTGTTTTAAATAATACTTATCAAAATTAGCGTAAAAATCATAAATAATAACGATAACATCTTTTTCATACGTTTGTTTTTTTTTTTTTCTTTTAGCATTATACGAGGAAGAGAGCGACGGGGAGAGTAAGTAATCGCAAAGTTTAATTAAAAAAAATACCATCGATCGAGGGTGTCAAAATGATTTTCGTCGATTTAAAACGTGATTAAATTAATTTTACAGTGGATTCCATGGAGAGCCATGGATCGGTGGTCTCACATCTATTGTCTCAAGTGAAAATAGGCATGGACTTGACAAAAGTCGCTTTGCCAACTTTTATCTTGGAGCGCAGATCACTGTTAGAAATGTACGCGGATTACTTTGCACATCCGGATCAGTTTGTCAGGTATGATGATTTTGTGCTTTATAATTTATGATATATATTACACTTGTCGATTGTAAGTATTGAATCGACGGTTATGCTATAACATTTAGTTTTTCGATGTCAATCGTGAGAAGTTTAAGAAAATTTTAATTGCAGTGAAATTTTGTTTCAAAGAAATAATTAATATTTAGTTGTATTGTGAGAGATACCAAGTAGCGTACAAATTAAAACTTACGTAATCAGATTTCGTTTTATTTTTTGATCTTTAATAAAATTATACAAAAAAGATTTTTAGATTATAAATTTATAAATTAAAAATATTCATAATTTAATAAATTTAAATTACTTGTAATTTTTAAAAACAAAATAACAATTATTGCATATTTTTAATTTTATTTTATTAAAAATGTAAATAATGTTTTATAAGAGCAAAAGGTACGATTGAATATTAAATCGTTTCATAATACATTCAAAATATTAATACGTCACTAATTTAGCAAACATATTCCGTATAAAATTGGAAATCGATCGAATCGTAAAAATTTCGTTGTCGATAAACGAATTAATAGGTAACAGTAGCGTAGCATCCGGTATATTTCTGTCGTTCACAATTTCCAATAATATTAGTTTGAGTAATTAATAATATCTTATAACTTTTTTTTTTTTATTTAAAATAGTTTATAAATCCTTTTTATCGTAGATATATACATATGTAATTAATCAGCTTTAATCTTATTTCACTATTTGGCTTCCTTTTTAAAATATCAAGTGAAAATTTACCAGATTAAATTAAAATTATTCTCTAAAGATTTATATTTATCATTGGTACATTTTATGCATGCTAACGTAGATTTATTTATTACATATTCATCATTCCCACATCATCGTCAAATGTTACGTGACGAGAATTTTATTGCAATAACTATTAGGGGTTAAAAAAAGATATCTTTGTTAAAGAGTAGCATTGCCTTAACGTCACAAAAGATTGTAATATTTAATAAGTTTTTTTACGTCACTTCGTTTTAACACGACAAAAAAAAAATGAATAAAAGTATTGATAATTTAATTAGAGCGCGTTAAAATATTGATTTGAAAATGTAAAAAAAAAAAAAAAAAAAAAAAAAAAATAGAAATAATATTAAAAAGCACTGTTATATTTTATCGTTTATGTAAAAAATTTATTTTAAACTTTGTTATACCATTTATTCACGATATACATCAATAAACATGTGTATAGCCTTGGCACTCGACTACTCAATTAAATTATGACAAACATTAAACTTAATTTGTCTTTGAAAAATACCACAGCATAGCGGATATGCCTACACCTAGAGATCGCATGGTGCAGGTGGTTAAATGGTACGTGTGCAGCTTTCACGCCGGTCGTAAATCCGGCGTAGCAAAAAAACCGTACAATCCGGTATTGGGGGAAATATTTCGCTGCTTTTGGGACCTGCCGTCGAACGACAAGGACACTCCGGCATCTAAACCCGCGGAAAATGGTCCGATAACTTGGTGCAACGAGAATCAATTAACGTTCGTAGCTGAACAAGTTTCGCACCATCCGCCCGGTATGTATTAATCGCTTTTGTTTTTTCTTTTTAATTTTCGTTTTTCTTTATATCATTTAATACTCATTTCATTCTTTTATTATTTTTTTTTTTTTTTTTTTCTTTTTTTCTTTTAAATGTGCAATGTTTGAATGTGTAACTCGTCTTGTTTGCGGTTGAAACGGTATGTTAGGTTATTTTCTTGTCGAATGAAACTTGTGAAACTGGCAATTAAGTATTAGAAGTATGACGTAAGCCATTAAAGAAGTGTTCAAATTAAGAATAGTTTGAAGAGCTAGCCTAATTTGAGGAAGGTATCTCGCGGTTAGATTTTTAAAGATATTTAAATAACTCGCGTTGTACGTATTATGTTCTTTTTAAAAATACTCTTAATCTTTCTTTTTTTTTTTTTAGTTGAACGAGAAAATAAAAAATTATTGGGGTATAATTTTTTTTTTTTTTTTTTTTTTATAACGTAAGGCAAAAAAATAATGCGATAAAAAAAATTTTAGTGAAAATGTTTACAATTATATTTACAACTATTATCATTTAGAAAAAAAGAATACGAGTATCTAAAAATAAAAACGAAATATTACAGTACAGTCAATTTATCAAAGAAAAAAGAAAATTATTACAATTTGGAAGTCGGTTAAGAGTTGCCAAATTTTTCATTAATTGATGTACATAATGAATGAACAAAAAAACTTTATCCGTTATATTTATTGTAAGATAATTACATCGATATTGAATTGTTAACCTAATATATTTATTTTTCTTTATATATATATATATATATTTTTTTTTTTTTTTTTCAAAATAATTTTATAACTTCTGAAAAATAAAACATAAATAAACTTTGCTTTATTATCTTACATAATGAAAATTAGTATAATTGATATTGTCTTATTTGGCACAGATTCACTTAAGTAAATACTAAATTAAATATTATTATCTTAGAACCGACGAAATAACATAGATATAATCATATCAAACCAATTCGTAATATATACTAATTTGTAAATGCTGCTTAAGCTCCCGGAAAAACATATCTATTTTTATTTTTATTTTAACTGATAAATATCTTCATATTCTAAATACTTTAAATACTTTCATCTTATATAGAATCTTATTTGCAACAAAAGAAAATAATTTGTCGCTTGAATTAACAAAATAAATCATATTACGGATCTAATTTACCATTGTTTATGTTTTATTTAATTTAGCGTTCGTTTATTGTTTATAAAATTAAAAATTCGAAAAATAATAAAAAAAGAAAAAAAAAAAAAAGAAACAATTTTAATACCTCGAAGAATAATTATCATATAAGTTGACTTAGCTAGTTAATTATAACACGAGAAATAATACGAAAATGAATAGTATAGTATAGTATGAAAAGAAAAATTGTTAAATCACGAATAGCTTCAAAATGTAGCGCACTTATGAGAATCTATTATTTTACTTTTTCCTACATACGAAAGTTGAAAAATGCATAAAATATCCATCGGGTTTATATAAAAACAAGAGACAAAAAATTTTCTTCTTTTATCAAAATTTTAAATTTACGAATGATTTTGACATCACCGAGGCGCATGACAATCCGACAGAATTTTTAACCATGCGCACAATCGATAAATTTCAAATGGCGCAAAACACCCTGAAAGAAAGACTATTTTTTCTTGAAAATTTGCCAAATCTATAATAAAAGGTCATCTTTACATATGTAACTTCGGCTATAGGTTTAACGGTGCTAAAATAGTAATACTTTTTTTTTTTTTTAAATTGTTAAAAATTCTTTTGAATTTTGGAATTGAATGGCGATTAATAAGTATTTAAAAATGTAACGAGAAAAAATTTCTTTTCATTCGATTCTTTTTTTTAATTAAATTTTTATATTAAAAATTTTCAAAAGTGTAATTTAAAAAAAAAAAAAAAAGTTAACGTTTCCTTTCATTTTTTTTTTTTTTTTTTTTTTTTCACTACAGGTAAAATAAAATATAGTCCTTGAAATCCATTTTATTTAAATAAATATATTCTTAAAGCTTAAGCAAACAATGCGATATATATAAAAAAATGAATCTTTTATATTGCATTATTCAAATGCAACAAAGGCCATTTCTGTTTGTTAAATAACTATCGAGTATGAAATTGTAAATATAAATATTTTAATTTTTTATTTACCGCGATAAAAAATTTATAAAATTTAAAAAAATTTCACCCTCAAAATCAATACCTACGCTAAAATTCTCGAATTAATTCAAAGACGATAATAATTATTCTCTGTTAAATTTACAGTAAGCGCATTCTACGCCGAGCACATATCGAAAAAGTTAAGCTTCGGCGCGCACGTATGGACGAAGAGCAAGTTCCTCGGCTTGAGCATCGGTGTGCACAACGTCGGCAAGGGCTGGGTGACGTTGCACGAGCACGACGAGGAATACGTCCTCACGTTTCCCAACGGTTACGCCCGTTCCATCCTCACGGTACCGTGGATCGAACTCGGAGGCGCTACGACGATAACGTGTGCGCGCACCGGCTATCAAGCCACCGTTGATTTTCTCACGAAACCTTTTTACGGCGGCAAACGCAACAGGATCTCGTGTCAGGTCACCGGACCTGGCGAGAAGAAACCATTTCTCGTTGTCAACGGCGATTGGAGCGGCGCCATGGAGGCCAAATGGGCCGATGGGGTTGGTTGTTGACCTTATTTATTTCCATTATTTATTTTTTTTTTCTCTCTCTCTCTCTCTCTCTCTCTCTCTCTCTCTTTCTTTTTTCATGCGACAATATTTGATTTATTATTTTTACGAAATAAGCTTTATTTACTTTTAAATGTTGATTGCGCGATAAAATTATTTCAATTGTTGTCGTTATTATAAAATTAAAGTGATATTCGATGTGTAATATAGACATACAATCAGTACAATGAGAAAAAAGAATAACAAAAAGATTGTGATTTCTCACGCATTGACCCGCTTGAAAAGTGAAAACAAAGCAGCATTTAGTCTGAAACATGCCAACTCATAATACGATTGTGATATTACTTTGTGATAAATCTTTCGTTGGCTATACTTTTTTTATTTTATCCATAACTATTTCGATACGTAAAATTTTGCACTATGAAAACTTCATGCTATTCTTTAATCTTTGATTAATTATATGAGAAAAAATAATAATGCTATTAATTTTAAGTTATAGAAAAATTTGTACTTTAATTATTATTATTCCAAGCGCGCCGTTTAAAGTTTTAAATGGAATGAAGATGAATAAAAAAAACTTTATTAGGAAGTTTTTAAGGTCAGTAAGAGAAATTAAGTAAGTTGTTAATGAGAAAAAAAAAATTCAAATCGTATTGTTGAAACAATTTTTATTAGATTAAAATTAATTAAACATATACAGCGTGTCCCTATAAGCACCTCACAGCATTCATAACGCCGGATGAAGGGAGAAATTTTATAAATAGAAAACCTTGTTAAAATCGTTGAATTAGTTACTATTTAATTAACAATAAAATAACAGCCGATAAGATTTCTTCGCGATCGAGTAGGTAAGCCTTGAGAAAAAAAAAATTAAAAATGGGCGGGGCTTAGGATTTTCAAATATACATCGATATGCGGCGATGTGTGCGTCGCACTGCTACGCTTGTTTCTCCCCACTCCGCCGCAAATTTTAATTCTTCTCTTCTTATATTAAACTCATTCGTAACATCTACGAATTTATCAAAACAATAAATCATTGTATTAATGTAAAAACATCAATTAAAATTTAAATGTCATCTTCTAAAGTAAAAAATGGAAATCATTATTTACCTAAAAACTGTTTATAAAAAATCCATTATTTTAATTTTTCTACTAACAATAACTTCGATAAAAGTGCATTATAAAAATATTTCAAATTTGGTAAAGGAATAACAGATAAGCGAATAAATGTTTTTAGTTTGATACCGTAAATTTCGATATTGTTTATGTATTGATGCTTACGATTTTTCTTTTCAAACTGTAAATAAATTTGCATGAAAATTAAAAATCTTTAATCTATTAACCCCTTAATGCACACATTAATTTGGAATTTTCTATCAAAAAATGATCAGTTTACTCACTGCACTGAACGCGCGAGTCGTAAACATAAACATTTGAAAAAGAATTTCTACTGTAAACAAAGCTACGATAAGTAAATCGAAGCACACTGTAACATATTCAGTAGATAAACATATCGTGAATAAGTACCCGCGTCGGGAATGAGCATATAGAAATTTGTTTACAACGAAATACGTTCGCTCGAGTGTGACACGGGCATATTCAAAATTTGCCGGAAAGGAACGCTCGAGTCAGACACGGGTTAGTGCATTAAGTGGTTAAAGGGGGTTGAACATTTGGAAAAATATTTTATTTTCGTAAAGTTTTCAGTTACAATCTTTTACAATCGGTAACATTGATGGTATTCTCGATTATTTCGAATAAAATTGTTTTAAACTTAAATTTTATAAATAATGATTTTCTCTCTCTTTTCAAGAGAGTGATTTTTTATTAAAACAAATTACTTTCTTTTTCTATTATAAAATTAATATTTTTATTTATTATAATAAATAATTTACAAAATTATTAATTATTATTAAAAAAGTATTTATTTTAAGTTTTTTTTTTTTTTTTTTTTTTTATTGTATAAAAATTACTTTATATTTAATATTTATAAATTTAAAAATATAAACATTTTTTTCAAACTTCGAAATATTTATTAAATTTATTGGAATTAATTAATTTTATGTCTCTATATTTTGGGAAAATTTCAGTTGTCGACTATATTTATAATGCCATTATAATTTATAAATTCACAAAAAGCTTAACTATTAAAAATTATCGACAAAGTGGCGTGACAAAATATATATTTAAAACTTGAGTTTTTTAAATACGTTTAAAATTAAAATGCAATAAAATATACTTACATGTGGAAAATCATATCTCCATTTTTTACGATTTCAACACACAGGAGTCCCAACATTTTCATTAAAATGAAAATATGATATTTCACGTGTTAGTATATTTGATTGCATTTTAATTTTAAACGTATTAAAAAAACTCAAGCTTTAAATATATATTTTGTCACGCCACTTTGTCGATAAAAAAAATTATTCGAATATGTTAGGACTCGATCGCGAAGAAATCTGATTGGCTGTTATTTTATTGTTAATTAAATAGTAACTAATTCACCGATTTTTACGTAACAAGGTTTTCTATTTATAAAATTTATCCCTCCATCTGGCGTTATGAATATTTTAAGTGCCTAAAGGGATACGCTGTATAATAATATATTTATGTTTTTGTTGGTGAAAATAAATGTTGAAATTACTTAATTATCGTTGATATTAAATTTTTCGAATAAAAGGTCAATAAAATTTACTTTGCTTTTATTTATTATTTATTTATTTTATTTTGCTTCTATCGCAGAAAATGAAATTCTTTTGTTGTAAGAATAATAAAAGTTTTTACTTGCATTATTAAGTAGAATCAATGTTAGCCAGACACCTAAGTCAAATAATGCACCTTCCATGTTATTTTGAGAATTATGAAAGCAATTTATCAAACCTTTTTAGGAATTCTTATAAACGAAATTATTTTTATTACGAGATAACAAATGATTAACTTAAATATCAAATAAGTTATTTAAATTAATAAATAAAATAAAAAATATGTTAAAAAAATTTTTTTTACATAATAAATATATTTAATGTTTCAAAAAACAGAGAACAGAATTATTCGCAGACGTTAGGGAACAGAAAATCGAAAAAAAGATGGTGAAACCAATGCACGAGCAAGACGAAGACGAGTCTCGTAAAGTTTGGCGGGAAGTGACAATGGGGCTACGCATCAATGACATGGACAAGGCGACGGCCGCCAAATATGCGATAGAGCAGAAACAACGGGACGACGTGCGATATCGTAAGGAGAACAATATCGCTTGGCAAACGAAGGTGAGATCATGTTTTTACCAACATCCATTGCGATCAGTAGTTTTTACTATAAAGTTGTTCTCGCTGCATTTGCAAATTTTTAAATAACGTTAATTTGTGTAATATATCGATTTTTAGGGGAATTTTTATTTTTTGTTTGTCTTTAAAGAGACAAATTACGAAAAATCAAAATTTATAATTTTTTTTTTTTTTTTTTTTTTTAATTTAACCTCTCTTTTTCCAATTTTATTTTTCTTTTTTTTTTTTTTATGTGCTCTTAAATTTTGTCAAATACTTTATCACATTTGAACCATTAGATATTTTAACTCGTATTAAAAAATATTTTTTTTGCGGTACATAGTTGTTCCAGGAAACCAAAGACGGGGGCTGGATATACAAAGCACCTCTGGAAACGCGACTGCGAGCAGCCGAAACATCGACGACTGCAGCTGGCACTGAAGATACCGCGAACGCATCGTCGACAACGAGCACATGAGGAGAATAACCTAATCATGTTTTTTCCAATCGCACACAGTAATAATAATGAAAATTATAAATAATAATTTACGTCGCAGGCCTATGAACAAATAGATTTTCCGTTTTCCAATTTTTTTAAAAAGTCGTGAGCGATAACTTTTTGTTTGTATTTTTTTTCACTTATAAGCAAAATTCAACGTTTTTTTTTTTTTTCAATATTTTAATAATTTTTTTTCTTGTTTTCAAAGAAAGATATTATTTAAAAAAATAATTTTTTTTCTTTTAACAGTTTTTAAAATTTTAAAAGAAACTGGGTTACATTTCACGTCTTCTTAAAAAAAAAACCAGAATACTCCCGATTTTAGATTTTATGTATCTATTGACCTATAAAGTATATAAATTTTTATACGTAAATAATTTGGATAAATTATCCTTTTTTGCTTTTTTTTTTGTTCGTTATTAACTGTTTAAAGTTTGCATAAATGACAAACGTTATAATAATAATATTGATATTAATCTCTTTAGAATTTTGTACTTACATTTCGTAAATGTAAATGCAAGAGATAAATATAGAGGAGAGAAAGTTTATGGTTGGCACAACCCTTATGTATAAAATATATATATATATATAAATATATTATATGCTCTTTGGAAGTTTGAATTTTTGCATTTTTAGCCATTGTTGTAGGAGTGCACTTATTGAATGTCAACAAAAATGAAAAAATGTATCTGAGTTGCAAGCGTTGAGATCTGATCTCGTAATGTTGTATATCAAATTTCCTTAAATTTTTTTTATATGCATCATACTGTGACTAAACAATTTCAACTGAGCTTTTATAATTTTATGATTATTTCTAAAATATTTTGTTTTCTGTTGAATATTTTTTATATTTCTAATAAAAATATCTTGTTACATTTATAAAATTTGTATTTCCTTTTTTAATTTTTTATATCGAATAGCAAAAGATGAGCATACTACTGCGAAAAATAAAACGCACTTCTTTATTGAAAGTTTATTAAAAATGATTTTAAAACATTACATATGAATCAAAAATTTGTAAATTATTATATTTTCACTTTAAAAAAAAAAAAAAAGTTTATTCGATTAATTGAAAATTTAAAATATAAAAAAAAATTGAAAAATGAATTATCTTAAATACAAGATACATTTCTCTATAAAACGGAGACAAATTAAAAATTCTATTGTAAAAACTGGACAATATACCAACCCCGATTTCATCTGTCTGGTATACGACGGTTGTAGATTGAGTCTATACAAGTGGCCTTCGATTAAATAGAGACAGGACGGAGATGCGAATTGTTTGCTCCATAATTCACTCCCAACTCTTCTTCCATTTTTAAAAAACATAAAGGTTACGAGATTCCTTGATAAGACGAATGATGAACGATTCCTCTAATTCTACGTAATTGCATAATATAAACTAATGACGACGATAGTGGATGTGTATCTTAAGTGCGTTTGTGATCCTCTTGAGGAAAATCTTGATCAAACTATGCATTTATGCGCAATATTAAAAATATCTGTATTCGCTTTAAAATATGTTGTTTTATAAGTATGTTACAGATATATGAAAAATTCTAATTAAGCAATGATATTTGTAGATCAAATTTTAATAATTATTTCACATTAGTGTTCAATGCTTAAATTAGTTAAATGAAAATTCTGGTAATAATGAAATTGTATGTAAAGTTTACATAATTAAATATTGTTTAATTTATTTTTAAATTTTATGTAGTTTAGAAAATATTTATTAGACCATAAAAATTAATTCCGTTTATTTTTAACAAAATTTGGACTTAGCATTTTCTTATTAAATGCGAAATGAATAAATTTAAAATTTTCAATGTATTTAATTTTAAATTTATTTTTATTACTGTTCCTAAGTACAGATATAGTCATATAATTATTTAAGGGTAAATCCTTTTATAAATTAACACACAATAATTATTAATTACTGTAAACCATGTAATTAGTAATTTTCTGTGTAATTTATAGATGTTGTTAGAAATAAATTAATTTTTAAAGAAATATTTGTCTTAAAAGAAACATAACAAAGCATATTATACCTCATAGAGAGGTAAATAAGAAGTTTAGCAGATAGTAATGTAAATTGTTTTAAATAACTAGAAAATAAATTATGTTAACATAGCTCTAACATATGTACATTTGCAATGAAGATTAGTAAGCTTTTTTTGTTTATAGTGGAGGTACAATCCTGTAAAGTAATTTGCATGTCATTAATAGTTAAGAGAAAAAAGGTTCATAATGTACGTTGGTAATTATGGCCTAGAGTTACACTTACACTTAGAAATCAAACTGTATAAATAGAATATAGACACTATAACAATGTTATACAGTATCAATGCAATATATATGATATTTTGCAGAAATAAATTACTCTAAATAGTTGCAAAAAACATAATAAAACGTTTATTTCTTTCTTGCAACCAACTACAATTTTCCTTTACAGTTATTTACATTTTAATTAGTAAGCACTCATTAAAAAGCAGTTCAAAAATTGATTATATTGAATAAAGTATCTACTTATTCCTTTATAAAATATGTTAAGTAATTAAAATTTTTAATTAAATAGAAACAATGATGATTCAATCAGTACAAGAAAAAATTATTCGCGTTATAAGAAAATATGTTCTTAATATTTAAGAATACTGAGCTGCTTTTATTAATGATCACTTGTAGTTCTGATATAAATTTAATTTATAAAATAAAAAGTTATATTGGTAAATAACCGATATAAAAATCTTCTGCTCTTCTATAAGCTGGAGGAAATCGTGCACTTGAAGAAACCAGTTCATCCATTCCAGCTAAAATACTAGGCAAAGCTAATTCACAATATTTAACATTTGGATCGTTATTTTTTGCTGTTTGTTTATTTTCACCATATTTATATAATACCTTCACAACAAATGAAGATTTTAAATTAATTACTTGATTCTTAGAATTCACTTTATCTTCTGAAAAAACATTCAATTTTGATTCCATAGGTCTCAATAATATATAATGAGTACTGTTCACATCTTGAGCTTCTAAAAATAATTTTTCACCAATAACAAGTTCAGCGGTATCTTTAACAGTCAGTAAAAAATCATTTAATGGACTGCATGCACCCTTAGCAACACTATTTTTATTAAATCCTTTATATTCTACGCAACAATTCCAAATTTTAAAACTTTTAAATTCTTTACCATTAGGTGATCCTAAAATAGACAAACATCGATTACAGTGAATCAATGAATTTCGCAATTTTAAATTTTCTTGAAATATAAGTTTATTTAAAATGACATAGTTAGTAGAATAAAACAAATCTGATTCATTTGGATCTAAAGAAAAAGATTTTTCATTGCCATGTTTACAACAAAACCATTCTTGAGGATCACAATCACTGCTTGGCAGTGGTAAAATTCTTTGAAAACTAACAGTCTTAGTAATTTCATTTTTGCAACAAGTACAAAGTAATTTATAATTTAGGTTTTTCAACGGTAATTCAATTTTATTTGAACTAATTGATAAAACATTCAATTTATTTTGTGTATTGATAATTTCAGTTTCAAACGTTCCATAAATTGAGTTTGGCTGAGTTTGTATTCGAAAAGATATCCATCTGTTAGTTATTCCTAAAGATGATAATGAAGATGGCAACAATTTAATACTAGTTAATGGTAGATTATAAATTTCTTTTTCAATTTGAATTTGTATAGTATCTTCCAATAGTTTAACTTTAATAGATGAAGTATCAAAATTTCTTTCTAGAGATATGTATGCACTAAGAGAGCACAGACGGGGTCTCAGTTCCAAAGTTATAGATTCCATTGAATATTATTAGCATAAAATTGTTCCACGTAGATCTGTGAGCTGCAAGAATTTGTGATTAACAAAAAATGATGCAATAAATTTATACTTAATTATTAATTAAATATGTTATATTTAATTTAAACAAAAATTTACACTTTCATTATTTAATTTTAATAGCTTTAAAAAATTGATAAAACTTGTGCAATTGTCACAATAAATTAGATTTTAAAAAATTAAATAATTGTTATTTATAAAGTATTAGATAAGATTGTGTAACACAGTTTGATATTGAAATCTACATATCGTTAAATAAATATTCAGATAAATTTATCTAATAATTTTATATTAATAATTGAATATCTTTATAAAGTATAAAAAATTTACCTGAATGTTCTTATCATTAATTAAAGATAAAAGTGTAACATTGAAACATCTGCTCATTGCTCCAACAGGTATCTGAAATTTTGATTAATGTAATTAATGAATCAGTTATTGTAAAGGGCAAGATAATAGAAAAAAGTGTTTTTCATGTGCTCACCTTTTTCCTTTTGAAAAAAATTAATAAATTTTATTTATATAATAATAAGTAATAATAATAATCAACAATAGTTTAATATATCCAATTTTATTTGTATTTAAAAATAATAAATTATCTTATTTATAATTTATTAATTGTATCAATTAATACAATAAATAGAAGCTCTATACACGTATCTATAAATATAATATTATTTTTAGAATTTTTACGAAATTGATCTTGCACATTTTATAAAAAACTGATAGAAGTTACGCTCTCTTATTGCATACAACACATGGAATTTTTACGTCTACCAAAGTATTATATTTTCACAGATATTTAATTGTCCAATCATATCATTAAATTTCTGCTGTACGACGATTCTGATTTGTTAAAATAAAAAAATAACCGTATCGTATAAGAAACTTTTACTAGAAATACGCAGAAGTTATTAAATAAACAAAAATTTTAAGTCTTACAAATTTTTTAATAAGTTTGCTATTGTTTGCAAATTAATTAAATTATTGAAATAAAATATATTTATCATACATATTTAAATAAAATATTAACAACAATGTTGTAATTTCTAATACTATAAGAATAAAAATTTATGATGAAAATGAAAAATATATCGTTATAATAAAATTTAATATTAAAAACAATGTATTTTTAATTTTGTTAAAAATTATATTGAAAAATTAGGTTTTTAAGACTACAATTTACGTGTTTTTGACAGTAGATACCGTCATAAACTACATTCCCGAGCATGTTTTTGTACATGTGACGGTTGTATCTATATTTTCTTAATAAATATTTTTATTGTTTAAATATATTGTTTATGCTTTATTTCTAGGTAACTTTTATCATATTTTCATTAAATTACATTTTTTTTAATGTCATGCAATGTTTTTAATAATGAAATTGCTTGAATTAAAGTATAAAAATAATAATGATAAAAATATCATTTATATTTTATGGTTGCATTAAATCAAAACATAAAAAAGCATTTAGCACAAATGTAAGGAAGGATGCATGCAATGGTAAACTAGTTTGTAGCGCTGCTAGCAGTGAATTTACGATCTAATATTTCTTCCACAAAATCGTCATACCCCCCACCACAAGAGTTTTCAGAGCTGTATATGTATACGATTGTGATTTTAGGTGTGTTCCAATGGTAAGAAGTGATTCCACAGCTGATTCAACACTACGACATTGTTTATAGGTAGCGCAAAGCTAAAAAGAAAGTAAAAATATGACTTTTTAACGAATATAAACTATAGTATTGTTATTGTTTTGCGGCTCTAAGTGTTTTTACGCGATTTTTGAATAATGGGTTGCTGTTACAGTTTGTGCAAAGAGGATAGCGGCCAGCAGGTAGAGGAGGCGAAATATTTTTTTACTCAATTGAAATCTATATTTACAATAATTTTATTTTTGCTCTCCCTTTGACACATTGTCTTATCTACATTTGCGATATGAATATATGCAAAAGTGAGCACCTCTGAGTTCATTAAATGATTTACTTAAATCATTTTAACTATATTTTGTAGAATATTTGTAGAATATTTTCCTTTTATATAATTGTATATTTTGTATTTGAAATCCAAAATTAAGTAAATATTTATTTTCTAGGGTGGTGAAGTCAACGAACGTACACATTTACTTGTAGATCCTGTCAGTAACAATACTAATATACCTAGAGTTCATAGGTTGATATAATTTTTATTAAGTTTTCTTATTTAGTTTATATTTAATTTATATAAATTTACGTATATCTTGCATTGTAGCGATGACTATGTAAGTCAATATGCAAGTTCAGCACCTAAAAAGACAGATGAACAAAGCGCACTTAATCGAATTTTACATGAGACTGCAACGTAAGTAGTTTCATTGTGCTTTATGGGTAATTTAGTTAAATTACTGTATATATTTACATTGATTAAATCAGCCACAAATTAATAATAATTAAACAACCAAAAATGATCATAAGACTATAATTTTTAATTTTGATTTTCAATAATATTTATACAAATAAAATTTATATTAATTTATTCTTTGTAGAAATATAATAGATGTAGGAGCATTAGATTCTCATAATTTGGAACAACATGAATATGTAGAAAGATTAAGAGCATATGCAAAGCGAATAGAGACTGTTGGAATAAAAGTACCAGAGATCTCTTATTGCTTACTAAAAGATATACCAGCTCCAGAAAGAATTCTTGCATCTGAACCAATATCTCAAACTGATAAAGAACTGGTAAGTTTCAAGTATAATTTTTGCTGATATAAATAATAAGAAAATACTTATTTATTAAATGTAAAAATTTAATGTATCGGTTTAATTATAGCTTTATTTTAATTTCAAAGTCAACATTTTTTTACTTATTTATTAAAAGTAACATGTATTAGAAATCTAATGATAAATTAAAAAATGTAAAATAGGTCTAATATTATAAAATAAAATAAAATTTATTTTATTTTTCAAAATTATTGAGATTTTATTTGATTTTTGAAAAATATTTTACATTATGAGTAGTTAATTTTAATATAGGACGTTAATAATTTTACACTTTTACTTTTATTAATTTATGTATTTTATAAAGAGTAATATATTTTATTAATTTAATAGATTACAGATTTCTTACAAAAATCTGTAATGGCACTAAATGAAGTTCAGGTTGAGCACAAAGAAGACTTAGTGGTCCCATTTTTATCGTGATCGTCGCATTCTCCATCAAATTTCCGCGCGGGATTAACACGTACTATGTCAACTCAGTTCATAGCGAATCAAGATGAGCTAATGGGAGTCTGGGTAAAGTCATACTTTACCGACTGAGTCACGTTATAAAAAAAAATTATACTTTTTTTACTTGCGTTAATTATTTTATAGTTCTCAAAACGTATTGCATCTATTGTCATTTTGATCCATAAACTTACGTTTTTTATAATTGATTATTTTTCTAAGAACATATATTCTTAATTCATCTATTAGTTATATTTTAAACATATATATATATATATTTCAACATATTTATTATAAATTAAAAAAAATATATTTGCTTGTTATTAAAAATAATCAATTAAAATGATTCAGAAATTTTAGATATAGAGATTATTTTCAAACTGCAGGTTTACATTTAATTTAAAACTATGTAATAAAGCCCTTTCTTAAGTTCATTGTGCCTAATAAAGTGATTTTTTAAATAAAAATTTAAAATGCATTTAAATTGCAAATCAATTAAATAGTTAAAGATAAGCTTCGATAGAGTTTTAAAATTTTGCAAAATTTGTAACACTATATATAAATATTATAAGTAGAACAATAAGTTTTGTGAACATAAAATAATTTTATGAAACAATTAATTATAATAACAATGAAATATTATTATGTGATAAACAATGAATTATTATTATGTGATAAACAATGGATCAGTTTAAATAGATTTTTAAAGAATATATAAAAATTTAATATTTTAAATCAACTTACTATGAGTTATTAACATATACTAAGTATTTTACATTTTATTTATGCAAATTAAAACTTAAATAATTTTAGCACTTGGTGCATGATAGTAAAATGTTTGCAGAATGCAATTTGGAAAATAACTGTTTAGTAAATATAAAGAAAATGCTTTCTAATTAAGAAATTTGAATTATTTTTTTGACATAATTTAATATAAATGCACTTTCATTTTATATTTTTCTAATTCGAGCTTATTTTGAAAATACAATTGTGTATAATCAATATTATATGTATTATAAGTAGTGTAATATTTTTTCAGAGCAAATTTAAAAATGATATTGATTGTAAAAAGTTAAATCAATATAAAATTTCTATATGTATGATAGTACACGATGTACATCTTTATTAATTGTAAAATAAATTATAATGTAATCGAATTTGTACACTTTGATTTTTTATTTATTTCATAACATTATTAAATTGTTTATAAAATAAAATATTCAGAAAAATTATTTTTCATGTTTTTCTAATAATTTTTTTAATTGTGAGTTATTTTATAAGCAATAAAATACACATCAGTTCTTAGGACTTGATAAATTGATTTCTTAAAATTTTTGATTATACTGATTTTAATATAACACTTTTTAAAGATATTTCAAAATTAAAAGTAAAAATAATTTCATAAATTTGTATTGTTAATTTTTATTTTTATTATGACTAATAAAGTAACAGTATTTAATAAGTAAATTCAAAATTTCTTATTGACCATTAAATTTCTATTTATATTAACTATCAATATAAAAAAGGTATTTTATTCAAAAAGTAAATGTTATTCATTAATTATTAAAATAAAAAGAATAAAAAATTAGGTAGCTATTGAAAAGTTTAACTTTCCAAGTAATTTTTAATAAAAGAATTTTTTTATTCGGTTACATATTCAATTATTACACAATTTTTTGAGAACCTTGCAAATCTAAAATATTTTATAAGAAGCAAAATGTATAATTAGAAAACTGACATTTTATTTCCCCTAGCTAATGTGTATATTAGAGTAAAAGGTATATCACACAAGACGAAAATTGGTAAAAAAAATAAAAGACTTTTTATTTTGTGTGTGTATAAATAATTTATTGTATTATTTTATTAATATAATTCGCATTCTTACGAAAAATTATTTTAAAAATTTATTAATTTCTTAAATCGATTAATATATTTTTGTACAGGTTATGCTATAAAACATCACAAGAACTTCTATTTTGGCAAATATATTACAATATATATGTATAATAAGTATGATTACAATATATCTTATTGATACAATTACTTTTATCTTAATTTTTTTCTAGAAATAAATTAGGTAATAAAAAGCTTTTGAAAAATGGTTTTCATATATTAATACATAAAATTATATCTTTATATTGTATACTTATACATCTGACAAAATTTATATCATCAAATAGTAACGTTATAAATTATCGCGTAAATATATATCAAGAGTAGAAAATATTTATATTACATTTGAAAACGATACAAACATAATCGTACTATTTTAAATGACCGTTTTTTATACTTCAAAAAATGTGCTCTAATTATCGAAACAATAAATAATTATGTACTTATTGTATGAGATTTAAAATATTTTTATAATAAATAAATATGTATAATTTATAGTGAAGTTGCTTATATTATTTATAAAGATGATAATTATTTATGACAGAGCAATTTTTACTGGAATAATGAAGAACTAAACAAATGTCCAATATGTTCTAGAATGTGATCTATACTGCAGAAAATGTCAAGTACATAGAAATGTAGGTATATATAGTTATATTTGTATTTTCTATATATATTCACAATCTTACATGAAGCAAGAGACAAGTTTATAAAATTGATAGTCTAAAAAACTTTCAGTTTTTGATGAATTTTAATTAAGAAATAGATTCTATTAATAATAAAATAATTTCCGTGTATTCGTTACTTAAGAGCCAAATAATTCTTCTAATAACGTAGCTGTAGTACCAGTTTTTATACACTTTCTAGCACTGTTTCTTTATGCATTTTCTGGCTTCCTTCTGATGCAGTAGATAAGTGCACCTCTCAATGCCTGCACTCGACATTCACTCGCGAATATCAACATGAATGGTATAGGCATGTGTATAAGATAGTTTTGCAGACAGTGAGAAAAAAAATTCATCATATTGCCTGCCTATACACGCACACGAGCGCATAGATAAAGGACAGAAAAGCAGGGGCGTATCCGCGAGGCTTCGAATCCGCGCGGGCTTTCTTGGGACGGCGACGCTCAATCAGCGGCGCTGCGCACCGAGATTGGCCGCACGGCGCTTCCGCTGGTGGGGCATCGACCCGTCGGCCGCTCGGCTCCTCGCCCGCCGCTGTCGTGCGGCAGTTCCCCCCTAACTGCGCCACCAATGCACGCCTAGCTCAGGCGCTCTGGCTGCGCCCGACCATTGGTCCTCGATTGTGCCGACCAATCATTGGGAAAGTGTGCTCGACGAAAATATCCAATGTAAGTCCACAAATTATCGCGAACGTTGTAGCGCGCTCGCTTGTTCGCGGCCAACCAACCAGCCATCCATCCGAGGCTTCGTCGCCCCGAGGCGTGCATTAGCCCTCGAAAATTTTATACGTCTTCATCCAGAGATTGCTTACCTGGCGTCTTGTGTCCTCGACACATCCGAGACGGAGAAAACGCCGCGCCATGTTTGTCTTGTCTAGCAGCTGCCGTTCGTTGCTTGTGCCAAAGTTATTGTTACGTTTTTTCGAGATTTCGCGCGTTCGAAGGGCATTTTGTTTAGTTTTTTTATAAATTTCATATTGCGGAAATGTCGAGCATAACGGCCGAAATTGCTCGGCGATGTTTCACTAGGTTGTGTACATGGAAACGAAAGAAGCGATGACGCGTAAGATAGAAAGAGATAGATAGAGTTCCGGATATATGTAGTGGCGCGTCTGCTCCGCTGTTGCTCGCATACATTCGTGAATTTCTTCTGCTCTTTCGATGCGAGTATGATAGATAATGCTTTTTTTTTTTTAACGCAGAAGCATCTCGTGGATAATACTTGAGAATTAAAAATTTTCAAATTCGTGGAATGGAGATAGATCTACGTTGTACCTTATGTTATCATGCATACGTGTATCTAAGGCACTTACACAGGTGCTGATCTCTTAATTTGCCTTTGTCGTGTTAAACTAAGCATATTGACACTTCAAGTAGATATATACATACATACATACATACATACATATGCTTCTTGTGTATTTATGTTTGGTGTACTTTGAATATGTCTGTTGATATTATAGGAAAATACTAAATAATTTTCATATTTTACAATTTTTTATAATTTTCATTACAATAAAAAATATAAATTTTACTTTTTTTTTTATATTTATAATTTTTATAATTCTATATTTATAATTTTTTTTTATATATAATGGTGGGTGTAATTATAAAAACATTTTTATTTTTGCGTGATACTTTTCTGTGTTATACTAAATTTTTTATACTGAAACAATTTATAAATATTTAAGTTCTTATATTAGATAATTGTTTCTCCTGTGATATTTTTCATAAAACGTATTATTCTGTTAACAGCTAATCAAATTAAATTAAAATTATTTTTTAATTTAAATTTTAAATTAAATTTTAATTAAAATTTTATAAATTAAATTTTAAAATTATTTTTTCATATAATAACATTATTTAGATTCCAACATGTTATTTGAAATATTTTTATAAAATGTAATAACTAATTAAATTTAGATATAATATAGTAGAAAATTTTCTTTATTTTAGTTTATAAAACAATATGGAGCAACTTGCAGAAGGTCAAACTGTGATGGTTGGTGGAGCTGGTGGTACGGTTCAAGTTGTTCAAATGGGCCAAGGTGGACAAGCTATGATGCTTCCACAAGCAATTCAAGTAGCTGCACCTAATGGTCAGATTCAAGTAGTTCCTGTTACTAGTCTGGCTGGAGCAGGACAGCAAATAGTTATTCAACAACCTCAAACGCCACAAATTATTCAAACGCCAGATGGTCAAACATATATTTATCAGCCAGTACAACTTGAAGGACAAGTACAACAGCAAGCTCAACCAACTGGTAAGTGTTTTTTTATTTATTTTTTATTTTGTATTTATAATTACATCACTTTTTAGTCATGTAAATATTTAAAAATTCGAGCTTACATATTATAGATACTTTATAATACAAATAAATATTATATTTTTGTCGATTTATTAAATTATTAAAGCATCATTTCCATAAATATATAATGCTTCAAAGTAAAGTTAATTTATTTTTTATTTTAGTAATTAACATCAATGGAAACTTGATGCAAATAGCTAATCCAACTTCACAAACAACAGCAGCATCGACTCCTGTTCAGCAAATTTCGAGTCCAACTGCAACTGCATCACAGGCAGGAAATATTGTCATGGTGATTATAAAAAGTCTCTTTCACTTGCACAGTCTGTGTATAAATGTTATACTGACTTGTAGTGATAATGGAGCAACAGTGCATGCTTATAAATAATATTTTGAATTAACAGAACTTAACATTTAGTACAAAATTTGTGTATATTTACCAAGAAAAATGTATGCTCTTTCAATACATACATTTTTTATATTTTAATGAAGAGGCATGATTATGATTTTTAATTATTATTGTCTTCTTTAATCATTGTGTTTCTTTCAATAACTAACAAAAATAAAAGAGATAAAATTAATTAAGTTATAGAATAGTATTGAATAATTTACTATTCTAAAAATTGTTATTAGTAAATTTAATTAAATTATATTATAGATGATACCAGGTAACAGTGGTCAACCACAGTTTCAAAGAGTTGCGTTACCTAATGCTGAGTTTTTAGAAGAGGAGCCTCTCTATGTTAATGCTAAGCAATATAGGCGTATTTTGAAACGGCGACAAGCAAGAGCAAAGCTTGAAGCTGAAGGAAAAATTCCTAAAGAAAGGCCTGTAAGTATTTTATTATTTACATTTTCAACTTTGTTTGAAAAAAATAAATTTTAAATTTAAAATATTCATTTTAAAATTTAGAAATATCTTCACGAATCAAGACACCGGCATGCAATGAATCGAATAAGAGGTGAAGGAGGGCGCTTTCACTCTGGTCAAGTAAAGAAAAGGAAGTAAGTTGAAAATTTGTCTTTAATCATTAAATTAATTTAATTAAAAATCCCCCAAAACGGTTTCCTTACGCGCTTATGTTATCCGCTTTCGTATATAAACGAGCTTGTAATCTTTAAAGTAGAGCGAACAACAATGGAATGATGAACCAGCATATAGCAACGTCAACCAACAACAATTCCAATCGCATCATAACAATACCAGCGTCAAGCGCTGGATTGCAGCACAGTTCGGATAGTATAACACCCACTATAATAATAGATGTAAATATTGTAATCTGTTTCAGTAAAAGCACCAGACTCTTTAAAAATTTAATTTTAATCTATAAAATAATGAAAAATTTATATTTTATGTAAACAATATGATTTTGTCGAAATTGAAAGCATCTTAAATAATTTTAGATAGTTCAATTAATTATTGATAATTTTCATTTAAGAATATATATATTAAATTCTTTCTTATATAATATCATCGTATGAATTTAGTCACAAAATCAAAATCACACCTTACATCTTAGTACTTTAATAAAATTTATTTTGGTGCCTTTATTTTATTTTTAAATATAAACTATATTCATAAAAATAATCTGGTATATTATTTACAGAATGGAAATGCCGGAGATGTCTTGCCAGACATAATTACTGATGGAACGCTGGTGGACATAAAATGAGATATGAGGCATCATAAAAATTTGCATAAGACTTCCAAATTTCTCCTAAATAGAAGCCTATAATCCACCGAAAATTTTGAAAAAATGATAGTTTTGTTACCATCGACTACAAAGCGTAAATCGCTGAATGTGTACATACTTATTTTAATGCGCATAGCGCTACGCTTTGATTATGCTGTTAGCTCTGATTAAATAATTACAATAAGATATCATTAAAAACAATTTAATTATATGCAAATAAAATACCAGAGATGTCTTGCCAGACATAATTACTGATGGAACGCCGTGGACATCAAATGAGATATGAGGCATCATAAAAATTTGCATAAGACTTCCAAATTTCTCCTAAATAGAAGCCTATAATCCACCGAAAATTTTGAAAAAATGATAGTTTTGTTACCATCGACTACAAAGCGTAAATCGCTGAATGTGTACATACTTATTTTAATGCACATAGCGCTACGCTTTGATTATGCTGTTAGCTCTGATTAAATAATTACAATAAGA
The DNA here is from genome assembly GCA_949987625.1 of Chalcis sispes. NCBI lineage: Eukaryota > Metazoa > Arthropoda > Insecta > Hymenoptera > Chalcididae > Chalcis > Chalcis sispes. The sequence continues at coordinate 12,463,632 of OX465094.1, forward strand.
TATCATTAAAAACAATTTAATTATATGCAATTAAATGCCGGAGATGTCTTGCCAGACATAATTACTGATGGAACGCTGGTGGACATAAAATGAGATATGAGGCATCATAAAAATTTGCATAAGACTTCCAAATTTCTCCTAAATAGAAGCCTATAATCCACCGAAAATTTAAAAAAAATGATAGTTTTGTTACCATCGACTACAAAGCGTAAATCGCTGAATGTGTACATACTTATTTTAATGCACATAGCGCTACGCTTTGATTATGGTGTTAGCTCTGATTAAATAATTACAATAAGATATCATTAAAAACAATTTAATTATATGCAAATAAAATGCCAGAGATGTCTTGCCAGACATAATTACTGATGGAACGCCGTGGACATAAAATGAGATATGAGGCAACATAAAAATTTGCATAAGACTTCCAAATTTCTCCTAAAAAGAAGCCTGTAATCCACCGAAAATTTTGAAAAAAATGATAGTTTTGCTACCATCGACTAGAAAGCGTAAATCGCTGAATGTGTACATACTTATTATAATGCGCATAGCGCTACGCTTTGATTATGGTGTTAGCTCTGATTAAATAATTACAATAAGATATCATTAAAAACAATTTAATTATATGCAAATAAAATTGTTTTTAATTTTATTTTATCTATTTAATCAGAAAAATTTATAAAGATTATATTATAAAAATCCTGTTTTATAAATCCTACATAATATAGAAAATCGTATATGATTTTATAAATACGAAAAGTAAATAAAAATTGAAATTAGTCTGTAATTTGAAATATTGTATTTTCTTTTATTGTAAAAAAGGATTTTTAAATCAGGATTCTTTAGTTAAATATTTTGCGGATATGAAAATTGAAATTTCGTGCAACGAAAGAAATCAGTTTCGACAACTAAGAGACTGATGTAATTTAAATAACATCACACGTGCTGAAAATTAACTTTTAGTTTTTCTATAAATCTTGAGTTAAATTTCCATTATAAAAATATAATGAGAAGTTAATTTCATAAATGAAGCACGTTCAACAATAAATGCAAGTACAATTTATAATAATTTAAATAAGAATTGAGTTAAATGTAAAGCTTTTGCGACTTAAAAAAGAGCAAACTGCATTGAATTCATTTTTGTATTGAGATAGATGAAGATTAATATCATAGAAAAAATATTAAGTACAAGAAGAGTAACATTAAAACAAATTAATATTTTTTCGTTTACTGATGGTAATTGATTGAAATAATGATTATTTAATTTTTAAGTAATTAATTGTGAAAACTCTTCTTGTTACTTACGTAAATAAATGTCTGCATGTACGAGTGAATCAATGATTGTTTTGTAAGAGAATGAACAGATAATTTAAAAAATGTAGCAAATGAAAAATATGCAAAGAAGAATAATATAACGTACATATTAGCACTTTTTTACAATAATTCTAAATAAAATGATCAACAAGATAATATAGATTATTACAAATACGAATTAAAGAAAAAGGACGTTTAAATTTTATTTCATATTATCAGTTGTTGCTTTATTAAATAACTTGTGAAAGTAAAGGTTTTTTTGAAGCATTCATTAGAACTAATGAGCAAACTGATCTCGGGCTGACTGGATCTTTTATGTGCTCTTCGGGTGGTCCTAAAGGCATTGGTGGACCGAAAAATTGTTCTTTTATAATTTGACGTCCAATTTTACTAATAAAATCTTGATATTCGGTATTTCCAGTACTTTTTTTAGTATGAAATGAAAATATATAAATAAGATATAAATTTTTAAAAATAATAATTTTTCATTAATAAAATTTGGAAGTTATTTTTAAATGTACAAAAATTCTGATTTTCTAATGTAGTATATGAAGAAAATATTGATTTTTAAAATATAAAATAAATTTAAATATTTTTAACAATGTTTCTGTAGATCCATTAAAAAGAATTAAACTTATTTATATTCTAATATAGAATATAATTTTTTTTTATTAAATCACCCAATAAAGCTTGGTGAAATAGAATTTTTGATACACAATTTGTGTATTTATTATCATAGAATATAATATCGCTACCGGACTTGAAGAATCTCTCGTTCTTTTTTATCGAAACGTAAATTATCAGGAATTTTTATAGGTCCTAATTGTTTCAATATATTTGCGGAACCCCATTGTCGAGGATCCATAAATGATTTTCTTTGTATCGTTTCCGGTATAACATGATCATCCGGTAACACAATTTTATATGATTCTGTTTTTTCCTCTATTAAAAAAAATAATCATTTATGTATTATAATATTTAAATATGTATTATATATATATAATTTCTAATTTTTGAGTTTCGGTCTATTAGAAATGTTTAACTTCACAAAAATAAAAAAAATTGTTTTTATTTTTAAGCATTAGCTAATAAAAAAAAGTTTAAAATCTAGTTTATAAAAAAGTTGTATTAAAAGTGAAAAAAATAGCAATAAATTAAAAAAAAAAATTCGGTAAATTATTTTAAAATGCATTAAAGTAACAAAATGTAATTTTTTATAAAAGCATGCGTTTGAAAGGGTTGAAATTTAAAACAAAGAGAACTTTGATTTAATTTTAGATCAATAATGATTATTATATCACGAAAACAAAGTTCTTGCCTGATTTTTTTGAAAATTCCATTTGATAGGTGCTTTTAAGTAAATTTTTCTTTTCTCGCTCGATTACTGTTTCGTTCGGAGGATCATGAGGCAAGAACTTTTTTAAGTGCGGATGTTTGTTTCGCACCTGCAATGTACGATGTATAACATAGATGATAAATAATAAAATTATTTTGATAATAAATGATTGCTGTTAGTTTTTTATTAACAATTTAAATACCCGAACAAGATAATTAAAATCTGAATAAAGTAAGGTATTACATTTTTATATGATAATATTTTAACAATTTAAAATTATTAGTTTTGTTAAAAATATTTTAAAATACTGTATGCTTTAAAGATTATAATAATAAATATAAAATTGTAACATATCTAATATTTGATTAATGATTTTATTTTAAAAATTATTTTATTAATTTACCCTGTTTAAATATTCTCGTAGATTTTCTATTTGCATATAATGCATTGAATCTTCACTTTCTTTTTCTGTACATATATACTCCTTGTATGCATCAGTAATTGGGTTTGTTTCTAAATTTTCAGGGTAAAATGGCTTTGCTTTAAAAAGTTTGCTAACTCGTTTTGGACCATAGTCCTTTTTTAATATCGTAGCAAAATCGCGAGTTTCTTTGTCTATTTCAAAAAGCATATTTTTAATTATACAAATGTAATTTAATATCAATCGAATTAATAAGTAGAGGTTAAACTAAATCAAAATTGACTATCGCGAAATTTTTAAATATTTTATCATAATTATGTTATACCTATACGAATATGAATTTTTTTTTATCGGAATAATGATTTTCATTTTTTAATAAAATTTATTCATACTTTTTTAAATACAAAAAAAGCTAATTAGTAGTCAGTAAATTTCGTAACTTAAGAAAATAGTAAAAATCGATACTCAATTATTAAGTTATTTTGAAAACATTTATGAAATATTTTCATGTTTCTTAAAAAATAGTTTATGCAAGTGACTAGCTATGATCTTTAAGTATTTTGATGTGCCGAATGCAAATTCGAGGTGAAAATTAACGATTGCCAATAAATATTTTTTTATTGAAAAAACTACCTTACAAAAGGTTCGAACGATAAATCTAAGAGTGAAAACTATGTATATTTTGACATGCCAAATTCGTAGACAGAATTGCTCTACCAATTCCCACTTTTTTTTTTTAATTGAAGAAACCGCCCTAAAAATCGGTAAATTCCACTGTAAGAGATATCAGCGCTTAGATAGAAATATGGCAACCAAATGAAAATGACTGTAAAATCCGAATCTAGCTAGGTGTAAAAGTGCTCTTCACTTTTTTTTTATTACGAAAAATCTCCCTAAAAAAAATGAGAATCCCGTTACGTTTAATCGACAATTTTTTTCAAAAGAATTTTATTCTTTCTCCTATTATAATGAACTCTTTAATCCTTAAACGATTTTCGACCCTTTGGCTTGGTTTATCTTTCACCTTCTTTGATATCGATACTTCGTTTCTTTGATATCTTGATAAAGCCGTTCAACTTATTTATCGCTGTAATTTCCAAAGTTCTCTAGAAAGTGCTCGTAAAGCCTGAAAAAAAATTTGCTACGGTGGCGGTCAACTCTCACCTCGGATTTGGATTTAGCATGTCAAAATACATAAGGATATTTAAATGAAGTCTTTGATACCATTTTTTAATGTACCTTTGTTTTTATTATCTACAATGTATTCGTTTAAAATTTAATACTCTCAAAATTTTATGTAAGGTGAATTTATTAATAAATTAAATTTAGAAAAAATTAAAATTTACAAAGTTTATCTATTAAAGTTCCATATTTGCTAGCAGCTTTGATTGTATTATTCGTCTGCGTTTTGTAGCGAGCATTTTCTGTATGTTTTTCAAAATGATATTTCCGCCTGTGCGTCCGTAAGTGTCCTGGTAAGTAGACAATTGTGCATGTAAAGTTTGCGGACTTGCGTAGCCAAACACTGGATGAATGAAATTGAAAATAAAAAAATCTATTAATTATGAATATATTTTAAAATTTGTATTCTACAAAACACTTAATTTATAAGTTTTAAAATTAAATTAATTAAAAAAAAATTCTTATGGAAATGAAAAATATATTAAAATATAGTTATCCTAGTGAAACATTTTTTCTTTGTGAAAAAAAAAGTAGCAAATGTTAAAATATAAGAAACAATATAGAATGTTTATTTCTTTTTCTTACTATCTTTTTGAAAATATATGAAAATGTACGAAATTGTTTAAAAACATAAAATGTATGCATAATATGCATTTTTGAGCCCTATATTTTTGAGTCATATTATATCAAATCTTAATTTCCATTTTTTTTTTTTGGAAAATTTTTTTTAATTTCCTTGAATACATTTTTACTTTATAAGCTTTTTAAATACATTCATTTTAAATGATTGCGTTCGTATTCATTTTAATTTATTATAATTTCATTATCATCAAAATCCGAGCACGCGTTGGTGAACAAGTATTTATTATGCTATAGTTTTCTATATTATTTTATAGTTCATATTTAATTTTTTACTAAAAAAATTAAATTATATTTTTTTTAGTATATAATACAGGTATATGCAATATAAATGTATTCATTGTAAATGATTTTTGAATTATTTTATTATTATAATATATTTCGCAAATTTTAATTAAATTTTATTTCATTTTTTATGATTTTCAATTTATCAATATTTTATAAATATAAATATTTTAATATTTAACTTTCAAAAATAAGAATCGATTAACTGTTTAGAAATTAAAAGATTAATAAAAAATTTTACCTCGTCGGGTTGTATACGGCAGTTTTGTAACTATTTCTGTATGAGGACTGTAATATAAGTTTTTAAGATATTGTATTAATTCATTTTCAAGATCTGATTCTTCTTCACTTTGCTTTTCAGCGATTTTTTTGTTATAATCAAGATCGTATGCAGTTTTTAAACGGTCTAAGAGAAGTTGCTTAATTAGTTCTTCTGCATTTTTTTCAATATTTTTCGATTTTGTATCATTTTCATTTTCCCAATCTAGTATTGGTCGGTATCTTAAACATAAATTTAATTGATAATTATATAAAATTTTAAGCGAGATAATTAACGAAATAATTTTCATTTTTTAAATTAATATTTTTTTACAAATATATTATTTTCAAACAAAAAATGAAAAACTGAATCATTTTTAAAGAAGTATGCATATAAAAAGTCGAAAATTTTTTTATAAACTTGTTAACGTAAATGAAACGAAGTTCATTAAAAATTTTAATTAATAATAAAATTCATATTACACAATAAAATATTAAATTTTTTAAAATGTATTATTTATAAATATATTATAAATAAACTTACTGACGAGATTTTGTCAATTTTTTACTTGTAAATTCATGTTGATATTCCGATGGAAACACATTGCGATGTTTATGCATTTTTCTAAAAAAAATTATCAGGATAAAATTAATAATCGAGATGATTTACAATAACTAATTTATGTAGGGATTTTCGAAAATTAGCGACTGAACCGCTTAAAATCAAATATAACCTCAAAGAACTCAAAAACAAATAGCCGACACTGCAATGTGGATTGAGTAGTGTTATAAATTTTATTATAATGGCAGTTTCGAATTCAATGTTTTATCAATTAAATACCTTTAAAAATGTTGTCAAGCCAAGAAACATTACATATAATTTATTAAAAAGAATAACTAGTCCTACAGTAAGATTTACATATTATAAATACTATTAAAATTTATTTTCGGAGAATATTTCACTTTATTCATAACCTTAATTTGTAAAAGTAAATAAATTAATCTTTGATTGTTAAAATTAAAAGATATAAAATATTATTTAATTTTATAAATAATTAATTAATAAAATGTTGAAAACTATACAATTATTTTTCTTTCCTTCAATTTATTTATAAAGAATATTGAAATATAATAAGATTTATAAATGTAGCTTGTTTTTGAATGTTTGCTAAATTTGAAGTCGAACTGTATTTATTTTAATTTCAGAATAATGCTATTTTATATTCTACTGTAAATACTGCTACAGCAGTTGAAAATACTTCTTCCAAAACTGAAAATCCAAAAATAGAAAAGAAAATGAGTAAGGCTATGTTAGTTTACTTAGAAAGAGCTAAAGCACATGGTATGTTTTTATTTTTTACAATAAATTGTAATAGATTTATTTAACATAAAATATAGTGTGTTTATTATTAAGTTTAGAAATTTTATAATGCATTAATTATTGTTATTTTAAACATCGTAAAAGAAATAGAAGTTAGACTTATAAATAAAAATTTTGTAACATAATTTATTGTTTTTTTTTTGTTTAATAACAAAGATTTGTTTTTAGATGAATTCATACTTAAAGAAAAACAAGATTTCATAATAGGAAAAAGACATTTAGCAAATATGATGGGAGAAGATCCTGAGCATTTTACACAACAAGATATAGATGTATGTAAATTAATTTTTTTTCTAACTTAACAATAATAATATATTTTCGAAATATTTTTATCATATCATATTTTACATATATATTAGAGGGCAATTGAGTATCTGTTGCCATCAGGGCTATTTGATAAACATGCAAGACCTTTGATGAAACCACCGGAAGACATTTTTCCTCCTAGAAAAGCAGCAGAATTTGATGAAACAGGAAGACCATATCATTCTTTATTTTATACATCATTGCCAATGTATTATCAAGCACTTCATGTAAGTAATAGTTTGTATAACTATCTTTAAAATAATAATGAAATTCAATTATTTTATTCAATATTTAATTTTAGAATATCGTTGAACAACTAAAAGTTTTAAATGCACTAGAAGATGAAAATATAAGAAAAGGCATTCCTCCTGATCAAAATGATCAGTTGTAAGACTGATTTTCTTTTTAAACAATAATAATAATTTTGTGATTATTTGCTGTAAATAAATATACCTGAATTTTATATTTTAGCGATACTAGCTCTTCAGATTGGGTAAAAAAAATTGATTTAGAAAAAATTCTTTTGGAAGTGATACGAGATGAGGATGTCAGTAATTTAATTAAATTTTGTAGAAACTTTTATAATTATTATAAAGTTAAATGTTTAAATTTATTGAAATTATTTTATATTTTTAGTACGAGTATTTTATTTCATCTTTTGATAGACTTGTTGAACATCCATACTCAAATCATGCTAGTGATCTTATTTCAAAATTTAGAGTAAAAAGGCAATCTCTTATACATAGCTTTGCCATTTCTCCGGTAAGTTATTAAAATTCAAAACATATGAATTAACGTTTTTGTTATATTTCTTTTTATTTATATGTTATCAGTTAGAAAGTGATGCAGAAGGAAGACCATTTATCACTGTGCTAGGTAAATTATTTTAAACTAGTCACTTACAAAAGAAATTTGAATTATTGTTACATTTTATATTGTTTTTATAGGTTGCAGACGAAAAAGTGCACATGGTTCTGTAACAATCAAAGGCAAAGGTTCTGGTAAAATAACAGTTAATGGCAAATCTCTTATTACATATTTTCCAGAATCACAGGAACGTGAACAGGTAAGATAATTATATCTCTTAAAAAATAAGTACTTTTATGTAATTTTTATTAATTATTTAATTTATATTTATATCCATTATATAAAAAATATAAAATTTATTCATTTAATATGTATAATTTTGAGGATAATTTTTAAAAAATAGAAAAAATTAAAGGTTATTATTTAATTATTTTCAATAGTAATAAAACTTTTAAATTTTACAAGTATACTATAATTTTGATAGTAATTAAATATAATTTAGTATTATTCATTGAATTAGTCCTTGTTTTTATAATTTTAAAGAAAGTGATATTAGATAACAGTAAACATGTGTGTGTGTGTGTATGTGTGTGTGTGTCTTAATAGCAGCAATTTTTATTTTAATGAAACAAATGTTTAAAAACATGTTGCCATGTTTGTTAGTGAAATAAAATTAGAAATCGTAAAAAAAATGGTAACATTGAGGTATTGAAAAGTAAGTATATTTTTCTATTCTAATATTTATTATTACTGCATAAAACCTATAAATTTAGCTTTTTGTGTTTTAAAGTAAATCGTGCACATAATTTTTTTATTAATTCTATATTTTATATATTTTCAAGTAAAATATTTTACTTAAATATTCTTACATTAATAATAACTTTCAAATGACATTATTCATTTTTTCCATTTTAGTTTTTTTCAAAGATTTTGCATTTCAGTCAATAAAAATGAATTTATTATAATACACGATTACATAAGAAACTTTTATTAACTATTTTCGAAGTTTAAGAAAGTGTTTTGCTATTTAAATAAGAAAACACATTTATATCTTCATATTTTTTACAATTTAATTTATTTAACAATTTAAATAAAAATACACTTTATGCACGCAGAATATGGTATTAATAAATAAAATTATGCTTATATTTTTTAATGTATTTGCAATGGTGTGCGCAGAAAATAAATTGAGCCACAAGATAATGTTTTTCTTTATCTTCTATAATATTAAATAATCATCTTTGACAACTAAAATTAAATTAATTGGTCATTCGTAAAAATAAACACACTTTCAGATTGTGAAAATTGATGCTCAACGAAAACGAAAAAAGCATAAGTATTTTCTCGGGTTGTCGCGTTTAAAATTTCCATTTGCAACGGTAATTCCGTTAATTTTTACACACTACACGTGGCCGAGGATTAGTCTTTCATTATAGTATCGCGAGTCGGCGTCAAAACTTTCTAAATTAACCTGTTGGCTAAAACTATCTTTAATAGAACCGGATTTGTAGGTGTGCAATTGTTCCAAATTAACGAAAATAAATTTATTCGTATTATGCTGAATTATTTTTCACTAATTTGCTGTCAAGTCTTAAAGTCGTTTAATTTGTGCTGCGATGTTTTGAAAATATTATATATGCTTCGTTTGCTTTTGGAAAGGGAAAAAGTTGTTTCACGGGATGAAAAGATATTCTAAATTTATAGTTTTCCGTGCGAATGAAGTCGCGTGTATAATTGTATTCAATATACGTGGGTAAAACCGGTAGGTAGAGCTAGTAAATTCTCATATACTTTTTATGTTTATGCAGTAAATATCATATAAAATTCGATACTTCATTTTCATTCTTGGCATAATTTTTTTGATTTTTAAAAATCAATTTTTTTTTTATTATTTTTTTTTTTTTTTTTTTTTTTTTTTTTTTTAATATTCTCAACTTAAAAATCTGTTCAAATTAACAATAAAACAAAGATTTGAGATTTTTCATTTTAATATTTTTATGAAGTCTTGTGGACTTTCTAATATCAAATTATATTTGAAATATCATAAATCATTTTATGAAATTTTTTTACTTGCTCGAACACTGAAAATCAAGGAAAATTAAAAAGTTACGTTTTTTATATTTTCATTAATTTTTTCTTTTCTTTTCTTTTTTACATTTTAAAGATTGCATACAAATGATAAAAGTTTAAATCTAATGAAAGTATTATTTATTTAGATCATACCGAATGCATATCTTTATTTTATCCACTCAATTTTTGAGTTAGATTCAATAGTAATAAAAATGTGAATTAAAAAAAAAATCACATTTCAATTCTTTCGCGTTGAAATTAGTTTTTTATTAACCTATTTTGGAAGGATTGATTGATTTGATACGCGTACGGAATAAATGAAGCTAAATCGGCAACTTTAATTCAATCATCCGATGAAGACTAATTATCTTTTGGACACAATGAATTGAGAATTACTATGAAGATATATCAAATGACAAATTTATAATAATATTTTACATAAGAAGCTGTATTTAATGTTCGTTTTATTTTAAAAATTCGACAAAGCTTCGCGTCACAAAATTTCAACCTATTTTAATTGAATAAGTTTGATTTTGTATCGATGTAAATAAGAAATTTAATATAATGAATCGCTTTCTAAACTTTTCTAACGTCTAAAAGATAAAGAAAATAAAAAAAAAGAAAATATGACACGGAAAATCAAGCTTAGATCCGCGTTGGTAAAGCACATGCGTGCAGATTCACAGTATTACAAGTAAAACTATACACGTAAACCTTTTTTTTTTGCCATTTCGAATTCGGCGCGCGTTTGTCTCCAATCGTGCCATTATTTTATTTATTTATTTATTTATTTTTTTTTTTTTCACGCGTCTTCGTACACGTATAAAGTGAAAGGTTGGGAATAGTTTAGCCTTCGCGAATTTTATTCGTGTTAAACTAAAGCGGGAGGATAAGCAGAGACGCGCTTAAGCGCGAATTGTGATATGCTGTGCGTTGTTGCGTTATTTATTGGCGTTGGGAAAATCTTGTAACACGGTTTTTTACAAGGACGAAGATTTTTTTTCTTCTTCTTTTTTCTATTTTTTTTTTTTTTTTTTTTTTCATTATTATCATGGGACGCTGTTCAATTGGCATATACACGAGTGCTTTTGATGCTTTCGGTTTTAAAGGACGCATCGCGTAGAATTTTTAATTCGAATGATAATAGTATTTAAATTACATTACCATCGATTATGCACATATTAAAATTGACTTTGATTCACAAATAAATTTTAAATAATATAAATCCAGTCAGGTGTACTATTGAATTCGCTATTAATATATTTTTTTTTTTTTTTTTTTTACTATCATACGATTATCCGTACAGACATTTAAAATTTTTTATAAGTTCAGTTTTTTTCCTGCTTTACTCATCACATTTTAATGCGTTTTTAATCAACGATTATTAAAATATTTCAATTTCAAGACGAAATTTAATAACCAATAGATTTTACGCGCGTCAGCTGACAAAAATTACGCTTCCACGTAAAATTAACGTAAATGTCGGTGTGAATTTTTTTGTTACACAACGATATTTTTTATAACCAGCAACTTATGCGCAGGAAATTAGCTTTTTTTTTTTTCATATTTAGGATTTACATATCCCAGTAATTACCATCGGTCGGATGCGCGTCAACTATTAATTCTACGTAAGATCGAACGAAATTCATTCATACCGTCGAGCTGTGGGGTAATTCGATTTGTAAATGCAAGCACCTTTAAACGTTTTATCGGTATTGAACTTTTTTTTTTTTTTTTTTTAAAGACGCACGACGATGAAGATGTGAAATTAAAACGATGCTTGTTACTTTAAGGGGTTACCCCCAGTTGTAGCTCAACAAAAAAGGCCTTTTTCATGAATTTTTTTAAAGAAAACTACAAAACTTTTTTAAACGATTATTATATCATCATAAAGAATACATCTTGAAGAACTTTCAGTAATTTTTTCATTGCAAAATATTACATTGTTAAGTGGCAAATGGCCGCCAATGAAATAGTGTTTTTATTTATACGGTTTGCGGTGACCAACATTGCGGCAAAGTGGATCATCTGAAACAAAAAATGTGGATAGATTTAGTTAAATATAAGTATAAACTAGTCTTTAATCGAAGGATTTAAAAAATATTCATTTTTCACAAAATGGCGGACAGTCAAAGTTAATGGTTCGATTTTAACGAAAAAAAATCGAACGATTAAAGACTACATTTTTATGTATTAAATAAGCCTGCAAAATTTCAAGAAGATCGGTTTATTAGTGTTCGAGTAATCTTGGTCACCGACTTCAGAAATGCCATTTCGAGAAAAACGCGTTTAAAGTTTTAATTTCAGTTTATTCTTTCAGTTAATTCTTCTCTTTCAACGCTCATATCTCAGTCAATTTTGTTCGGATCGACTTGAAATTTCCAGGTCATATTCTCAGATACTTATACTTCAAAAAAATGCAATTAACAAAAAATCGATTTTTTCAAAGTCGCAAGTGGGGGTAGCCCCTTAATTCATTCCGAAATGAGATAGATTCACGGGTGCCGTTTCGACGAATTCATTTTGTATATTATATGCGAATTTTTGTATGCTGCATTTGCCATAGTTATTTTTTACAAAATTTTATTAATTATAAATCAATCGTAAAACTATAATAACGTTTTACATATTTATCTTAGGTTAATGTATTTAATGATCTATGAATGAATTTTAACGTTTAGTTTTCTAAGGAATCTTTGTAATTTTATTCAAGTTTATTTAATAATTTATTGAAATGATATCGCGTTATCTTTTAAGGTTGAAGATATTTAAGTGATATTCTGAATTCTTTTAATTATTTGCACAATTAATATTATTTTCAAACGTCAAAGAATACTTTGTCGATTATAAATTTACGATGTATTAAAATTCCACGCAGTAACCTCATAAATTTACAGATTTATAATATTTCAATTCGAGCGCGTTAACGTGTCATTTTACATTTTTAACCGATACGTTTTCGCACGGTAAACGCATAACCGTACATTGAGATAAAACAAAAAAGGTGCGAAATAATTTATCGCATTAAAGGGGGATAAAAGTATAGAGACAAAAACGCTCGGCCAATTGACTATGTAGATCAACGTAAATTACGTTTATACTGGGACAGCGCAATCGAGCAGTCTCTAGTTTAGCTTCTGGAATAATCGTCCTGGTATGTGAATTTGTTCCTTTTAACGAATCGTGAAATTGGAAGCTGATACGCGCGCACGGATTGTTCGATAAAGATTTTTTTTTCTTTCTGTTTATTTTTTTTTTTTTTTTTTTTTTTGCCTTTTTCGATCGCCGAACAGAGCTTGAAAAATTGCGGCAACGACTGCGGTAATAATTTGTCGTAAGATTTTTCTATTACTTCAAGAATAACAGAAACAGTCAGTTTTCGTTTGTATTCGAATAAAGAAATTTTTATTTTTTCATTTGATATTTAATGTATTTGTATAAGTTTTAAGACTATATTTTTCGTTGCATTATTATTATTATTATTATTATTATTATTATTATTATTATTATTATTATTATTATTATTATTATTTAAATTTAAAATATTGATATCAAATTAATTCAAATAAACGTTTTGAAGCATAATTGATTCGTGACGTATTCGCTTTTTTGTGCTATGATTTAGTAAATTGCTTTTAATTTATCTTAAGCATATTAAAAATTAACAATCGGTACTTAGAAGATAACGAGACATCGCGCGCAAAATAATTCATCGATATATTTTTTGTATATTTCCTTGTTGCTTTTTACTTCGATTAGTTCAACCGATACTACAAACGATATACTGTATGCGTGAAAATCGCATATTTTTTTTTTTTTTTTTTTTTAGGTTGTGAATTATCTTGACACTATTGAATTTATCACTTTAGAAGATCATTAAATGATTTATGTTTTAAAACAAAAATAGCATTTTTTTGATATTTACGTTGTGCTATTCAATAAAAAAAAAAAAAAAATTCATTGCAAACATGGCAATTTATTTCGAAATAAATTTGTCCGATATTTTAATTGTTTAAAAAATTATGTTTGTCGAACCCGTGTTTAAATATTTACTTCATTTCCAAATACGCTATATTGGTGATTATCATTGCTACATTTATTAATATTATCCGATAAATTAAACTTTTCACAAATCTTAAATCGTCCATATGAAATTTGTTCAACGATATTTAGAGTTTTTAAAAGGAAGTCTCGCTCTTATATGTAAATTCGTCTCTCGTCGACTTTGCTCTCGAACGATTCGATTTCATTTTGCTACAGTTTGGTACTTTCCTCGGGGATCTCCCATACAAGAAATCTCAAGAAGAATAGAAAAAAAAAAAAAGAAGAAAACCGTTCGATAGATCGACGTACAAACGCACATAGTTATAAACACATATAGAGATACACGCACACGCGTAAATAAAAATCTTACATATTCTCTCAAGTAGTAGGACAACCGGTCTCGATCCTCTCGCGTTTCTCGCTCGCGCGAGCTCTCGATCCCTCGATCGAAAAGTAAGCGCGCAAGTGTGCAAGAGAGAAAAAAGAACGAAGAGCGAGCGAGAGAGAAAGAGAGAGTAGAGAGAGAGAGAGAGAGATGGATAAAACGCGCGCTCGAGAACAAGAACGAAATCATTCACGGACGGCGCGATCATCATCAGTTTAAGCGCGCGCGTCGAGCTCCGATGTCGGTGCTACGGCTGCTGTATCAACGTCGTAAACGCGTTAGTTTTTTGTCAGGATGCCGCGAGCGCTTCTATTGCCACCCCCGAGGATTGTTTTGTTAAGCGCCGGCTCCGTACGCGCCTACTTTTATCTCAAGGTGATTTAATATATTCTTCTTCGTTGCTGCGATTAGCCGTTGGATCGCATATTGTGTAATTGACGAATCTTTAACTTTTTCTTTTTTTTTCTTTTTTCTTTCTTTTTTTTTTTTCTTTTTTTTTTCTCTTTTTTTTATTTTTTCAATCGATCGCGATTGATTTTGGTGACGTTTTGAGAATGTGCGTTGCGAGGTAGGAATTGTGAAAACTTCGGCTGTGAATACGTAGATAGTGAACGTAATGTCGTCATTTAATTTGGATAATTATAATACACGTGTAAATTTTATAAGATGGCTTTGCAAGGAATGCTTGTAACTAAATTTTTGTCTTAATAAATGATAGTAAAGCAATAACTTTGAATTTTTTTTTTTTTTTTTTTTTTTCTTTAATCGTGGATTAAAATATTGTTATGACGTTAAAGGTATTAGACTTCTTTTCAAGAATAATATTTTTTTAAATTTAATTTATATCGGTACATAAAATTTGTTCGGCAGCTAATAAATGTTAAAGTAAAAAAATGTGCTCAAGAATCGATGGAAATGCTTTTAAATTTAAAATAAAAACAAGTTTATTTTTATAAGCACTCCTTGTTTATATTAAAAATTTTATCTGTCTTGTTGCATGTTTATAAGTATTCATTTTTCAAAAGTTTTAATTTCCAAAAAAGCGTATCGATTTTTTAATTTAAACGCAGAAAAAATTTTACGCGTTAGTAATTCATTATTTTTTAAAAAGGTAACGAAAAATATAAATCTTTGAAGCTGTTAAACTTAGTTCTCTTAAACGTTAAAGTTAAAATGATTTTTAAAATAAATTCAAATAAAAAATGAAACTGAGCAAATTTTTATTAACATATTAAATATTAAGGAAAAATTATCAATAATCATTACGTAAATGTAATGCTACCATTTTTTTTTTTTTTTTTTTTTATAAGCACAGCTTTATTTTTATCCAAAATTTACATTGATAATTGCACTCCGCTGTTCTATATACATAAGCTAATCATCGATTTGCATAAAGATTGTTTTTTTTTTTTTTTTTAATTCGCCGTGAATGTTGCGTAAACTACGCAAGTTGGGAAAATCTCAGAATCGCATTGTTAAGCGGTTACAAGTAATTTTACGATTAAAAAAAAAAAGAGAAAAAAAAAAAAACAAAAATTCAATAATTAAGAGCGCTTGCGAGAAAACAAATTATGATTTAATTAAAAGTAAAATTAACAACGACGCTAAAAAGTCCCTAGATCGT
Source organism: Chalcis sispes (assembly GCA_949987625.1). Classification (NCBI taxonomy): domain Eukaryota; kingdom Metazoa; phylum Arthropoda; class Insecta; order Hymenoptera; family Chalcididae; genus Chalcis; species Chalcis sispes. The sequence continues at coordinate 12,479,684 of OX465094.1, forward strand.
CGAACGATTTACGTGCGCGCGGTAAAAATGTAAAAATTCACACGACGAATAGCGCGTTGTGGTTACGCGTGTGATATATAGACGTGCAGGAATTGGTACAGTGGGTGCACCTCAAGGTTGAGCTTTTGATGCATTACACGAAGCCGGGGACTCTCTCGGTGTCATGTGACTCGAGGCGGCATTTCATAATGTTGAGATCGTTAAAAGTCACACAGCTACACGTACGTCGACGTTTATTACGATTGGGAATATACACGCGTCGATTTTTTTTTTTTTTTTCCTTTTTCCTTTTTTTTTTTTTTTTTCTTTTTTCTTTTTTTGCAATGCAGGAGTTATCATTTTTGCCAAGAGAGTTATACGACTTTTGTTATTCGTCGCGACGATTGCCGTTTTATTTTCGTTCGAATTATATCCGGTGAAATAAACGGTTTCGTATTCGATTATTTATGTTATATATTGATAATTTTGAGAAGAAAAAGTTAAGAATTTTGTTGCTTTATAGGATTGATGATATTCATCGTAAACAGAAACAACGGGTTTTTAATTTCTCGTGCTGTATTAGTGTTGGATAGTGTACTATTTATAGAAAATAATAATTTTTTAAGTATAAATTCTTAACTTTATAATTTGCTGAATTTTTGTTGCTTTTTTTTTTTTTTTCTCTTTTTTTTTTTATAAACAAAAGCTATTTTAAATGAAATCACGGTTAAATCTTAAAAAAAGAATTAAGCAAATCTACGCGATAGATATCGCAATTTCCGATGCGCTTTCACACGAACGTCAAGCTGCACTAATTAACGTATCAAGATGCTTTTCGTGGGGAAGTAAGTACTTTAGATTAAAACTGTCTGGTGGAGTATAAATCTCGGTTGATAATCTATCGAATTAAATTATCTTTCTTTTATTTTAATCGCGTTTTAACGCTATTTTATCAAAGCGATTAGATACCACGACAGTTTTCGTTACGTCGCGATGTCCTTTCTATATAACATTCTTTATTCTCTCGTTTAAAACGATTTTAACGAGATTTTTTGTTAACGAGTAAACGGTTTCTTACATAAAACGTTCATTTTACTAATAAGAGTTTTAAGTAAAAATAAGTTTTAATTAAAAATTAAAAGATTAATGAATAAATAAATTTTTTAGTTTCTACAACGTTCAACAATTTTATTTCCTTTTTTTTTTTTTTATATATTTATTTGTTTGTATTATATGCATTCGTCTAATCTAGAGTTCAGATTTTTAAAATTTTTTTACTATTATTAATTAAGCAAAAAACAATATCGCATTCTCAGTGATTCACATTGCAAGAATGAAAAAGAATTGATTTAATTTTAAACGAAGTTTAAATATCAAGTGAAATGTTTAAATCATGCGTCAGTAATTAAATTACTGTTATTATTATTATTATTTTTTTTTTTTTACCATATTAAACAAAAATTAAATGTTACATCAATAAACTCGGTACGTTTGTAACGAGTAACGTAAAAATAACTCGGAGTTAATTTATCTTCTCGCTTCCTGTTACTGTAAAATTACTTTAAAGATTTTCTTTTGCACAACTATTTGTCATTAAAATTGATTTATTGTTCTCGAGTTGAATCACGTTTTCTTACACATTTAACGTGAATTTAATTGTAACGATTATGTAATGATTACACGTAATGAATTTTAAAAAATGTAATGCATACATCTCGATGAAGAGGCCCCGTCGCACGAGGCCCAATGTCGAATTTAATTTTTATTTCCCCTATTAAACTTTTTTCGTTGTTCGTCTACACTTTATATGTTAATGTTGTGTTAAGGGTTCCTGTTTTATTACTTAAACGGTACTTTATTGATTATAATTTGTCATCTTATAAAATTTGTAAATCGCAATGTTTAGATGACTAAAGTGGCAAAAATTACTTGTTACGTAAGATTTATATATTTTTTAAAGCTTTCAATTACTTTAAATTTTAATAACCGTAGAAACTTTTTTCAATAATAATTCACTATTTTCAAAGAAATTTGATGGCATATCGATATCAAAACAATGCACTCGAATACTTAAAAGAAACTTGTTTTTTAAAAGCAATTACATCGACTTTTCATAAACTCTTTAAATGCGTCGAATAATTTCCATCAAATAAAAAAACTACTTAATTCTCTAAAATGATTAAATTATCGAACAAATTAACATCAGTGGAAATATTTAGCTTGTCTCAAAACTTACACAGACACACGATTAACATAAAATCACAGAAAATATGTAGCTAAAACCAGCAAGATCGGTTGCGAGATTCGCGAGTCAATGGCGATAGCCACGTTAAACACTTTTGAATTTGTAAATATAACTTATATATATGTATATGCATGAGTAAGTAAAAGAAAGAGATGGATATTTGCCGGTATATGTCAGCGATCTCGTACCAAACGCACGAGCTGCGTCTCGACGCACATAAGAGAGAGAGAGAGAGAGAGAGAGAAACGAGACGGTAGAACGGGAGCATAGAGCTAATCCTCGCACGATTTTCCAATTGACATTCGCCGCTAGAGAGCTTCTCTACCCGTCGCTGTGACTCTCGGCTGTGGACCGAGAGAAAAGTTATGTATATCTCGTCGATGTCTGCATACGTATATAAGATAGGTATACGTCGCCGCGTGCGCCGTACGCGAAGGAAGATCCAATTGTTGCGATTAAACATACGTATGCGTAAGCAGATTCTTCCCTTTTTCTTTTTTAATTTATTGCTTATGCTTAATTTTTTTTTTTTTTTTTTTTTTTTTTCTTTTATTGTTATCTTTTTGAATGTACTTACATTGCGTTATGTGTCGTAAACGATCGGTCGCAATTTGAAAAAAAAAAATGAGATATTGCATAATGACATGTATATTTATTTAGAATTATTAATTTAGTTAACGTAATAATTCTAATTAAAAATCGATACACTACATAAATCATTTTAATGAATTGTGAAATCTTACTTAAAAAAAAAAAAAAAAAAAAAAAAAAAACAACTAAATTGTTCGTATGAAAACACGATATAATAATATAAACGTTACGGGTTTTAAATAAAAATAAAATAAAAATGATATTAATAAGAGTAAGAAAGTGTTTGATTACCGGGACGATTGCGCTTTATTAACGGAGTAAAAAAGGGACGAATTCTAAGCGGGTAATTGACGAAAGAAGTGCGTGTTACAAGCCCGGTGTTATGACGTGTGGTGGTCTTGATCGACCTTGGCATTGCGCGCTTAAAACATACGTGTAATTTGTAATATTTAGTTTGAGGAAAGACGATTCCGCTATTTAAACCGTTTAAATATCTTATCCGTTATCGCGCTTATCCTTTTTCTTTTTCCTCATTATTTTTTTCTTCTTCTATTTTGTTAATTTTTTTCTTTCTCAAGTGGCAAATTTATGATAAATAAAGATTTATTCATCGATTGGTGTTCCCCCCCCCCCCCTCCCCTTTTTTTTCTAAATGAATAAACTGATACCGCATTAATTAGAAGTTATCGTAGACTTTTAATCGATCGAGCGAAGAAAAACTTTATTGCAGGCATTAATTTGCAATAACGTTAATTTAAGCTATCTTTCATTACACCTGTTAATTTACAAAAATTTCAACGATCAAAAATATACTATTATCGTCTTTGAAATGTCGCATTAAAATAATTCGCCAATGTTCGCGAAAAAAAATGAAAAAAAAAAAAAAAGAAAAGAAAAGAAAAAAGGAAAGGAACAAACCGGCATTACTCAACATCATATATACACCCGAGGAATCTCTTCCGTTTTTTACTTTACGATTTCTCGTTACAAACGAAAGCGCGATAATGCACGCGCGCGCAATAAAGCCACCGTAAGCGACGATATATAAGCGCAAGCTGAACGGGATAAATAAAATACCTGCTTGATCGCGCGCTTATGCCTCGTTTGTGCAGCTTGTGTGCTGGGAAGAAAAATAAAGATCGGAGAATCGGTATTGTTATTGTTAATTGTTTTCGAGATCGAATTTTAAAAAGTGCCAAATTCGTCATCGTAGACTGGTTTTAGCCCTGGTTCTTTTTTTTTCCCTAACGTTTTATTTCATTGGGATTATTTTGATTTGTAAATATTATTTTTATATTTTGTTGACGTCCGATTCGAATTTTCATTCTTCCTATATTGTGCGTGAATAATGGGACTTTCCGAAAGATTTATAATCTCGTTTGTCTATTAAATGAAATAGTGTGCATCCTGTGAAAAATGTTTTAAATTTTTTATTACTTTTAGTCGATTAACAAAGTAGTAATTCTTTTAATTTAGCCTTTTTTTATTATCGTTGATTAAACTAAAATTATTAATTTTACAAATTAATTGAAAAAAAAAAATTTACGTCTTGCATTATGAAATCTAGCGTCAACGTTGTGCGCTGCTCCAACATCGTGAATTGACATTCAGATTCAACTCACATCCATATCTATATCCACAGGATATATCTATATTCGCGGTATATATATTTATATATAGCTGCACTTTGCAGGTTAAATTTGAATGATAATTCAAATGTGTTCAGACGAATACGTTTTAGTTGCTATACCCGTTAAGCGTATTTTTCATACTCATACTGTAATCGTTTAAAAACTTTAGTTATTTTGAAGAATTAAAATAAATTAAGGCGAAGTTAAACCGATTTTCTACCGTTTGTAACGATTTCTTAATTTAAAATATAGTTTTTACATTGTATAATTAAATAATTTATTTCAATTGCATAAATGAAATCTTGTTTAGAAAATTAAAAAAATTTCTATTAACTTTTTTTCTTCGCACACCAAAACGTTACTAAAAATCTTTAAAACGACTTTTTTTTCACACTAAATTAAATAATGTTGTTATTTTTTTTTTTCAGTGATTCTATTTTTGCATACATGCCGTAACTCATCATGGCGGATAACAGCAATAAAGAAAAATTCGACAAAGCATTTCCCATTTTATCCACTGTCGTTCGAAACAATAAACGCGTTCAATTGGAACGCAGCACCAGCAGCATTCAGCTGCCAGCATCGGCAATGTCGCTCGTGCACAAGTCGAAAACTTCATCGTCCCTACTGCTTGGTCGTTGCCTTGGCAATACTTCTAAACGCACTTCGCTCCCCGATTCCGATGAGCCGCCATGGAGCCAAGAAGATCGATGTATGGATTACGGCACACCTCCACCGATCGAAGAGCCCCAATGTTACTCCATGTGCCTGAGCGAAAGCTCTTTTTCCGAAGAGAGCAGCTGCGCTGTTCAAATAAATAGGGATTTTCTTAAAACCTTGCTTGTTGAACATACTAGAACTCTTGGTTGTAGGCTGCAAATTCTTGACGATTTAGAGATCGGCAAGATTGATTTATCTACGGCCGACAAGTATCTGCAGTCGTGTAAAAAACCGCATGAGGTGAATGCTCTGCTATTGTATGCCAGCTTTCTTGGCCATAGTGAACTTCTACCTATAATTTGTAATCACGGTGCAGATTTGAATCATTCGGAATTAGAATTAGGAATGACAGCCTTGCATCTCTGCGCCTTTAGCAATTGCTTGGAAGGAGTTCGTTTTCTTCTTGAACAAGGCATCATTGTCAATACGAAAAAATCTCATACGCCATATCATTTCGCTGCGTTTGGAAATGCCGCTGATGTTGCAAAACATTTCATGGAGTTAGGTTGGAGTCAAGAATCCCCGTTAGGCGAGGAAACGGTTCTACATGCCGCGGCGAGAAATAATGCGCTGGATGTGATGCGATTACTAGCTCCGATGAATCCAACTTTGAATCGTCTTGATAGTACTGGTCATGCGGCAATTCACTATGTTGCTGAAAGAGGCGATACTTCTTGTCTTAAGGTTTTGTTATCTGCAGGTTGCCTTGTTGATATATCAACACGCAAAGGTGAGACGGCGCTTCATTTAACTGCTGAAGCTGGTTGTGTAGAAAGCCTTGACCTATTACTTGCTAAAGGTGCTAATCCGGCGTTAAGGAACAGAAGGGGTCAAACACCTCTGCATCTTGCTGCTAGAACACATTCGCTAGAATGTGTAGAATCGCTATTGCAACATTCAGGAAGTGAACCAAATGCCGAAGATCATGATGGCAGAACTCCGTTGCACGTAGCTTTAGGCAGATCACTCCTTGCATACGATGTCACAGAAATGTTAATCAATTGGAAGGCTCAAGTGAACAAGGCAGACAAATACGGATACACTCCTCTACACGTGGCAGCTTTAAATGAACTTTCTCAGTGCGTAGATGTATTGATACAAAACGGCGCCGATCTCAGTGCAAGAACCAAAGGTGGAACTAGCGCCTTATCAATCATTTTAAGGAAAACCCCATCATCTTTGAATTGCTTTAAACAAAGATTAGATGCTTCTATCAGTTTACATCAACATGGATCTGCAGCTGGTGAAGTTGAACTAAGGCTAGACTTTCACCCTTTATTACAACATCAACAACAAGGTGAAATTGGATATTTGGGAACTTTTGTGAAAGAGGGTTACAAAGAGATATTAGAACATCCGCTCTGCCAGTCGTTTCTCCATTTGAAGTGGCAGAAAATACGCAAATATTACGTTGGAAGACTTCTTTTTTATCTTCTCTATGTTTTAGTTCTAACTGCTTGGGTAATAACGGCACTGGCCCATAATTGTTATAACGAATCGCATGGTCAACTCGATAATGCTAGCAGACCACTTTGTGCCAATTCAACCGGATTAAACGGATTCCTTTATAGGCATCCTGTAGTTTTAGAAGTCGAGTGGTATGCTCTAGTAGTGCTCACCGTTCTCGAGGGCTTGCGAAAGCTTATGGGTATTTTGACTTATTCCAGCGTGAGACAATTCTTTACTCAAGCAGAAAACATGGTAGAATGGTGTGTGATCGTAAGCGTCTTTGCTACCTCATTTGTCTTTACTGGTAGAACATATACATGGCAGAGCCACGTTGGTGCCTTTGCAGTGCTTTGCGGTTGGAGTAATCTCATGCTGATGATTGGCCAATTGCCGATGTTTGGTGCCTACGTTGCCATGTTTACGAGTGTACAGGCGCAGGTATTTAAACTTTTGCTCGCCTATGCCTGTCTACTTGTGGGCTTCACAGCGAGTTTTTGCGTAATATTTCCACGGTCTAAGTCTTTTAGTAGTCCTCATACAGGACTGATAAAAGTGCTGGTAATGATGACCGGTGAACTAGATTTCGAGGAGTTATTCTTTCCTGGCGATGAGGAAGGAGGAAGGCCAGTCGATGTCGGAGGAACGTCTTGGATTTTACTTCAAGTATCGGCACAATTATCATTTGTGCTTTTTTTACTTTTTGTAACGATCGTTCTGATGAATCTTCTAGTAGGTATCGCTGTCCATGACATTAAGGGGCTTCAAAAGACCGCTGGACTCGCCAAACTTGTTCGTCAAACAAAACTCATATGTGACCTTGAAACTGCTCTGTTCCTCGGTCTATTACCACAATGCCTAATGAGGCTTTTACGATGGACAGCATTGGTATTACCATCGCCTCTTAAAGCGGTATTGACTGTGAGGCCGTTGAACCCGCGCGAAAAGCGACTGCCTCGTGACGTCCTTGCTGGCGCTTACAAGGTCGCGAGGGAACGTAAGGGCAACGCGTTTTCAACTTTGTCGAGCAAGCGTAGCAATAGCACGATTTATGGATATCAAAAATTCGATTTGAATTCGTCGGTGCGCCGTAAAAATGCAGAAGACGAGTCCGCGGCCTTAGAGGAAGCGGCAAGATTAAAGGAAGAAGTTGCAGAGTTAAGAAAAATCTGCGAAAATAATAATAAGCTCATACAAGAATTAGTCAGGACATTTTCTCTCGTCAAATGATTATGATAACGAAAGACTATGATAATTGAAAGTAAACTAAATTATTTAAAAAATTTAGTTAAATTAAACATCAAAAAATGATTCAGTTGAATTGGTTTGATTAATATTTCAAAATAATCGTAAACGTCATTTTGACAAAGAGACTATTATTTTGCATATCATAAAAGTTTTTTATATTAACATAAGATATTAATATGAGTCAATTTATTTATTAAATTTAAATATTTTTTATAATTATTGAAGAAATTCTAATTGTTTATTTTACTGTAATTTTTTCTTTTCCTTTTTTTTTTTATAAAGTAGAAAAAAGTGTAACAGAATTGCTGCTATTATTTTATATTTTCATTAATACTAATAATGCTGCTAAATTGTTGATAAATAATCAATATTTATGCTTTCAAATTATTTTTTTTTTTTTTTTTTTTTTTTTTCTTACGACCATGTAGGTATTAAAAACAATCGCTATTTTTGTACAGTGTAAATAGAAAATCTAGTTAATTAAAGGTGCTTGGATTGCAATCCATACTTAATTTAAATTTTATAAAATCGCGATGTATAATAGTTTTTACGTTTATAATTCGTGTAAATTTGTTGAATTTTATTATTACAAAAAAAAAAAAAAAAAAAAAAAAAAAATGTTATACGATATAATTAATTACATTATTGTATAATTGAAATCCAAGTACCGTTGCCTAGTTTAGAAATAATTTTGATTGTAAAAATATCACGTTTTCATTAAATTATTTTAAAATTTTTGATAAATTGTTTTACGTCACATGTGCCATTATTAACTTTTTACTTTTAAAACGGTTACGGGAATAATTTTATGATGTTCTAATTAAAATATATTTTTAAATGTTCATAATTATTGTTAATATACGATGCTTTAGCATTTATATACATATATATTTCTAACGGCCAGTTAATACGATAAAAATAATACTGATAATTACTTTTAATACAATCTCAATTTATTTAAAATGACTAATTCTAAAATTGTTGAATTATTTTTATTATAATGGTTGATTGTACAATGTATTGATGATTTTTTAAAGACGAAAAATTAACGATGCCATTTCAATTTTCTCTTTCGTATGTTCTCATTATGTTAACTATGTGTAAAATTTATTAAGCAGTTGCTATTTCTATTATAGTAATAGATTCTAAAAGTACATACGAAGCGTTGAAAAGTCAATTACGTTATAGATTGTAGGAAAAAAAAATGAAAAGAAGTGATCTGTTAGTTTCGTTTATATAAAGTAGTAAATACGATGTAATTTTTACAAACGTATAATATATAAATATTATATATATAATATATAAAAATAATGTTTCGAATAATTTTTTAAGATAACTATAAGTGCCGTTTTTATCGCTTTTACATGTATATACTTAAAGAACTTATTTTTTAACGCGTATACTGAAATGATATATTTTTCTATTACCGTTTTCACGAAATTCGTATAAAATTTGACGAAAAAAAAAAAAAAAAAAAAAAAAAAAACAGAAACAGAAACAAGAAAAAAAACAAAAAAAAAACAAAAAGAAAGTTCAAAAAATCAATTTAATAAATAGTCTGCGATGTTGTTTTTATCGTTACTAAGTAAATTGTATACATCAATAAGTATACTGTATTTTGCTGTAAGTCATAGAAATTAAAATGTTAAAGTTTCTCGATTTTGAGACTTTATTGATGCTGAGTATCTAACTGTATTATTAATAGTATTCATATAGATGATCTGATCAAAGAAATTTCTTTGCATACAGTCTACATAAACTCGAAAGTTGCATGGGACCTGAATTGTTGTTAAATGAATTGTAGATAATAATAAAAGGCATTTTTATTTAATATTAATATTGCTGTTTTATTACGTCTTTAAATTATTCCTTTCTAAATATATGTATATTTATCAAAATAATCTTCTTGTATATCTTTGAGTATTTGCTCGTTTAAAATAATTTAATTTAAAATAATATTTATTTTTTCTTCAGCCAGTGCATGCATAATTCATTTTTTTTCAACAAATAAAAAAGGATAATTTTTCATGGGCTTCGTAAATATGAAAAAATATCTCAATAACGTCAATAACAATAAAAGAAATTCCATTTTATGTTTATTATCATAAACAAATTTTTATGCATGTAGCCATATATATATATATTATTAATATAAATATGAAAATTAAAATAAAGTAATAATAATTTATCACAAATAATTCAGTTCATTAAATAATTTCAACGTGATGTAATAAATTACGCGTAACAGCTGCTTTTATTCAATAAGTACGACCGTCAGCATAATCGCTCGGCACTTTATCAAAATATTTCTTCATATTATTCATTTTAAACTAAACGCGAACGCGAGAAATTCATCTTAATAACAGCTAATCCCGGCTCGGCGGCCACGTAAAAAATAATTGCATTTTAAAATCCATTAAACTTTTAAAATGCGAGATTATAAAACAAAAGCGTTCGAAACGCGTTCAGACAGGAAATACGTAACAACACTTCTCGTTTTCGTACATGTACGTAAATCCTTTCGCAAGCGTGCACACGCGTAAAATTAACCGATCGCGCGTTACCGAAGAGCGAGCGTTAAAAAAAAAAAAAAAAAAAAAAAAAAAAAAAATCACAAGACAAAGAAAAAATAAAAAATGTTTACGAAAAACAAAAAATAACGTTTCAACGTAAGGCAATGCTGTCGGGCTTACGCAATTCTCTCTACGTCGCTGTATACATTTTGTAAAACATTCGGCACTTATGTTCAAGGATTACGACGCGTTGTTATAATTATTGTCAAAGTTCAAAAATCGACGTTTCGACATTTTTCTTTTTATTTTTTAAGCGATAATTCAATAATTTTATTCAAAAGCATTGTTGTATTTACAAACTTAATGAACAATTATTTGAAGTGTTTTTATTTTATTTTACATGCAAATTGTTCACATGTAAATAGCCCGATGCATTTGAGGAAGTAAGAATCACTTTTATTGATATTAAATAATTATTTATAAAATAGCATGAAAAAAAAAAAAAAGTACAGGTGTATTATCTAAACATTTTATTCAATATTGTAGGCATAATTTTACGCAAAAAATTTGATGAGTTTGAATAACCAGTCAAATGTTCATAACCAAACATCACCGGTTAAATAATTAAATAATTTTTTCCGATGTAAATTATCTGATTCTTTTTCAAATGGTAATTTACGTTATTATTTTAATGTAATTTCTTTATACACCTAAAAACTAAAAGCATTGCGAAATAAATGTAATAAAAATATATAAAAAATCGAAAATGTAATAAAAGGTTTCATAAATAAGATTGTCGAATGCATCGTAAATAAATTATTAGCAATGATGTTAAATAATTTTATCTGTAATAATACTTTTACGTAAATGTAGTAAATAATGCAACGTTAGTATAAAATTAAAAGTCACAGTCAAGAAATTAAAAGAAAAATTTTTAATATAATTAAGCAATAAAAAATAAATATAAAATATAATATATTATTATTATTATTATTATTATTATTTATTTATTTATTTTTTGTTTTATTCAAAACAAAATGTAATTCATGAATAAAATAAGCAAAATGCCGTGAATTTTATAAAAATAAAAAGTCAAAGAACTTTTTCACGGTCATAGAAAATTGGACTTCGTTTATAGGGGAATGTTTTGTATTCAAGAAATGACTCCGAAATACAAAAATTCATTGTTTCTTTTATCGTTGTATTAACTTACGCTTTATACGAAATTTTTATTTAGAACAATGAAAAAAAATTATGCTTAAACTAAGAAAATTTCAAGGGAGTTACTGTAATGCGTATTTTAATAAATAATTAAAAAGAAATTTTTGAGTTTGCTTTAGTAGATTTACAAACTTGATAAGTCGTGTTATTATAACTTAAGCATATTTTGTAAATGTTTATATATTCTTAAGCATATTTCTTAGTTCAATTGCAAGCGGTTATTCAAATATTTTTGAACCTGATTTTTGCAATAATAAGTCTTAACGTATTATCAATTTATTATCTTTATTTTATACATTTTAAAAGAAGCGATTGACGAATTCCAAGACGGAATAATCTAAATTTTTTTTTCTCCTTTTTTTTCGAGCAAATATTATATCGTAAATGTAAAATGACTCATCTTAAGAATAAATCAGAAGCTACGTATAAACATTATCATGAGTCATGTTGAACAAGCTCGCGACACCCCGTTTATTTCTATTTGACACAATCTTCAAACAATTATTATACATAATTTATAATAAATTCAACGAATAATTTCCCGACAATTTCTTAAATTTAATAAATGATCGACGTAACGTCAAAATTTTATATCGTAAAATATAAAAAAAAAAAAAGTATATTCCGTTAACAATCGTACATCGATAATACACAAATCCTTATAAGCAAAGTATATACGCGTGAAATATGCTTCAATGTACATAAAGAAGCCCGTGTATACTTTGTGAAATACAAAAAAAAAAAAATTTGCAACGCGAACACGCGCGTGTGCTCACGCCACTTTAATCACGTACACCGCGTGGACTTCGGAAGTACGCATACGAGCGTATAGGTCGGATGCTCGGGAAGGTCGCTCGTGGAAAATACGGAAGTTTAAATTTACGTGTGAAAAGTATCGAGATATATGTTTTTACAGAGACCATTCCGATATTCGATTTATTTTGTTTCTTATAAAAAAAAAAAAAAAAAAAGCGCAAAGTTTAAAAAAAAAAAAAAAAACAACTCGCGAATTTGGGCTTTGACATTTATTTTGGTTTTGATTTATTGTACGCTTGAAAAGTAAGCGCTGTTTCGGTTCTTGGTATGACAATATTTTATGATTCGATTATCAAATTTTATAAAATTTATGTTTTATGGTGCATTAAAAAATAATAAATCATAAATTTGAAAGGGAACTTTTTAGTGTAATTTGATTATTGCGGCTGTTTTTTTTTTTTTTTTCATATTACGTTAGCTTTCTTTTTAATTTACTAATTAATGTTAAACAATTTTGTTTATTTAATCTTAAATTTTGTAATAGATTATTTTTACGATGTTTTATAAATTTATTTAAAAATTTTTTTATTAAAAACAAATGATACATTATACCTTAATTAATGTAAAAATTGAACGCTGATATCGCATCTCTGGATCAATTATAAGGTTATATACATTTCGAACGATAAAAATTTTACATTAATAATCGTCGTGTATCGATATTCTGTATTGATACTTTTTTTAGTATCGGACTTTAATTGTTATTATTACGTCATTATTTGCGCGTGCAAATATCTCGAAGTTTATTCTTCTTAACAAGATTAACAAAAGCGACAGTCCGCTGGAAGATTAAAAATATTAATCTCTCTCGTATTATTATTAATTTATCGTTCAAGACGTTGGGAAAAATATTATTTTTAAAAGTTAAGAATGAAATATTATTTATTTAAGCTTTCATTTACTTATATTTTTTAAAAAATTAAAAATTTCTGATAACTAATAAGCAAATGTATAAAAATGTAGCGTACGGTAAAATCATGTAAATGTGTTAATGGTAGATTTGCTCGTAAAAAGTAAGGATACAATTTAAAGCACATATCATTGACACTTAAAATACATTTTAAAAAATCTTAGTTAAATTATGCAAACCTTTTTATGGAACCAGTTCTTATAACGCAATAATAATTATCATCAATGTCAGCCCCCGAACATTGCCTTAAAAACTCATCTAATAAACCGCGAAATATACAGCTTCTAAGAAATCGAAAGCATAATGATCAAGAAATTTCGTACCAACGATTAACTTGTTAATAAAAGCAAAAAAAAAAAAAAATAATACCCGATAATAATAATAGCTCGATAATACTTACCATTGAAAATTTAAATTTCAAGAGAGAGAGAGAGAGAGAGTAGCTGTACAAAATAGAGTTAAATATATGGAAAAGAGACAAAGGAATTAATATATATATATAAATATGTATATACGAACGTTCGCGGGATCGACGAAACATTATGTCCGTTTGATGCGTGCAATGAATATATTGCGATGGGAATTTCATTGATGATTTGTTGGCCGCGGTAATTTGTACTTGATGATGTGTTTGTTAGAAAAATATAAAGAAAATTAATTCTTTAACGTTTATTTTATTTAAATTATTTAAAATTTTTGTTTTTCGATAAATCATTTGTAATATTTCAATTTAATAATTCCGTATTTTTTGGTTCAAAATTACAATATAATCAATTAATATTGAGTTTAGGTACAACGAAATTTTCGAATGCATGAAAAAAGCATATTGAAAGCGATTCTTCAAAGTATAATCGATTTAAACTTATTAAAATACAAGCCAAATTAAAAAACAACAACTATTCTATATAATAAATTTTAATCATTCATACTTCAATCGTAAATTCTTCAATCCAAATACGTATAATATCAATAACTACGAGAAGAAAGTACTCGTGTACAGTCGAGCAGAGAAACAAAAAGCGCGTGTGGGTAATAAAAAAAAAAAAAAAAAAAAAAAAAAAGAAATTATCCAACGCTTGTCAAAAAATCCAAAGTTAAGGCACATGTTTATATATCACGTAAAAATGTAGACACATCGTACGGGCGTTGGACGATTATCGCGTACGCGACGCGGGTACGAATATAGATAGTCCATAAGAACGGGCCGTTATTACCTATCGTCGCACGGCTCTACTTGGTCCTTGCTTTTCTTCTTCCGCTCCCCTCTTATTATATTATATTCCGTGTATATACATATATCTACGTTAATTTTTTTTCATTCAAACGGACATTTAAGCGCCAACGCGAGCGATTTGAACTTCACTTTCGCTATGAGTTTCTAGTCGGCTGTGCACATAGACGCTGCTCCTTCGTTCGTTTTATTTTTGGTTACTGTGTATTGTCTTAAACAAAAAAAAAAAAAAAAAAACAAAAAAAAAAAAAAAAAAGAAGAAGATAAATAAATAAATTATACGTCATTATTTAGAATTGAAAAAGTGAAAATTGCGATAATTATCGGTTATTCGTTGAAGATGATGAGAAGAATTTTGTCACGTGTTTGTGAAATTGCGTACTTTGTGATAATTAAGTGATACGAGTGAATAAAAGTTAAATAAAAAAAATTTTTATATTCTGTTTTGTAATGGAACGGATTTAGCCAACCGGATAATTAAGATTTTTCAGACAATCGAGATATCCTCCTTGATATAATCGGTAATTTTTCTTTTCCCGCTTTGGACGAACAAATTTTGAGTTTTTCAAGTATAAAGGCGAAAATCGTTTTAATAATTTCTGGATTTTTTTTTTTTTTTTTTTTTTTTTTCGTGAAAATTGCAATAAATGATAAAATTAAAAAAACAAGCTATATTATGAAAACTAATATTCGTAAAATAAAATGTTTTTCAATAAATATTTGAGTATAACCGTTAAATAATTTGTGTATAATAATAGGAACTGTAATAATAACGATAAAATTTTCAATGTGAAAACAGTGAAATATTCGAAAATAAAGCAACTTTAAATAATCAAACGAAAGGAGAACCTTCAAACGAAAAAAAAAAGAAAAAAAAAAGAGTTCGGCAATCAAACAAGCATCGCCGATCTAATGCAAAAACACAATCAAAGACTTTGCAATTTATTAAGAACAACTAAGGTTACAGCGCGAAGAAATCGCGTTATCGGAATTCCTTATCGCATTCTACACACGTAACCTGTAATAAAGCAGCGCGATAACTCCACATCACAACCGCGAAAAGAAAGCTTACGTTTTTTCACGAAGCTGTACTCTGAAAACAAAAACTCGCCAATTTACTTCACGATCGGATTAGCTGATCGAAGCGATCGAGGAGTTGGTTAAAATTCGAGTCGCGTCTCGGCCTTAAGGCCGAAAGGCCGTTGTTGTACGATTGTGTTTATGGAAATTATTTTAACGCGTTTGTGCGCGTGTCCTTAAAGACGCGACTCGATTTTTTTTTTTTTTTTTTTTTCGACCGTTAAGTTTGATAATTTCGCTCGGGTGATTTATTGATAAACCGGTTTTTAATATTGCTTCCAATGGATGGTGGAATATAACTGTGAAGATTAAAGGAAAAGGCGTTTGTCGGTAAAATTTAAGTGCCAGAATTTATCTTTGGTGGACTCTGATTTGTAAAATTTCTTGTAAGGTTCGAGAAAAACGAGCGAAGAAAGGTAATATTTTGCGGGAAAAACACAAAATGCTTGCGTATAGCAACGCTTATTTTCATTTTGAAAAATCACGTTATTTACGTTACCGATAATTGACAGATAGTGAACATTTTAAAACTATTTATGAATTGATTCAATTTGTTGAATATTACAAACTATTTATTTTCAATGATTAATTTATTTTTATTAAAATAGCCACAGTTAATTATAGAATTTAAAAAAAAGTGCAAAAAATTCAACGAAACGTTGCAACAACGTTTCAATCAACATCAAAGCAAGCAAAGTTCTCGAAAGAAAAAAAAATCGAAACAAAAAAACACAACCAACGTGATATAATGAAATTAAATCGTAAACCATAAAAGCGCACGAGTAACCCTCCTTCGGGGGGTTAAAGCACACGACATCGAGAAAACTCAAGCTAATCGAATAATTTTAATCGGTTTTCGGGGAAGGGGTGCAGCGCATCCTATGTCACACCCTCGTCTCTCTCCATCCTTCCCATTTCTCGAAAGAAAAAGTCCGAAAGGTAGGAGTGTACGGAGTAAAGTGGAAAAGGAAGAAGACGAAGAAGAGATGAGCGTTGGACTCTCGTCGTATACCTATACACGCGAGTCGGGATCGTTCGACCGGCAGCGACGGACCGATATTCTCGTCGCGGGACAGTTCGCGCCGAGCCATCAGCGCTAACGGACAAAACGACGTGGAACGCGAATGCGAACGCGCGCGCGCGCACGAGCGAGCGAGCGCAGGTGTGTGTTTGTATAAGCGAACCGAGCGAGGCGAGTTAACGATAGAAGGAACAAGAAGAAGAATACGAAGAGGGGAAGAGCTAACGCTGCAGAGGCGGCATTGCCTAATGACAGGCTAAAGTGGCTAAAACGAGCGCACAGTCGAGCGACGATGATGACCCGACGACGACGAAGACGATAAGCGCCGTTGCGGTAGTGTTGTACGCTGCTACGTCAGCGAGGTGACAATTTTATCCGAGTATGTGAGAGTGCGTATGCGTACGCCTATGTGTAGCTGGTGGCACATCCCCCCCCCCCCTCCCCTACACACTACTCTCCTAATTCTTCTGTGTATTGTTATTATTGCGCATCTGGAAAAAAAAAGGGAGAGAGGAAGGATTCGATACACGTAAACTCTCGAGTACGCGAGGGTTGAATAAATATAAATATTGGACCGATGTTGTGAATTGCATTTTTTCACTTTTTCATTATCAACAGGTTTGTATACATTTACGGGGCTGTTTTTTTTTTTTTTTTTTTTTTTTTTTTTTCATTTTTACTAGTTTTAATTTTCATTCATTACCGAAGGGGTTACTGGACAAATTTGATTGATATCACTGATTTTTCTCGATTGCAATTTTTTAATAATTTAATTCATCGAATGAACTGTATGAATCTATATTTAGTGATTCACTTATTACAAATTTACAACATCGTCAAGGAGACAGATCCTCCGAATAGGCAAATTTATTTCTAATTAGAAAATTATAGAAGTTAATTTTCTTTGTTATTTTAAACAACTTTCAATTCACGTGTAACTTTTTAAGAATTTAACCGATGTTATATTTTTAAAGAATTTTATGATTTCACTATAATTTTTAATTCGAACGTTTCTTTAATTTCTTTTAATCATATTTCAAAACAATATTTAAACGATGAATTACTTTCAATAAATATTATTAAATAATTTAAAGTTTAAAAATTGAAATTTTTATCATTGCAATTCATAAAAAAAAAGCATTATAATTAAAATAGAGTAAAAATAAGTAACCCTTTCGACTTCCATTGAATTAAGCACTGGTGATTTTGGAAATGTACAGATAACTGTAATATTCATAATACGATATAAGATCGAGCGACAGTTCGAGCGAAACAAACGGTTCAGTTTTAGTGAACGATCGCGTGCTGCATTCAAAACGAAGATTGAATCAAATTAATTTTGTTAATAGAAGATTAAACCGTTCTTTTTTTCTCGATTAATGTGTTTTTTTTTTTTTTTTTAAGGTAGAGAATTATTGCTGTAATTACTAAATATACATATTGAATTATGTTTTAAATAAACAAATTTATTTCATTGAAAAATAAACAAGAAAATTATTTCTTTCTAAATGAATCACAATGTAAAAATACATTCAAACTTTATTATTAATATTTAATCTGCGCAAATATTTCATTTAATAAGTAAAAAAATGTAATACGTAAAAGTGTTTATTTATTAAAGATATCTGTACAATTTTAAAGAGCTAGTAAAATTTTATAAAAACTAATTATTATCTATATTTATTTATATTCTCGTATTTATTAAGGAATCCATCGAGGGAAAATGTCTCGCTCGTGGAAGTTGAACGAGATGGTGGAAGAAGATCCGGCCGACCGGGTCGACCTGACAAGTCTCAACAGAGCACCTAGATCTCCGCGCACCGAGTGCCGGAAGCCTCGTCACTACTCAATGGGCTGCATTTACGAACGTCAGCGGAGGCCTTCGCGTGACTTCTTGTCCAGCCGGTTAGCTTCGTTCTACAAGAAGCGTGGAATCAGGCCATCGATATGTCCGGACAAGGTCATTGTCACCGAGCCTCAAGATACGACGGATCACGTGGAAATAGACGCAGGAACGCCACCGCCGGTCGACGATTCGCTTTTCTTCGATCAGGAGTTCGAAGCGTTGAAGCACGTGAAGATCGACGGTACCAGTCTCAAGACTGCCATGTGGGCAGCTGTGAATGTTACAGAAATGAAGGATCTTTTGGAGATGGAAAAGGGTAACATTGAAAAAGGACCCGATGGAAAACTTTTGCCAAACGCAGATCAGAGGTTTAAAAACATAATGTTTCTCTGGGCGTGTTTTCGCGGTTTAGCTCACATGCTGCCAAAACTTGAAGAATGCGGCGCAGATAGAAATTACATCGAACCATGCACGGGAATGAATGCTATATTAGTTGCGTCTTTAACGAGTAGCATATCTTGTCTGAAATATTTGATTAAAAAAGGCGCAGATGTCAATTACATCAATACTGCTATATATTACACGCCCTTACATTTTGCGGCTTTTGTAAATTCTAGCGAAGCCGCCGAACTTCTTATCAATCACGGTGCTAAATTGAATTCCACGAATTGTCATGACATTGAGCCTGTTTTGCACTGTGCAGTAAGAGCGCAAGCGGAAAAGGTTGTAAAACTTTTGTTAGAAAAAGGAGCCAGCGTAGTTCAGAAGAATAATTTGGGAGAAACTCCGTTGCACGTTGCTTGCTTCGTTCAGTCGATCGGCTGCGCGGAGTTGCTTCTCTCTACACCTGGAACCGATCCCAGTGCCGTTGATCAAAATCATCGAACACCTTTGCATTATTCTGTTATGAATACTTGTTCATCGCCGGAATTGGTCGAACTTTTAATAAAGCACGGAGCCGCTGTCAACGTAAAGGACAAACAGGAGTTGACGCCGTTACACATTGCATCCTTAAATGAACAATCGCAATGCGTAGATGCTCTGATTTGGGCAGGAGCCGATGTCAGCGCTACTACAAAAACTGGCTTGACTGCTCTTAATATAATTTTGAGAAAAATTCCAGAGTCTCTGCAAGTGTTTCGCCAAAGACTTGATGCTTCTATTAGGCTGAAGCGACCGGTACCTCATAATCGAGAATTTGAAATGAGGTTACACTTTGATTTACTCTTTCCTAGTAATAATCAATGCGAAACTAGCTTTATCAATACTTTTGTGCAAGAGCATCAAAAAGATCTACTATCTCATCCTCTAGTTATGGCTTTTCTTCATTTAAAATGGGAAAAGATCCGCAAGTTCTATCTCATGAGAATTTTCTTGTACGCTCTCACTGTCATTTTCATGACGACCTACGTTCTCACGGCATTGGCATACAAATGTTACAATCTCAACGAGGCTAACAGTTCAAAAATCTGCAACAGCAAGCGAGCTTCTGGATTTCTCTTTCGACGCCATGTTATTGAGATTGAATGGTACGTTTCGTTGATACTTACATGTGTAACGATACCTCGAAAGATCTTTGGTTTCATGGTTTATAAATCAGCGAGACAGTACTTTATGAACATCGACAATGTTCTCGATGCTATTGTTATCGTCAGCGTTTTTGTTACTTCGTTCATTTACACAGGACGTACCTACGACTGGCAAAATTACGTAGGTGCTTTTGCTATTCTTTGTGCTTGGACAAATCTCATGCTGATGGTCGGCCAATTACCAGCTTTCGGTACCTACGTTGCCATGTTTACTCACATCCAGTTTGAATTTGCAAAGTTACTGCTGGCATATTCCGGATTATTAATAGGATTTACTATAAGTTTCTGTGTAATATTTGTAGGCGAGCCATCATTTGGTAATCCTTTTACTGGTCTAATAAAGGTACTGGCGATGATGGCAGGAGAGCTCGACTTTGAGGGTTTAATTAACCAGGATGATATTTTACACGACGGATCTTTCGTTCTATATCATCCATTGTCGGTATGCTCCCAAATACTCTTTACTCTTTTCATTGTTTTCGTCACGGTAATCCTTATGAATCTCCTGGTGGGTATTGCAGTACACGATATTCAAGGTTTGAGAAATCACGCAGGATTAACTAAACTCGTTCGTCAAACTAAATTAATCTTATTCACGGAAATGGTGTTGTACAATGGTAAGATACCCTACACTTTTAAAAAATGGATGTCCGACCATAAGATAGATGTGGATAATCGTAAAAGAGTATTGGTGGTAAAACCCCTTAATCCTTTGGAAAAAAGATTGCCCAAGGATATATTAAAAGCAGCTTATGAAATAGCTCAAAAAAATGCACCTTTAGTAGACGAGGACGACGTCAGCTTAAACGAACACGTTACGTGGATGAAACAGCAGAGCGAAGAAGGTAACGACTACCTGTTGCACTCTACCATGGATCAGCTGTCTACGCAGATTAAGTCGACGGAAGATGATATTAAAATCATTAAAGAGCAACTGTTGGATACTAACAAAATGTTGAAGAGCCTTGTGGCGAGAGTGCAATCGAGATAAAATTGTTAGAAGTGATGTGTTTTAAAAATATTATATTTGCAGACGTATCGTTTTTATTCTAAAAAATTATCTTTAATGTATGGTGTTGTGAATTTTAACTTGAGAAACATGAATTTTCTAAAGTTAAGCATTTAATTTGATCTGAATTGTATTATATTTAATTATATATATTTTATTTTTATAAAATATTTATTTTCTCAATATTCAGCGATAATTTGCAATTTGAAATTCAAATTAATGAAATAGCATTTAATATATAAAAAAAAGAGTATACCTATAGAAATAGTTATGTAAGTAAAGAATATTTTCGAGTACTATATTTTTGATATTCCAAATATATCGCGTATAAAAAAAGAAATACTCAATTTTTCATATACTCAAATAAAAAATTTTCTAAATGCCGTTTAACAATTTTCTAATGAAATGTATTATTAATATTAATGATATTAATGTTGTTAAAAATTATAAAACTATGTATGTAACTTTATTCAATTTTTGATGTATCAATTTGATTGTGTAATTATTTATAATTAAAATTAAATTATAATTTTTAATTAAAAAAAAAAATATTTACCAATAAGATTAAATAAAAAAATTTATGTAATTATATTTTAATTTATGTAAAAATTTATGTTATTGTATTAAGTGTAATTAAATGTACATTTTTATACTTTGTAATATATAAGCTGCTTTAGATTAAATATTGTATGGATGCTTTTTAAAAAATTTCGTTTATTTGAAGCTATCACTATAAAAAAAAAAAAAAAAAAAAAAATTAAACGAAGGTGTACCGATAAAAACAAAAATTCTCCATGCTTAAGAGTACAAAATATAATGTAAGAAATGTAGTCCTTTGTTTTATATTTCAAATTTTATTTAAACAAAATAAATATCAAAATGTGTCGATTGTAAATATAATTAAAATTCGCAATTGTAAAATTTGTATGTGTGTAATAAAATTAATACCCTTATGTATCTTTGTTATTATTTAATAAAATATCCATCCTAATTAATATGATTATAAGCTCATTTCAATTTTAATGAAATAAATTATTACAGTGCTTTTTATAAACACTTATATAAAGTAGTATTTTTAGATTCGTTTCTTAAAATTAATATTAATTATAAAATTTTTTTTGGTTAAATTCGTTAGTAATTGAGAAATAATAACTTTCTAAATTTAAGAATATTATAACCTACTACAAAGTATTAAGTTTTTTTAGTTTTTTTTTTTTTTTTTTTTTTTTTTTTTTTTTTTTTTTTAAATATAATTTTTAACAATACTAATGTTTACAGAAATAAAATGTCGTATTGTTAATTTTTATTATGTTTTTATAAATCATTATTATACTTTTTTTATAAATTACTAAAATTTATTTTATATTTTGTTATCAATTAATCATTTAAAAATATAAACTTAATATTTAAATATAGTTTTAATGAGAAATTCGCGTTGTTGAAGCAATAAAAAAATAAAATTTTTTGCTTAAAATTTAATTAATATTTTCATTCTAACATAATTATTTAATATGTAAAATTTAAATCAGCGCAGTGTGAATGAAAATGCATTAATGAACTCCGAACAATTGTATTACAGATTATTTTCCCGCTTCATTTTACCGGAATAATGGACACAGTAGACATAGAGGCTAAAGTAGAAGGCGGTGGTCCAACAGGTCAATCCGGCGCTATCCGCTGGGGAATTTCGTGGGGCTTGCGTAGTTTTGTCGACAGTGAAATGGTAGAGAAGATGAGAGTAGGTGAGTTATTCTACTTTGTCGTTATTATTTCGTTTTCTTTTGAATACTTATACGATGCAAGTTATTAATAATTACTATGCTTTTTTGATATTTTAAAATTTTTATAGTTATTTTTTATAATTTTTAAAAATTTTTATTGTAAAAACAATTCTGTAGTACAATAATCGTCTATTTTACACGTGCACTTTAAAAAATTTTAATCTTAGTATTATTTACAATTTTTAGTGTTACTCAATAAATGAACATTTTATTAAAAAATAAATAGACATGATAAAATTAAATATATAGAAAAATTAAGGAATTTTTTCTTAATTTTTCAGCTGGTTTACTTACAAGAGATCCGCGCAGAAGAGAACGTAAGAAACCTGGTCAAGAAGGTGCCAGACGCAAATTCACATGGAAAAAACGTTAAGCAAAATAATTGCTTATTTTATGTATGTGCCACATGCACAAATCATTTTATTAATAAAATTTTTATTGTTAGTATAATAACTTTTTGAAAAGTAAATAATTTTTTTTCCGTAAATCACATTTTATCAAGTGGTGTGAGTCCAAGTAATCTCATACTCTGAGCAAACACTTTTCTGGCCAAATGCATCAGCATAAGCCTTTGATTGGCTATCTCTGCTGGTTCACCTTTGATTTGCAAGTCTTTTAGAGCTTTATTTACTACATGACTAAAATAAAAATTAACTTAATTAAAAACTATAATAATATATAAATATAATAAGATAAAAGTCAAATTAAATAAATTACCTTAAATTAAATAAATAACGTGCAAGAACACAAGGCTCTTGCTCTATGTAAGATTTCATCACAGCTTCATCAAATGTTCCAATAACATAAATTAGATCTTCAGCTGACGGTTCTATCAGTAACGATGGTATGCATTCAGAAGCTATAGTAGCTCCAGAATTTTTTTCTAAATTAACTAGTCTACAATGTGTATATTGCAATTTTACACCAGTCTCTCCTTTGGCCTAGCCAAAAAATAATAAATCATGTAAATAAAAAAAAACGTGCTTTCAATTAATAAAATTTAAACTTCATTTACATCTAAAGCTTGGTCCCAGTCAAAATCATAGTCTTGAATTCTTGAACGCTTCAAATCATTAATTATAATTGCTGATAAACCTAAAATTTCTGTACTTGAATCATCATGGTCCAAATTAATTTTTGTAGCTGCAATTTAAAAAAATTTTACAATAATTATATTTGAATTTCAATATTAGTTATAATGCTTACTTGGGCTTTCAATCTGCTTTTTTTTCATAACTGTTTGAATTTCATCTAATATGTCATGCAGAAATACAACGGTTCCTTTTCTTGTGCTCATACCTCGAATTTTACCAAACCTAATATGCTTTAATTTATCGACCCATGGAATTTTCATTGTTTTTAAAATACCTATTAGATTTAAAAAATAATTTGTTTGTGCATTATCTACAACATAATACATAGTATCAAAATTGTACTTTTCAAATCTATCAATTGCTGCAGCAATATCTCTTATTATGTATAAAGAAGATCCATCACTTTTTAGAACAGGAATACTTTTTTTATCAGTGAGATGTATAATCTTTCTACCTTCTTTGTCAGTATTAAGAAGATTCAGACTTTTCATTTCAGATATTACGTTGCTTATTTTTTCTGTACTATACATAGATTCCCAATGATATTCATCAAAATTTACACCTATTCTGTTGTACGTCCTAGTTAGTTCTTCAATAGTATACTTTCTAAAAGATTTCCATTTTAATAAAGTTTTCTGGTCTCCGCTTTCTAATTTTTGAAATAATTGTCTTGCTTGATCAGCGATAGTTGGATCTTCTTCTGCCAATTTATT
The DNA here is from genome assembly GCA_949987625.1 of Chalcis sispes. Classification (NCBI taxonomy): domain Eukaryota; kingdom Metazoa; phylum Arthropoda; class Insecta; order Hymenoptera; family Chalcididae; genus Chalcis; species Chalcis sispes. Next base: position 12,504,368 of record OX465094.1, read on the forward strand.
TGCATAAATATAAGCATCATACAATGTATTTATAGGGTCCTTTTTTATAGTTTCTTCTGATATTTGTCTTAAAGAAATGCCTAATTCTACAAAACCAAACTGTGTACCCCAATCTCCTAAATAATTAATTCTTTTTACATTATTTTCAAAAAATCTACTTATATTTGCAATACAATTTCCTATCATAGTTGAACGGAAGTGACCTACATGAAATGGTTTAGCAATATTAGGAGAACTAAATTCTACAATAATATTTTCTGGTTTTTCACATATAAAATTCGGTGGAACTATGCTTTTACGTAAAGAATGTAGAAGGTTTTTGATGTAATAATCTCTTCGTATGTGAAAAATTAACTCTTTTGGATTATTTTTATTTATTTCAATATGTTCTAAAAAGTCATTTGATTCATTTTCCAATAGTTCTGGTACTTTTTCAATAATGTTATAATTTTTTGAACGTAATGGAAGAATAAATAGAAACTTCCTAGTAGACTTATCTAATTTTAATTTTAAATTTGCAGATATATTAGCTGGATTAGAAAATTTTGTATTTTGTATGACTTGTGAAATCTAAAAGTTGATTTTTATATTTATATAAATTTTTACGGAAAATAGTTTTAAATATAAAACAGCAAAATACCTTTTTGTGTATCAATAATCGTAAATTGTTACACATTTTATCACAATATCAAATACTTATTATTTTCTTTTATTTTAAAAAACATTATTTATTTATCTAGCAGAAGACCACTTTTTAAGAAGTCATTTATAGGTTAAAAATTCACTTTTACCACGTGTTTCCGGTATTTAAATTTAAATAAAAAATCAAAATGAATACAAAGTAGTTCATTATACTACTTATAATAAATTTATTTAATTTAATATTTATATGTTAATAAAAAAATCTATTTTATTTTTTGCTGGAAAAAAATCTGTCTTGATATTTAACATTTTTTGTTTAAGTCTAATAGACACATTTTATAAAAATCTAAAATAAAATCATTACCTTGCAGTCTCTGTTAACTCTTTTCATAAAGAAAATTTTTGGCAAAATTATTACGTGTATAAACACATACATACATGAAAAATTTGCTTATGGTTTTATCTATAAGTTATAGCTTGGCAGAAGTATAATATATGTATATAAATATATGTTTTTCTCTTTGAAAAACCTTTTAATAACATTAACTTTTATGAATAAGACCGCCAAATGCTGCATTTAGTTTTTAAATATTATTATGATAATTCTTATGAAATTTAAGAAATCAAATATATATTCCAATTTTTTCAAAAGTTATGAAAAAATGTATTTTTGTTAAACATAAAATAATTTTTTATAAAATTCTAACACTAAATATTTTCACGTAGTATTCCCTGTTAATAAATATTTTGGGTAACGTAGTAATTAAAAAATGCTGCCATCTGTTGACATTTTTATTAACTTTTATAAGAAATGATCGCATCTGATATTTGTTTAGCATTTTAAAAAATTGACATCCACAATCTAGAATTTTAGTTTTTTTTATATAACTAATTAATTTCAAAATATGACAAATATTTTTATATTTGATTTGTAACTTTAAAGTCTAATTTTTTAAAATAATTATGACGTTAAGTTGAATACTTTCTTATAAATATATTGTTATTAAATGATATGTTATTGTTTATTAATTTGTATAAAGAGAAATATTTTACAATAAGTAATTTATCGAATGTTTTGTAAACATGTATCTTTTACTAAAAATCAGTTGAACTTAATAAAATCTGGTAAGCTAATCGTATTGTATCTATATGCACCCATATGCATAAATATTTGTCCATGCATTTTATTATTAGTCGTAAGTCATAGCAAAAGAAATAGAAATAGTGGAAAAAGTAAGAGGGCAGAGCCGGGATATCGCCATTTTGCTCCAGTGACATGTACACATACACTGACAATATCGTAGGAGTCATGCTCCTTTCCTCTCTCTTTTTCTCTATCGGCGCGCCCGAACATACACATTGGCATATTTTACTGATTTTTCTACAATACGTATTGAAATTATACATGTATTCTCATATAACCTAAAAGATTGAGCTCTTTTGATAAAAAGTCAAATCGCCGGAACGTCAAAACCATATACGCCCATATAAATCATCGCCTTTCCACCTCCACTCACACAATTACGCGCACGTGTATGTATAACTCAAGAGAAAGAAAGAGAGAAAGAATTACGCGCACACTCACGAAGGCGGCACGATCGAAGGCAGTGAGAGAGAGAAAGAGAGTGGTACGACACGCCGCCGCTACCGCCGCCGCGGTCGTCAGTAGTTGCAAGCAGCAGTGCTTCAACAGCAGCAGTCGCCCGGAGGAGTGCGAGGAGAGAGAGAGAGAGAGCGCAGGAGACGACGAGAGAACGCGCGCGCCGCGTCTTCTGCCCTTCGTCGTCGTCGTGTCGGTCCTGTGTGCGTGTGTGTGCCGTGGTCGCCGCTACCGCCTTCGTCGTCTTCGTCATCGCTCCTGCTCCCTTTAAGCGTATCATTACGAATCTGCAGTGGTATATAACCTATCTATGAATACATATGTGCATACGTGTATACGAGAGGTGGCTGCTGCCGCCGCCTGTGTGTGAGTTGGGGATTCGCTCCGTCTCTCTTTTTTGCTTTCCTGCCTCCTGCACCGCTGCCCTTGCTTCGTAAAAGTACGACGTGAAAGAAAGAGACGGAGGATACATTATATATACACAACTCTCACACAGGCATATCTCTGCTTACACGTACGTATACGTATGTATATATGTTCCGGAAGGAAGGTTCTGATCGTTATCAGAGTGTGTGCGCGCGCTATCTCTTTCTTTTTCTCCCTCTTTCACTTTCTCTCTTAATTCTTTACTTTTTTCCCAATCAGTAGTAGTATTAAGTAGTAGTAGAAGGGCGAGGTAGAGTGCCCTTTCATATTGTATATTCAGTGAAATATAGAGAAAGAGTGATAGAGAGAAAGAAAGGGAAGGCGGTTTAAAGGCGGAAAGTGTGAGGTGCGTGTTATAACATAGCGTAAGGTGGTTAGTCTCTCCGGTAACAGTGAATTTTCTTTTTTCTCCCCATTCCGCACGCGCGCCGAAGGTAGCATATACACGCAGTTCGAAGTAAGGAGAAGCACGAGTGAAAGACAGAGACGAGGAATAAATAATATACCGAGGAGCCGCAATCATAGGCAGTATGGCGGGACAGACGATAAACGACAGATTGCTGGCCGCGAGGCACAGCCTCGCCGGCCAGGGCCTCGCCAAGTCCGTGTGCAAGGCCACCACCGAGGAGATGATCGGACCTAAGAAGAAGCACTTGGACTGTGAGTCTTTCTACACGAATATCGATTTTCCGTTTTTGCCAGCCTTAACCCTCCTCCTCCTCCTCCCCTCTATTCTTTCCCCTTTTCGGTCGACCTCTTCTTTTTTTTTTGGCGGCTTTTGCTTACGCTAGGATGATATTTTAAATACACAAGTGTACAAGCTTGAAAGATATGATCGATGATCCTTTGAAAATTCTGCGATTGATGTAAATTTTGTTATATTTTTGTTTTCCTTACATAAAAAGTATTCTAGATGCATAAATTTGCTAGATATTGAAATATTATTTTATTATAAGAAAATGGTTAGAAGTAAAATTAATGTTATTGTTATCAATTGAAAGATTTAAAAAGTAGATTATGCTTATGCTTTACCAAAAATTTAAATGAAAATATATCAAATTTTAATTAAATGTATATTAATTACAATATGAAATCGAGATTTTTTTATGCCGTTCCCAATTCGATTGAAAGTAATCAATACATTAAAGTCACTTCATAAACTGTGGTAACTTCTAAATTAAGTAATAATCGTAATAATTTTGATTACGATATTTCTAATTTTAAAGTACCAAAGCATACACGAAATATTACAATTTAATTTAAATTTGAGCAATTTTTATATCATTAATAGAATATAAATAAAAAATTTCAAATTTAGTTATTATAAAATCTGAACAATTATTTACAACAAATATTATCAATCGTAGATATAACAATACTTATATTTTTAGTAACTAAATAACCGAATCTATTTTAATATGCAAATTGTTAATATAGATTAGTCAATTACTAATAAGTTATTGGATTATTTACCAGTGAATAATTTTAAATAATTCGTTTTAATATAAGAAATTTAATTCCTTTATTTATATTTAATTAAAAGTCAATTATAACCATCAAGACTTCAAATTTTTAAACTACAAAATTGTTTTGACTAATTGAAAAAAGAGTTTAGATTTTTTCCATTATAATTTTAAATAATAGGCTTTTTATTCGAATGAAATTCAAACAAATCGTATTCAACATAGGTTATGATAATTTTTAATTATTATTATTATTATTATTATTATTATTATTATTATTATTATTATTATTATTATTATTATTATTATTATTATTATTATAATGCGAAAGTAACAATTATTAAGCATTATGAATTAAAAAATGTTAGTAATTGTTTGTCAATGCGTAAACACTGATAAATGAAAATTTGAAAGATCGTTAGGTTATCATCGTACAAAACGTATATGTTCTCAATATTAAAAAAAAATAGCATATTAAACGACTGTATTATTACACTTTATGCATTAATTGTACACTAAAATTTAAAAGTTGAATATAGAAAAAATAAATTCATTGATTTTTCGTACATTCAATAGTACAAATGTATACAATTAATAAATTTTTATTTTTTTACTTGATTATATTCTCTTACTGTTTTCGTAAAGATAAGATTTAAGTATTGAACTGAATGTAATCGTCCAATTCGATAATAAATTTTATTAGTCTTAAAATATTCGTAAAATAAAATTATTTGCAAATTAAAATTGATAACCGGTTTTGTGTGATATTGTGATGCTATTGATATTTGTTTTTTTATTTTTAAATATTACATAAATTAATCGAAAATTATAAAGTTTTTCAAAACCAAATAGTTCAAAAGATTATTTAAAAAATTTTTTTGAAACAATATGTTAAAATCTTGTTATATAAAAATAGAATCTATGCGTATTTTAGAGAGGATGTTTTTAAATTAATAATCAATGTCAAAACAAATGCCACTTGCAGTGTTATGTGATTGCAATGGTAAATTTCTTATATTTTTTCTGACACTCGTCGATGACCTAACCTATACTAACGTTACATGCCCAATTTATATATTCGATAAACACTAGTTTTATTGAATTCCCATGGTGATAACACGTTTTTGCACTGTACGCGTTACTTAGGTACATCGTTTTTTGGGTGTACTACGTACGTTTCGTGTCTTGAAGAGAAATATATTGCGCACAGGAGCACTTTGACAGAACGTTAAAAAAGTCTACGCCTTACTTATTGCGTGTGAGTGATTCATGTGAATTGCTCTCTCTCTTTTCGCACAATTTTAATTCGCGCTTCTTAGAATAGAATTCTTTGATGAATTAAATTATCTTATCGTTTTAATTAAAAAAAAAAATGTTATTGCGGTTCGTATTTTTTACATTTTTTCGTTACAAAAAATTAAATTGGAATTTCTTTCCATAATAAATACCATGGAAAGAAATTTCACTCTTTGTATTTATGGATTAAGCTACTGTTTCTTCAATTATATTCTTTAACTCTTAGTCACTTAACTAAATGATAATCAACAGTAAACATGAAAATATAAAAGTATAAATAAAGAAGCAAATGCAATTTTTTAATTGTAAAATAAAATGGGACAATCGATTATACAGGCCCACAAAAAAAAAAAGTGGTCTGTTCTTTTGACCAGACCTACTTATCCTTACGTATTTTTCGACGCTAAAACCGAATTCGGAGTCGAAATATGGAATTCGGGGACTGTTTGGAGAGATAAACGCAAAAAACCATGATTTTTGGTTTTTTTTTATGGTTTTTCGAGATTAAAAAAAACAAAGGGCGGTCCGGCAAATTTAACTTTATATTTGGATTTTACGGATCAAAATACATTGAAAACCATATTTTAAATATTTTTTTTTCAAATTAAATTTTTTTTTCAAATCAAGAGGTATTATTTTAGAATAAATTTAACCTACTTTCGATAAACGAATTAATTATTATCGATTGCACACAAAGTTTAATTTTGCAAATCGATATAATTTAATACTTTGGAGTTTTTGGAGCAGCTATAATAAAAGATTAAGTAAAGAATCGATGAAATATTTAAATATTATACCCGTATTTTCTTTATCAAACATTATTTATTATTAATGAATGTTACACTAAATTAATCATTTAGGTGACTTGATTTTAATGTTTTACTCAATATCATGACATATGTTTGGATGTGTATGTATTGTTAGAGTAGTTAAAATATACTTAGCTTCAAAGAATTATAAATATAATTCATAATTATATTTTTAAATACATGATATACATATTATATTATCGGTTTTGATATCTCATAAATGTTAATAAAAATATTTTAAATTTATAAGCACTATTAATCATAATACGATTAAACATATATAAGATGTAAACATCGTTAGATTACGTCTTGGAAATCATATTTGATGCGCGATATGTTACAAAGATTCTTCATATAATAACGAGTATGGTTAGTTGATAGTATGTAAATAGAACTCAATATTTACGTTTGTTGTATTCCAAAACTGCTCTGATAACAATAATTAAACAAACTCGATATCGAGTAATAATTATATAATCATCATTTCTTTTTTAATAATGGATATTATAGCTTTCACATTTATTATGACTTATAAAATTAATGCAAAATAAGTACTAAAGTTAAAAATTTTTAATATCTAAATTCTTATCTAAAAATTTATTAAAAGTAGAATTTTTTAATAAATATGCATTCTAAATTCAGTTTTATCAAGTTAATTTTGTGTTTGATCTAACTCTTTAGAATAAGCTAGAGTAGCTTAACTTTGGAGTAAAATATATTTTATATTCTTACTAATTGTAAAAATTCATTTATAAAATTTATTCATTATAAAGACTTATTCTACTTGAAATTTCAACGTAATACCATTATCATATTAAATGAAATTATACATCGTAATTATGTAACATCAGTTTTTTTGACAATTAATCGATAATAAAACAACGTCAATCCATTTTTTCGCATTACAAATCAGAAAAATACATTCCTGTGTCGTTATTCCGAAAGATGAACGATAAAAATTATTAAAATAATCAATCGAGAAGCTGGTTACCGTTTGACACTGCGTGAAATAATTGAAGTCTCGTTCCTTCACCCTCGTTCTCATATAATCGACCGACTATCTTATATATACGAGTCGCGCGAGCGGCGAAAGATAAAAGGAAGATTCGAAGGATTGACTCGGTGTGTACCTAAACGGGGCTTGTCTAATAAAAGAAAAGAAAGGAGGGCGGGGCAGCAGGGGAGGGGGAGATTTGAGGAAAGGAAAAAAAGAGAGAGAGAAAAAAAGGGACGAAAGGAAGGAGATGAAAAAGAAATAAACGAAGCGATCCATACTGTGTCGTTTATAATTTGCGTCTCTATACACGACGATTATTACCGTGAGGTGTATCGTAAGGTCTTGTTACTCGAGGGATTCCACTCCGGTATATAAACGGACGTCGCGTTCGAAGAACTTATTTCATTGTTTTTTTCTTTTTTTTTTTTTTTTTTTTTATTTTCTTTGTGTTCGAGCGTGCGTGCGTGTACGGGTCTCGCGTTTATGGGGTTCGTATTTTAATTTGCGCGCGCTTATTGTATAGCTGAACAATTGTGCGATATTTAAATGTTTTAATTGCACGTGAGTCTCGCGTATAAAATAATGGAGATACGGCGAGTTTTTCGCGTGTAATATCGATCAATTACGTGTCTATTTTTATATTATTATTTCTAATCGCGCATGTTATATAAATTTATAAATTTACGTATACTTTCATTTCCTACTTCGTAACTATTTCTTCTTTATTTTTTTATTGTTATTCAAGTTACGAAATTGATTTTTATTACTTTTTGTTTGTTAATAGAATTTTATTTTTTTAAATTATTAAACAAAAACTGGATTGAATGGTATATTACGTAGTAAAATATTATGTAACGTTATTTAGCGCTAAATAGTTTGTGCATTTAAAATTCATTTTCAAATTTCATCATTATCACTTAAATCATGATATAAACAAATTGTTCCTTTAATATAATTATGCACATCCTTGCATATAGATCATCCAATATATATATATATATATATATATATATATATATATATATATATATATTTACTTCGAATTCTCAATATCCATCGATATTTCGCCTCAAATTTAAAAATGCCTCACCTACATATCTCCTTTACGTTACAATAATTCGCTAAACTAAGCGATTACTTATCTAACCTACATAAAAATACCGTCGGTCAAAAAAATCCCCCAAGGAAAAAAGCAAAATATAATGTTCATCAAGTTAGCCTCGCCATTTTGTCTTTAAAAAAAAAAAAAAAAGTTGTGCGGAATTGTGCTCAACTTGTGCTATAGTGTGCCGTAAATAAAAAAATTAATTTCAAAAATTTCGATTTTTATAGCCAAAATTAATTGTTCGAAAATAGTTAGCCCCACCATTTTGTTTTTCACCGAATAAAAGAGTTGTGCTGCATTGTAGTCAACTTGTGCCATAATGTGCCGTAAAAAGAATTTATTAATTATCATTTTTATAAAGGCAAAAATCATCATTTTCGAAAGAAAAGTTAACTCCGATCATAAAAATTATAAAAATTAAAATTAATAATTTTTTGTTCACGGCAAATTATGGCACAAGTTAAGCACAATGCGGCACAACTCTTTTATTCCGTGAAAAAAAAAAATGGCGGGGCAAACTATTTTCGAAAAATTAATTTCGGCTATAAAAATCGCGAAATTTTTGAAATTAATTTTTTTTTTTACGGCACACTATAGCACAAGTTGAGCACAATTCAGCATAATTTTTTTTTTTTTTTTTTCTTTTTCTTTTAAAGACAAAATGGCGGGGCTAACTCGATGGACATAAAATATATCTGTACACGTATAAGTCAGAGAGCGAGAGAGACTTAGAGAAGCCGGTATGTATCTAACGTCCATACGTTATATATGTATCGTACGGTCAGTCACTCGCGCGCGATTACGAAAGACTGGTTTCTCTTTCTTTTTCTAAGAGAAAGATAGAGATGGGGGTCGGGAGAAGGAACAAGCGCCGTCACGGGACAGTTATGCGCGAGCGGTGTGCTTTGGTATGCATGTTATATAAATATATATATAATGTTAAGGGAATGAGGACTAAATGTTAAATTTATACTCTTTCTTGTAATTTTATGCCACATATTCAAAACAAGCAGTGGAGAAGCTCTTGATATAAATTTAGTTTTTCTTGATTGTGTATCTTCTGATTTACGTTACTTTATTCTCCAGTTCCTTAAGTCGAATGCTCGAATTGCGCTTGTAAGGATGAATTTTCTCGGCATTTGTTATGACAAAACGAACGAGACGAAATAATTCACCTACTAATATGGAAGATTGCGTGGTCTCGCGAGGCTTGAGCGGATTGTTCGGACATCTTTTAATTAAAAAATTTCATTATGTCGTTTAAAATAAACCTTAAATTTGCATCTGCATAGTAAGCGTAAATAATCTTTGTAATTAGTTTTTGCAAACTTTAACTTGGCTCGAGTTAATTTGGTTTACGGCGGTAAACTGTTTAAAAAACGGAACGAATCTCATGAAAAATTTTTAATCACGAGAAACGTTAATTCAATCGTTTTAAATGATGGAATGAAATCGAATGTAAATAAGTTATTTTTTTTCTGATGCGACGATGCATTGAGAGTCAATATTTTAATTTGAACTATAATATTTTTAATTTAGCAGTAAATTCATATAAAATATTTTATTCTTAATGGTAACTTTTGCAATAAAAAAAAAATTAGTTATAAAAATTATCGCATCCACATACCCAATTATTAAAATTCTCACGAAAAAAGATTTATCTATAAGCGACTGTACAACATTAATAAGCTTCGAGTTCTTTTATGTAGCTACGATATCAAAGCTTTTCAATATATAAAAGCAAAGCATAGAAAAAGCTACAGAAGAGTTAAAGAATCGACAATCGGATTTTTGTGCGCGCGCGCGCGCGTGCGTGTGTGTGTGTGTGTGTGTATCTGTGTGTGAGAGAGAGAGAGAGACGCGAGTTGCCGGTAAAAATTGTTGTCGAGGTGTAGCTATAAAGAGCCGTCTCTTTCTCTCTCTCTCTCTCGCTTTTTTCTCATGCTTCGTTTTCGTCGTCGTTCTTGAGTTAATTGAATTGGTAAAGAAAAGATTTGAACAGACGGATGATCGGATAGGATACGAAACGTATCTTATCCTCTCCCCGTATTTTTTTTTTTTTTTTTCTTTATTTCTATCTTTATTTTCGACGCGCGCGGAGACTTTCCTTAGCTTTTTTGTTACGATGAAAGAGATAGAGATAACCATTAGACGCGAGCGGCGGGCGCCGTTTTTCAAAAGCCCAAGTGGATATTACGTGGGTGGGATTCTGCCGGTGATGATTGACGCGTCGCTCTGAGAGATTGCGGAAATGTCGTTTGGTGAACGCTTGTCAGAGCTCTTTTATATACAAATAATTTTTTTTGCTTGTAATATGCTTACTTGGAACGCCATAAAGTTACGATAAACTTTAGGTTTTTCCAAGAGATTAATTGGAAATGGTTTAGCGAGATTAGTTGGTTCGATAGCGATGTGTTAATACCAAAGATTTGAGATACCGTTTTACGAAAGTGATTTGTTTTTTCGAAGAATTTTATTCAATTCATATGTATATATTATATATAGTTGTGGGATTTATAAATTTATTGGAAAATTTATTTTTAATTCATTGTGAATACAATCCTGATGGAAACATAACGTTTCTATTACTTTCATTTTCAACAAACGTTATCTTTGTCAATAATTGTAATTTAATATATATGTTCAAATAAAATTAAATATTAAAACTAAATAACAACATTGTCAATCAAAATTTCATCGCGATTTCTTAGTCTTCAAACGACGTTACGAAGGCACCGGCACATACGCGAACGAATTCGCATAAGTAATCATCCTCAATTCAATTTTTTTTTCCATCGATAACGCGTAAAACTCACCACTAAAATTTGGCGCGATCGTTACTCAAAAAACTTAAAAGCGAACATACGAAAGAATGCATAAAGAAAAAAAAAAGAAAAAAAAAAAGAAAAAAACTGCAAGTTCATCGCGATAGTTCTCTTTTTATTTCTCTTTTTTTCTTTCAGTTTAAAAATTGCGAAAGAAACGTCGTCGATCGATGCCGGCGAAGAAACGGTGTTTGTATGTCGAGCTTTCGCAACGATAATGGATGCACCATAACTTTATAAGCGAAAAGTTTTAACGTTGCTTGATTAGAGTTTAATGTATACATGTAGTATATAATACGTAATTGATACGTCCTATGTTACGTTAGAATATGTAGAAACGCGATGGAAAGAATTTTGTTAACGAGTTACGAGTAAAAAGGAATGGATTTTTACATTTACAAGTGTATTTTAAAAGCATTGTAAATTATTGTTTCACTATTATCTATTCTTTTTTATTCTCTTAAGCCATTGAAATCTATAGGTCTGAAGTTTACAACGTTAGAGTACAACGAAATAATTTTTCACAATTAAATAAAGCTGCTAAAAAAAATGTACAAATTATATTTAAATCCGTATCTGAATATTTGGTTATGATATAAAACATTAAGACTAAAAAAATATAAATATAAATTTTAAATAAAAACAGTTTATAAAAAATTTCGTTGGACTTCAATATTGGAAATTTCAAACCCATGAAATCTACAGGTACTTTTCTTTTTTCGCATCGTTATTTTTGTATACCTTTCAAACAAAATGTTTTACGTCGTTTAAAGAGCATGTGCTTCATGACGCAACGAGTTTAAAGAAGATATTCCAGATGGATATATGGAATATGTACTTACCCCGTGTATGTCACAAACGTTGTTTCGCAGCGTGACATTGTTAGAGCGCAAACTTTGCTTATTGTGTATATCGCAAAAATGGAGATTTTTTAATTTTTTTTTTTTTTTTAAAGATATCCGTAATTTAATTAAGTTAAAATGATAATGTTATTTTACGATCTTTAACGTTTGATTATTAACGTAAACTTAATAAATCCATTATTACTGCGCATAATAAAACAATTAACGTATTATTTTTAAATACGTATAAAAATATCGTGTTAAAAATAAATAAATAAATACATATAAATATTGACGTAAACTTGAATCGAAACGAATTTCTATCATTATATTGCATCACGGATAAAAATTTTATATCTTCAGCTGTATAAGCAATATTCATTAAAAAAAAAAAAAAAAAAAATCCATCTAAAACTAAATAAAAACCGTCTCATACCGGTATAGGGGAGTATTTGCGAGAAATGCACACTTTAGAAATTCTCCATCTCATCCCAGTCATCCCTCAGGCACTCGGATAACTCGGTGTCTCATCTCTCTCTCTCTCTCTCTCGCGTGTTCACGCATCTCGTCAACTTCGTGTTGCGACGGCGTATAACATGTCTACTCTCGTGTGTATACATATATACATTGGGTTTCGAGCTATTTCCGTCGCGCACGCGTGTGTGTCGCGCCGGCGCGCGAGTGCGACATTTCTCTCTCACTCTCTCTCTCTCTCTCTCTCTCTCTCTCTCTCTCTCTCTTTAGAGAGAATCCGTACGATAGCGAGTCGACTATCGATTCCGGATTTTGACCGCGCGCGCGCGCGCGCTTTCGCCTCCCTTTGCTCGGGGACACTTTGTCACTCGACGTTGACCTTTGTCGAGAATGGAAGAGAAAAAGAGAGAGGTCTTACGTTGTTCTTCTTCGGTGGGATATGTAGGTCGATCGCTTCTTCTTTTTCTTATTCATTTTTTTTCCTTTTTTTCGAGGTGAAAAATGCTATTGTATGGGTTTAGATTGAGCGAGGGATTTTTTATAGAGTGAAACTCTATACCAATGGAGGGTCGTATAGATGTTTCGAGGGATCGACGCGGTAATAGTATTGAAGGTTGATGGGTGTACTATTGGAAATTCGGAAAAAGACGAGAAGTTGTAACGTTTTAATAAAGTGTAAATGAAATTGGGTCGAGTTGAATGAATTTTTATTCAATAAAGGAGATGAATTGAGTCATTTTTTTTTTTTTAATGATCATTTTCTTAAAACGCGCGTTACACATTTGTATTAACATATTATCTATCCCAAGTTTAAACGGTTTTTTATCAACTTTAAATATCTTAATTAGAGAATTATTTTATTATTTAATTATTTATTTTATTAGAAAATTATATGGGTTTGAAGCTTTCAATGTTGGAGTCCAACGAAATTTTTTGAACACTGTTTTCGTTTAAAATTTATATTTATATTTGTTTAGTTTTAGTGTTTTATAGCATAAAAAAATATTCAGATACGGATTTAAATATAATTTGTACATTTTTAGCAGCTTTATTTAAATGTGAAAAATTGTTTCGTTGTACTCTAACGTTGCAAACTTCAAACTCATAAAATTATTTGCGAAAAAATTCGTCACTCGTGGCAATTTAAAATTCTATTCACGAAATTGCTTTTTTCATGTACATAAAAATATAAGAATAGTAAATTTTACGTTACAGTAATATTTTTTCTTTCGGTTTTCATTCCTACTGAAAGCATATTTATTGAAAACTCATGTGAAAAAAGCTATCGCTTCAAAACTCTTTATGGATTACAATTTTTAAATGCATATGACTAAGTGACACACGCGCACACACACACACACACACATATATAGATGGAAGCTCACCAAGTTTAAAAACACTTTTTCTTTAGAAGCGCATAAAAATATAAAAAAACCGTCGGAACTTGAAGTATGAACAAAAAGGCGAAATGAACTACAAAATTGCATTTAATCACGAAATCGTGAAACCTCCTTTTCAAAACAATCTAAAACTTAAAAAATTGATACAAAAAGAAGAAAATACCAACTCTTGTATTGCTAATTTCTAACGTGAATTTCGTATTATATAACGAAAGATGAAATTCAAAAGATTCAACTTTGAATTCCTCGTTTGCCAAATTATATACAGTGCATACACGTTTCTGTCGTGTCGAGGATTTCAATCAAGTAGGATTAAGTGTAATAAGGGCGTGTGCTATCGTACTTCCTTATTTTTACACGGAATGTAAACCGCGCGTGTAAAATGCTGGATGTGCGCTTGGTTGGTTATACTACATCCTTTGATTTTTTTTTTTTTTTACTTTTGATTATGTTTTCTTTCGGCGTCTCTCTACCGTTAAATAACGAAGATGATGGGTACGTACACATGTGCAACTCCCGGTGAAATTGAATTTAAAATAATTCACATTCACTTTTATTTGTATGTTATTGTTTATTTTATCGCAACTGTTTTTGTATGAGTAAATTAAATTTAAAGGTTTGATTGATTCAACTGTGTTATCTTTGAACTTTTACTTTTTGTTATGTTTCGTTTATTGTTTTACAGTATTTAAAATCATTTATTTTTGTACATTATTATAAAAAATAATAATGTCTAATAATGTATTAGAAAATAAATTATGATATTTTACGTTAGTGTTCATCAAAAATTACCTAAGTATTTCGATTATCTCGATAAGTACAAACTACTAATTACTCTGCAACGAATAAATTAAAAACTATACACACGTATGCACATAGCACAAAAATCAAAACCAAGCGCTTTTCTCATTTCTGCAATCAAAATAAAAAGGGCTGCTCCGATTTCGACGCACTGGCGCGCGATATCAACGATACAACGCAGACTCCTCGAGCGCTTTATTCGCGACGACTATTGCCAAAAATATACGAGAGAAAATAGAGGGAGAGAGAGAAAGAGAGAGAGAGAGAGAGAGAGAGGTGGAGGGGTATCCTGTCGTCGGAAAGAATAAAAGAAAGCAAAGAAACGAAGCATTTCGTTTCCAAATGTAAAAAAGAGTCGTCGTGTGTATATCGATTCGCTGCCGCATTCGTTTTCCTCTCTCCGGTGCGAGAAACGGAGGATCAGCGAATTGAATCAACTTAGGGGAAAACCTATACTTAGTTTAATTATTTGTGCAGAAAGAGATGTTGGATAATTAGTTTTAGGTAATTTAGTTTATTACCGTTTCTGAATAATGTTCGAGTAGACGATGACGCGGGAATTTTACAATAATTTTGGTTTGTAGATTTGCGTTTATTTAAATATTTTATTGTTTTGATATATGTTTAATAAAAAATTATTTCATGATTTATCGTTTTAAAAAGTTATGCGTATTATTTTTTTAGATGTTTTCAAAAGTAATTTGTTATTTTTTATTTTTATCAAATTTATTATTTTCTTGTTTGTACTATATTCTGTTTGTTATATATTTTTTATCAAAAGAAGCGAAAAAAAATTCTAAAATAAGTAAATTAAATTATTATGTTTTTTCATTAGATAACGAGCTGTCCATTTTCGTAAATATATTTTATCGTTTCATAAAAAGGTTCTTAATTATTTTAGGAGCATATTTAAGTTTAAGAAACTTAACTTTATTTTTATACAATAAGAAAATTTATATTTTTCGTAAAATAAATTATCATTATTCAATAATATGATCACATCGTGTATTGGAAAAAATTGTTTCATAGTATAATAATAATTCATTCTACATTATACCTTTTTTTTTTTTTCTTTAACACGTCACATTCACCACGCGAAACCATTCAGAATTTATAAATTTCATACACAAACCCAATAACCGAATAATAAAGTTTCAAAGCTCAAAAAACGTACACGCGAAACTCAAACATGAAAAATGAAGAAAAAAATACAGAATCAAACGGCAAACGCATAAAGCAACGGGGATAAAAAAAGTTTTTCTGTGTGTATCCTCCATCGACACACGCACACATTCATATATTATAACGCACTCAGGCATATTTCTCGTCGCGCGCGCGCTCCCGGCGTTTCCGCTCCGGCGCGCAGCGCGATTTCTATCTCCTCCTCTCCACCTCGTGCAGCCGTTCCGTGCGCGCGAATCGGTACGAAGCCGGCCGGCAGCTCTGTCATTCTCTCTCTCTCTCTCTCTCTCTCTCTCTCTCTCTCTCTCTCTTTCTCTTTCTCTCTCAGTCTCGGGCATATAGAGAAGGGGAAGGGAAACCGGCTCTTCCGCGTGCGGCCTTTCCGCTGGAACGCGCCGCGACGACGCGCTCTCGATCGCCGGAGTGAACGAGCTTATGTACATATATGCGTCATTGTACGCTACGTTTGCGTGTATGTGTGTGCGTGTGGGTTATTGCGCTACGAAGTGAGGAAAAGAGAGAGATAGAGAGAGAGAGAGAGAGAGAGAAAGAGAGAGAGAGAAAGGAAGGGTCATGGAGCAGGAAAAGCTTGGAGTTTTTTGTAATGGGTTATTGTCGTTATTCTGATGGTTCATTTTTATTTTATGTGTTCTAAATTCGTTGTTGGTGAATTTAAATTGTGTACTATTGTGCTATTACGTGTAAACGCAAGTTTTTTTTATAGTTTATACCCTGTAGTAAAAAGAGAGATAGGTTTTATTATTTTTATGAAAAATGGCTCTATTATGGAAAAAATTTATTTCGTATTGATTACAATTTCAAGCTGTTTTTTTAATATCGCAAATTAAATTACTAAATTATTTAAGTAATTATTACTTAATTATATGTCATTTACTATAAGTATTTAAAAATAATTATTGTAATTATAATTATTGAATAAATTTTATATAAATTTTAAAATGTTTTTAACGTTAGTATCTTCTTTGTATTCCGTTAGGAAGTTGATATAGCATTTTGAAGCTTTTATTACTTCTTCCTCTGTTTCAAGATAATTATTTTAAATATAAACAAGTTATGCAAAATAGATAAAAATAATATGAAAGGTTTATTCTTTTGGAAAATATAAATTAACTTTTTTATAGCATAAAATACTATGCTGCTTTTTTAATTAATTTTGTTATTATTTTTCTGTAAATATTTAATTTTTCGTAACTTATCTCGTTTATTATATTTAGAATCAGAAAAGATAAGAAAAACTTTTCTACTAAAACAAAAAATTAAGTTTAACTATTTTTATCCAACAAATATCTTATAATACAGCTTTCTAAAAATTATCTCACATTCGTAAATCTAATATCTCGAAAAAAGCATCGTTAATTATTGTAAAATTTCATGCAACGATTCGGTGATATACCGTTAATATCGACGTCGTATTCTCTTTCTCTGTCTTTCTCGATATCGTGAGATAAGTATAATTGTGACGAAAAAGGAGGTGAAGGTTATCCACTCGGAATTTGTAATCGCGTAAAACTTATAGCGACCTGTGGAAATTAAATTTTATATAGAATTTGATCTATTTTATATAGAAATTGTGAAAAAAGACATCACATGTTTTGATCGATATTCGATTTAAGTCCGGGCGAAATGTTTTACGTGATTTAAACATTTAATATACATTTAAAAACCAAAATTTTTTTATTAAATAGTCTGTTGTGTAAAAATACACGGATTACGATAGCATCTAAAACACCTACGTATCTGTATGCGCGTTGCGAATTCTTCTTACATTTTCGGGCTATACTCGAGAATCTTGTTTTTGGCGATTTAGCTAACGTACAACGGAATACATTATGCGCGAGAACACAAACCGTCGACTAGTAACTAAAAAAGTAGAAAGAGAGTCTTGGAATTATTTTTTCTTTCTTTCTTTCCTTTTTTTTATTTTTTTTTTTTATTTGCTTGGTGTGGGTGTTGACTTTTGTTTTAGGTTTTAATTTTTTAAGAATAAAAAATATTATCGCGTATCGGTGTGGCTAATTATTTTTATAATCCGATGCCTTATTTTTTTTTTTTTTAGTCGCCTATAAATGAGGATATTAAAATTTTAAAACTATCATATAAAATAATTATTATTATTTTTAAAAATTATTAAAAAATTTACTTACAAAAGAACTATTCCACTAATTATTCCAAACAAAAATGTTAAAAGCCCGAACACACCGTATATCAAGAGCATTAAAAAAGATAGAGAGGACATTTCGAGAACACATTTGCACGCGTGACGCGAGCGTCTTACTTGCTGCGGATTATGGGTGCGGTTCGTTTCTCTCTCTCTCTCTTTCTTTCTCTTTATCTCTCTCTCTCTCTCTCTCTCTTTTTCTTTCTCTTTATCTCTCAGAACGGCTAGAGACATTCGCGAATGTATAAAAGAAAATGTCTTCTCGGCTGTAGCTATTTTTTTTTCTTTCTCTCTCAGCTATTCTTTTTTTTTTTTTTTTTTATTTTTTTTTCATTTTTTGTCATTATCGGGTCCATTTGAACAATGCACGGAAATGCGTTTTATCGTACGCACGCGTGTATATGAACAAAGGGAGAGATAACTGAGACGCAGGTGTGGAAAAGTGTCGTTGCGCGCAAAGATTTTTCTTTCCATATTTTTTTCTTCATTTTTCTTTATTTTTTTTTTTTTTTTTTTCGTTGTTACTATATTTTCGCCGCTCCTGCGACTGCCGTTGTTTGCTGTAGTTTTTTCATACGGTTTCGCTCGAAGGCAGTTTTAATGTCTTCACGTGATATTTGCGAGAATATTAGTGCGTATAATTTATGAAAAAAATTGTTTTTTTAAATTGTTTTTCACAGTTCATTTTTTTTCGAATATTGAAAATTGTGTGCAAAAAATGTTGGTAATAAGCTGCGGGAAAAGATTCGAATGCGTATAGTCGTGCGATGAGTTTTTTAACGGTATATGGCAGAATTTTACTTTTTTTTTATTTGAGACTTATATTTTATTATTTATTATTAATCTTCTTTATTGGAATTAAAAAAATATTTCATTCGTTTTATCTTCCAAATATATCGTAAAAATATGAAATAAGAAAAATTTGTTTACTTTCAATTTAGAAAACAAAATATTGCAACAATTCATACGTTGAACGGAGAAAACGATTTAAAGAAAAACTAGAAAAGCTCAAACTGTAAATAGAGATTAAGAAAGACGGCTCTCGGATCATTAGCCTACGTCGTCTTGGAATATCACAATGCGCGAGAAAACCACACCGAGAAACTTATATGTATACATACACACGCATTCGAAAGTGGAACCTGAGGTCGTTTTAATTATATCAATTGTAAGCGCGAGAGAAGAGAAGAATCGCTCGTCGCGACGATCGTTTCAACTTATATATATATATATATATATATATATATATATATATATATATATACACACACACACATTGCGCCGTCTCGCGCTATCTTCGGCATCTTTTCTTTATAATCTTTTCCGAACGTTGAGCTTACCGAGCGGTACGTAAGAGCTGACAAAAAGGTAATGGGATTTCGGATGCAACGACCAGACTACCGTAATTATCAAGCGCGATATTTTCTTTCTCATCGCATCGAGAATCCATTGCGAAAGTTATAGTTACGAAATTTTGCGTAAGACGGTGTAGTTGATTTAACATTTTTCTTTTTCTTTTGCATTTTCGTACGCGGAAGATGACTCGAAAATGTTTAACCGCGAAAGTAAATTTTTTTAAAATGTTTAGTCAGACATTGAATTAATAACGTGAAAATAATGTGAATTTAAAAAAAAAAAAAAATATTTAAATTTATTTGGAATCAAAGTAAGTAATAGCATTTAAAATTAAACGATTATTGTAATAAGTAAACAAAAATTACGTGAAAATTTTATAAAAACATTCCACGAAAAATGTAATGACAAACGCAGTTTCGGCGTCTTCTAAAAAATCTCGTGCTTCGACGCAGCTGGAAACAATGATTCTGTTTCGTTACGAAATCTATCATATATATATATACATTTATTTCTTCTTTAATTTTTTTTATTGTATTAACACGGGCACACGTGTTGTTACTCACAGTTTATGCTAATTTATGATTCATCATTGTTATAAGATTATCTTACAGACCAACCGTATCGAACTATTCGCGGGTGAAAAAAATGAATGGAAACTTTCTCTCTTGACAATCATTACTGCGTTATACCTTTCATTATGTATTAGTTCTTCCTATTTCTTTTCTTTTCAGTTTAGCGTGCAGACGAGTTCGTTACTTTCGATTATCGCGCGCTGGTTCATTATATACGATCCGGGTAACGCAGAAAGCGAAACTTCTTTCTCACATGCGATATATATATTTTATCTCGGGATATGAGTGGATCCGTTCCACATGAAAATTCGAACGTTTTGAGTAAAAAAGAGATCAACGCCCGCGTTTTACGCGTCGTTGGGGGATTGTTATTGTGGAATCGGTAATATTTTTGTTTTGTTTTTCGATTAATTTATTTATTAATTTTTTTGTTTATTCTTATTGTTTTAAATTAATTTTAAAAACAAATATATTTGACTAATGAGTTTAAATTTATTTCTACTTACAAAAGTAAAAAAGCATTGAGTCAATGATAAACAATTGTATATATTTGGAAGGATGAATTTTTCATTACATTGATTTTAGTTTAAAAAAAATTGATGATAAAATAGAAGTTTAACTTCGAATATATTATCATCCATGAAACATAAACATCAGTAATAAGTTTTACAACTCTTTATCTTCTCTTAAAATTTACCAGCACTGTTATTATCTACCATTGAACAAATAAAGAAAGCATAAACGATCGTTAATTAATCTTTTTTATCTTAGAGGCATACGTGAGTGAAAAAAAAGAATTTTTCAAACACTATTTGCGCAAAGTAAAAAACATATTATCCGGATGGAGTCAACAAAGAATATGCGCGCGTAAATGCACTTCTTTCGAGATTTTTTCTCTCTATTTCTCTGCTCAGAGCGCGAAAGATTTTCCGGGACACGACACGTCTTTTCTATGCATATATTACACGTCAGCATGTGCATTAAGCTAATGCAAGCGCACGAGAGATGCATCCGCGCTCGACCATGGCCGAGTTAAGTGTTATGGAACTTGATTTCATGGCTTGCCCAGCGCCAACGTCTTCTTTCTCTGTCTCTTTCAGTCTTTCTCTCTCTCTCTCTCTCTCTCTCTCTCTCTTTCTTTATCTCGTGCTCTACCTGTTTTAATAACGAGACGGCAAGTCGACTTTGATGGGTTTTAAGTAGGCCGCTAACTACGTGTGTGACGCGCGGTTTCTGTACTTGTAAAGCGATGGTTTCTTGACTTAATTTTACGGTGATAAGGATTTTTCTTTTTTCCTTTTAGTCCTAGAATGCCCGCGTTTATCGAGAGCTGTTATGCTGAACCGCATAAGTTTTACAATACAAGTTATATATTCGATTGTAATGTATCGTTATAGTAGTTGAACTTGAGTTGATTTTAAGTGAAGATATTCGATTTTCATAAATTAAGCGCGAAATTTTAACGATCGTATTAAGTTTTAAATGATTCGGAAAATTCATCGGAGAATAATTAAACAAGCGCTGTAATTAGACGAAATTCAAATGGTTAATATCATTTTATTGTAATAAAAGTTTAAATGTATAGGTTTAACATGTAGAAAGTATTTAAAAATGTTTTAGATTAACTTAGATTCAAATACTTCAATCAAATTTTATTAATTTTAACAAAGCAATTTACAGCGAAATTATTGAAAATAAAAGAAGAAAAAATTTTTGCGACAAACATTTATTCAATCTCAAAACCATCGCCGAAGATTTCATATGTGTAAAAAAAAACCGCTCAAAAGAATTTCAAGCCTCGCTCCGTGTGAAAATAAAAATAAAATTCGTCACGAGTAAGAAAAAGCTAACAAGTATGTTACATCGTCGCTGTTCTCTTACGCTTTTCGCGTCATATTCGTATAGAAGAAAAGAAAGAAAGAGAGAGAGAAAGAGAGAGAGAGAGAGAGAGAGAGAGAGAGAGAGAGAGAGAAAGAGAGTGAGAGAATGAGTGAGTGGCTCGAACGTGCAGAAAAATCAGGCACTGATCGAAGCGAAATTTCTTGGCTCGCTGTTAGTATACGGAAAAGAAAGGGCAAACTCACTCTCACTTAACGATCGAGAGCAAAGTCTCGCTTCTTCTCTCGACGATGCACGGCACTCGAATATGCTTTCGATGATGAATCGAAGCTTAAGAAGGGGGAAGCGTGCACGTAATTCCGCGCTTCGAACACTCGAGATAAGAAAAGTCTATACCGTAAAGTGTGTGTGTCTGTGTGTGTGTGTGTGTGTGTGTGTGTGTGTGTGTGTGTGTGTGTGTGTGTGTGTGTGTGTGTGTGTGTGTGTGTGTGTGTGTGTGTGTGTATGTTGTGCTTTCCCGTAAGTCGCCGATGAATTGCATGATTGATTGCGAGGTTTTTCAAAGCTAGTGCCTTTTGTTTTTTATCCGCGTTTATTTTTTTTTTTTGTTTTAAATTCGCTTGAATTTGTATTTGATCATAGATTTTTATTTTCTAGTTCAAATATATCGAGTTAGAAATTGAAGTGAATATAAATTTTTAAATAGTTTTGCTTGAACTCGTTTTGGCAAACGTTTTCACAATATTACTGTTCCTTTTTTTATTAGGGAATTTCAATGAGAAGATAAATTTCAATTATTTTAACAATAAATAATTTATCATACCGATTGAATTCATTGTTTTGTGAAATTAATCATTAAATTTTTCATTTTTGAATACCTTTTAAACAGAAATATTTAAAAGATCATCGAATTATTTAAAATTTACCATCCACGAAAAATTTCTTACGACACACAAAACACACTTTCTCAGTAATTATTAAATCTGAAACATCGTTTTTACCGGTTAAAATTTTTCCTCCAACAATGTGATTTGAAAATTTAACGAAGTAACCAAGCGCCAACGTTGCCGATATTCTAGCGCTCTTTGCTGAATAAATTATCTTTCTCTCTCTCTCCGTCTCTTTCTTTGTCTCTCTCTCTCTCTCTATCTCTTGCACCGTTGAAGAGTATGCGTAGGGGTGCATAAGAATGTGGTTGAACCTCTTCGTGTCCGTGTGGTCATCGGCCCGAGGTCGTGACTCGGTGGAGACCGTCTCTGGTTAGGTTGCCTTTTCCTCTCAGCTCTCTTCGCTCTCGTTTCCTCTCTCTCATGGTAGATTTACTCCTTTCCCCCCTTCCTTTTTTTGCTTTTTATCAGCTCTTTTGTTCAGAACGATATAATATATAGCGAATATTGTTCTATTTTGAATAGTTTGAATGATTTTTTGTCGCAAAAGAAAAAAATATTCGATAACGTTAGGTAATTTTAATGATTATCGTGGAATTTGTTGTAATAAAAAACGTTTGCACCTATGTTAATATTAAACTGTTGATAGAATGGTCATTGAAATCATCGATCTCGATTTAATAAATTTTACATTTGAATTAAGAGTCTTTATTGATTCTTATAATTCTACTTATGACTTGTTGAATTTTGGTAAACTTGCAACACTTATGTATAATAGATACAATTTAAACGAATTAATATTACGATTATTTTATTCAAGCGTTTTTAATCGAATATTTTGAATAAAATATTTTCAACAAATATTTGCATTCTATATGAAGTAGATTTGCAATACTCTATATGAAGTAGATTTGCAAACTGCGCTTATTAATCTTACAGAAATGCAGTAATAACTAGATTAATTATTTTTTTAACTGAAAAGTGGCCTTGAATATTGATCAAATAGTATTAATTTAAAAAAAATTCAGCATCATGTGTGCATAGATATTGAAATTACTTTTGACTATTTACGTTAACGAATATCGCACTAAAACTTTTTATAGAAAACTAAATTATACAGGGTTATCCATTTCGTGGTAGGAAAAGTATAACCCTGCCATTTGACATCTGTCAGAGTTAAATGTCATCCAAAGCGTGTTTTTTTTAGTTGAAGGTTTGCCATTTAGAAATATGGATCGTTTAACAGTCGAAGAACGCGTTGAAATTATTAAATTTTATTATAAAAATGGTGATTCTGCTGTATCAACATTTAGGGCTTTACGAGCCGATTACGGTCGACATAATCGACCTACACAGCAAACAATTTCTAACGCAGTGAGAAAATTTGAAGAGACTGGATCGGTTATTGATATTGCAAGGCCTGTGCATCATCGCAACATTCGTTCTGCTGAAAATATCGCTGTCGTTGCTCAAAGTGTGGAGGAAGACCCGAGTTTGTCGATTCCTCGACGTGCTCAACATTTGGGCTTGTCTTACGGCTCATTGTGGCGGATTTTGCATTTGGATTTGCATCTCCATCCGTACAAAATCCAACTCACTCAAGAACTTAAGCCTCAAGACCATACACAACGCTGAATGTATGCGAATTGGGTGATTGAACAACAAGCCATTGATAACGATTTTTCGAACAAAATTTTCTTTAGTGATGAGGCTCATTTTTCGCTCTGTGGTTACGTAAATAAACAAAATTGCCGCATATGGGGCTCTCGAAATCCTCAGGTGATCGCAGAAAGGCCTTTGCATCCGGAAAAAGTGACCGTTTGGTGTGCATTATGGTCTGGTGGTGTTATTGGCCCGTATTTTTTTGAAAACGATCAAGGAAGAGCCATTACAGTCAATTTTGACCGCTATGGACGGATGTTAACCGATTATTTTTGGAGAGAAATTAAAGATTATGATCTGGAGAACATGTGGTTCCAACAGGACGGAGCCACAAGCCACACAACACAGGCTAATCGAGCACTTTTGCAAGAGAAATTTCCAGGACGCGTAATTTCGAGATTAAGTGATGTCAATTGGCCCGCAAGATCCTGCGACCTAACACCTTTGGATTTCTTTTTATGGGGCTATGCGAAAGATCGTGTTTACGCGAACAATCCTCAAAATCTTGAGCAATTGAAAACCAATATTCGTGAAGTTATGGCCGAGATATTGCCGGAAATGTGCCGAGAAGTCATTGAAAATTACCTTAAAAGGATTGAGGCCTGTAAGAGGTCCCGTGGAGAACATTTGAATGATGTTGTGTTTCACGTATAATGGCAAGGTTCAATCTTTATATTGAATAAAAAATTTCGTTTCCATCTGAATATTTTATGTGTTTTCTTTAGCTTTACTTTCCCAAGCGTAAAATGGATAACCCTATATATAGTAAATATTACATCTATACGTGAATTGTTGATAAATTCAATTTTTTATATATCAGTAACGATTTTCCAAAATATAATTTTTTCAAATTAATATAGCGGTATAACATAAGATTCAATATTAGTCATTATATATGCAACAACTTACTCAACATAATTTACGTTAATTCTGTTTCAATATCAAGTAATCTCGGAATAACCTTATGAGTCTCTCTTTTAGCTTTATTATTTCGCGAATCGTATACAACTTTGTACAAACATAACGTCTTTCACGCAGTGCCATAATTCTCACATTGCAGGCACAGACGCGAAAAGGAAAAACGAAGAAACAATTCATCGCGCACATACGTACTCGCACAAACGTAATACCTCAAAAAAAAAAAAAAAAAAAAAAAAAAAAAAAAAAAAAAAATTCGCGCGCACAATGGAGATAACCATCGCACAAAGTCACTTTATCCGGGAGTCTTTCCTTTCTCATAACATTCCACCTTTTTTTTTTCCAGTTTTTATACAACCGTTTTATATACCGTCGGGTTACCGTTTTACTTATCTTACTCGCTCGCTCTCGAAGTTGTTAGAATAGTGCGACAGCAGTTCTACTTTTTTTTTTTTGCTTTTTACCTCCGGTGACTTATCTCGACGCTTTTTTTCTCTCTCTCTCTCTCTCTCTCTCTCTCTCTCTCTCTCTCCTTCTTTCTAGCCTTCCGTCCGCGTCAGCGTAACGCGAAAGAGCTTTTTACTCGGAGCGCCGCTCGGGTGTTTTTTTTTTTTTTTTAACTCCACGGGATCTGGTATTCTCTTTTTATCGTTTTAAAAAATGTTCCTTTATTCATCAGCGGATAAAACAATTGCGGGGTTTTCTTTCGGTGGTTTTTGAGGTAAATTGTGCAGCAACGAGTTATGATGTGTTAATTTTTTATTCGGGGAAACGCTCGATTTACGGTTATTTTTAGGAAAGGAGAAATGTGTGATTTCAATGATTATTAAAATCAGTCTTGTATAAAGTACACGAGATAACGAACAAATTTTGAATATGTGCATGATAAAAATCCAATACTTTACGCAATATTTAAATGTAAATTTTAAATTACAAGTTTATTTATTTTATAATAACGATATTTTTTACAATATTTTATCGCTCTCTCTCTCTCTCTCTCTCTCTCTCTCTCTCTCTCTCGAACGTGCAATTTTATCGAAAAATATTTTTTATTTATTGATAGATTCGATATTTCAATAAATTTAAAATTTCACGATGAATAAGTAAGTACGTTTTAATAAAAAAAATAAAAAGTAAATAAAATAAACATAAAAATGTCTATATAGTTGATATATTACGTACGTTATCATGTATTATTTTTTAAAAATTGAATTTTAAACTTAAAAATTATATCTATCAAATGTTACATTTCACGCCGCGATAAAAAAAACAAGTTCCTTATTGAATGACATAAACACACTAACTTCAAAACGCATATAATTTCTTATATTTTGCTAATTTATACGTCTGTTTATTCATTTAAGTAATAAAAAAAAAAAAAAAAAATAGAATAAAAAAAAATTTTTTAAATAAAAAAGAACAAAACTACTCTCGATTTTTTCACAGTCTTATCGCCATCCATGTACAATTTCACGAACGAGCGAGAAACGCGTGCGATTCTTCTTCTCTTTTGTTTTGATTAGCGAATCTTATCGCTTCGAGTCTATCGCATATACTCGGACAAATATATATTTGTCCGCATATGTGTATATGTATACATATGTATATACATGCATGCGCATTCCATTCCGAGGGAAATCTTCGAAGGCCTCGCTAATGTATATATATATATGTATGTATGTATGTATTCGTTTGGATCGTCGAGCCAACCGAGATTTGTTCCTATCGGTGGTATACGCCCACCGAAATACTGTACGCTTGTTGTCGTCGTAGAGAGACTGTTATTTAGTATTTGCAACACCCCCTTAATGCGTATGACCTCAATTCGTGATTATGAACTTTTTTGAGTATATTATTTTTATTTCATCGTTCGAGACGCGATTTAATAACGTAACTGTTCCACCCCTTTTTATTCTTGCTTTCATTCTCTTATTGATATTACTTTTGTGAAGGCGTGATCGATAAGTTTTATTTTTATAATTTTCATTTGATGTTTATGTTTAATTTGCTTTTGATCTTAATTATTTGCATTCAAATAATTTAGATTATATTAGTCGAAACGATGGTGTGAAATATTTTTACCGTATGTTTCTAGAAATGATAAGCTGTTTTTATAAATTTTCATTAGATTTTTTTGAAAAGCTGCTTTATGAATAACTGTAAAATTAAACTGCATTTAAAAAAATGTTTCATTAATTTTTTATTAATTTTTCATTTTTTTTTCAACGATTGTCTCTACAAACCGAGTTAAACTATGTGCAACGATGCGTGACGCTTGACGATATATGGTAATTTTGAGATAGAATTTGATTTACGGCAGTATAAATGACAAGATAATTAATTATGATTTCAGTATGTCAAAAGAAATTGATATAAGTGTTTTTAAAGCATGAAAAATGTATTTTTAATCGATAAATTTAATTTTTTTTTTTTTTTTTTTTTGTTTTTACACGTAAGATAATGATTTTTATGTAAAAATTTGTATGTAAAAATTAATATTTACGCTCGATAGCGCAACGGTTTTATAAAAAAAGCAAATTTTGCGCAATATTAAATAAAAAACATGCTTTAACTAATAAAACTGATAGCAATATTCCTTTTAAAATGCGCCATTATTTAAGATACAAATAAACACTTAAATTTCGCAAACTTTTCAGAAATATTTAAATTTACCGATATACGAAAGCCGATAAAAATAAAGAAAAATAAATAAACCAATACAACCATTTTTTGCTTAAAAATTCGATATATCCTCAGCGTGTCGATCGAAGACATGCATATAAATTTTTCGCTACGGCGAACGAATAAAAACCAGTTGGAATCGAATCTTCGACGGTGGTAATAAAACAACAATCGATATAAGCACGTATCTAAAACTAACGTCTCGAGACGAGTCCGCTCGTAACTTCGACTTTCATTGAAAAGGACATTAGGAGACGCGGCGCTTGGCTTTTGTCATTCTCCTCTCTCTCTCTCTCTCTCTCTCTTTTACGTACAACGTAACGACGACGCTTTATTATACGTATTTTATAGACGGTATATTCGGTTACATATATGTACTAGTATACACGATATTGGGATTATATTATAATTCGCAAAATCAACGGTATGGGCTCGGCATCGTTTCGATTAGAATTAAGGAATGACGCACGCGGAGGCTTGTTTATTGTTTCTATTGTACCTATGTGTGTATGTGTGTGTATGCACTGCATACGACCAATGAGAAAGCGCGTTCGATTTAGTCGTTAAAATCCGGATGAATGCAGTTTTGTTTGTTTATTAATTCTTTCTTTTATCTCTTTTCAATTGTGCAGACGCGCGCGTATATGCGTTCTTAAAAGCTTATGTGCCGATTCTATTTTCACGTTTAAGATTGAAAATTTTATAATCGTGTAGAAGTATTTTTTCGTTAAACGTGAACGGGAATCACGTTTTGACTTTCGTGTTATTTACGTTTCAATTGTGCAAGTTGATAAATTGTTCTTATACGATGAAGTGCAATGTCTGATGCGTTGCATCATTTGGACTGCTTTTGAAATATGTGTGTATTTTGAGTTTTGATAATGCGACGGGTCATTGACTAATATGTCGTTAATAAAGTGATATACTAAAATTGTATATCATATTACATTAATCTGAAGACGATTTCATTAAATTAATTGTATATTTAGTGATATATTTAAATAACTGTTATCAATAAGTAATTTACAAAAAATACACTATTTTTCCAAATTTATTATCATTATTAAGCAAAAAAGTTTTTTATTTTTAAAAATGTACACAATTAATTTCTTTTGAATCAGCGATGATAAAAATTACCGATTCATTGTGATTATGATATATCATCATTAATAGAGATTTATCAGCAACAAGATAATTTTAATTATAATGAACGTTAGAAAACGCATAATTGCCGTTGTAATAATTTAAATAGAAATCGACCATTTTATATCTATCAAACTACTATAAAAAATATTGTCTCACAAAAGAAGTTTTTCTATTTATTCAGCCATAGACATGAATATTTTACACGTAAGATAATTTTATCTTATTTTCTTTATAAAGTAAACCGTTTAAAATTTCCAAATAACTTTTTATTCTCGCTGAAATAAATCATACCTTTAAAACTATCACAATGCTCGCAAAAAAAAAAAAAAAAAAAAATTGATCCGACATACGTGGGGCATTCATCGTAGCGGTACAAAAAAGGCATTAACTCTCGCACCGCGAACTCGCGTTGCATATACAAAGAAGGAAACAGCGGCGAGAGGGAGAGAGAGAGAGAGAGAGATTTAAGGTGGCTCGTTTAATATCACGTACATATATAGGATTACTTCGAAGCAAGAGTTTCACATACGGATAGGTATAGTTCGCCGGGAGACTCCGCATTACGACGCGACGACGTCGGTGGCAATTAGACTTTTAAGAGAGCCTCCGGCTTTGTACGTTTAAGAACGGCTCTTTACTCTATTTCTCTCTCTTTGTCACTCGGTGTATAAAGAAACTAGGCGCGCTCGCGCGCGTGGAGTTTCGCGAGTGGTTGAAATTTCAATGCGTTTAAATGGATCTATACGTTGTGGTAATGGCTTTTACGCTACGGGTTGTAGATTTTGCGAGATTATTTTTTATACGTTGTTTGAGATGAAAGATTTATTTATAGTGTGAACTAACGATGTTAATTTTATTGTTTTATTTTTACTAGAGAATTATCGATTGAAATTTATCTGTAATTGATAAAAAAAAAAAAAAAAAAAATTCGTCTTAAAAATTTTTTTTAAATAATCATTTGACTAAAAATAACGATCGAATGTGTCTATTAGAACAAAGAGTTCAAACAATCTCACGTTATTAAACTAAAACGAAAATTTAGTTGCATCATTCGATTACTTTCAAAATTAAATTTACGTAATCTAACGAGTATATCTCATTCAAACATTGAGTGTTACAATCAGCGAGTCTGAAAAACTTTCCCCGTCCAAATAACAAAACAACGCCGTGAATTCTTCACATCGGCGCGAATAAAAAACAAAAAAAAAAAAAAAAACATCGAAAACATTCCGCAAAATATGTGTATCGTCCGGTAAAAATCATCGTCGGATGTACAAAGGAATATTGGCGTCTCGTCTATTCATTAATCCAGTTTAGTTTGATATCGCATACACGACACTATCTATGTCTACGAAACGCGACTTCTCCTTCACTCCTTTTTCTCCGCAATCGCGAAGAGCTCTCGTGCGAATCAACGCGAGTTTTCTCACGGCACGATTCCGAGCTTTTTAAACGCGAGAGAATCGAGAGAATGGTTCGTTATCAAGAAGCAACTATCGCGTGATCTATACGTAATAGGTGAATGACTCCGGTAAACGAAGAAGAGAAAGAGAGAGAGAAAGAGATGGTTCTTGGTTGATCGTTGTCGCCGAGATGGATTTTGTAACGTCGTTGATGATTGTTGTTTCGTTCGCGTTGTTTTTTTTTTTTTTCCGTGCGAATAATACGACGGTTTTACTTTTATTTCAAGCGCGAGAGTAATGGATTTTCGATATTGCTTTATTCGTTATATACATATAATGGTTTAATAGCGAAAAAAAAATAAAAAAAAAAAAAAAATATGTGGTTTATAAAAATTGGTGAAGAAAAAAATTGCGAAGAATAAAAATAACGAAGAATTGATGGATTTAGTAAATTCCCTGTTTGTTTTATGCTAAATTAATTTTTAGCAATATTATTGCTGAATTTTCTCGGAAAAATGTTAACGCATATAATTATCTTTAATTCGTAAACTCGAGCGATTTTACTAGACTCGGCATAAAACGATTTATCACCAGAATTATGACTCACTATAATTATTCTAACGCTCTGGCTGTCGAATACTGTGTATATATTGCGGCACTGTTTAATGCTGAATAAAAATCGTTTCGATGAGTAATCTTGATAATGATAAATAGTTTCAATTCTCTTCGTTAAAATTTCTACATAATTTAAAATTTGCAATTATAATAAAGATAAAGATAATACCTCAATTTTCTGTATCTTATTTTTTTATTTTCGTATAAGCGAGTTTGAGGAAAATACGTATATGGAAATATAATACTCGTTTTACGATTTTACAAATATTATCTATTATTATTTTTGCACACTTTGAAAAAATATTGTTTCGCTTTCATTAACTTTAACAGCTGTTTATTTCTAGCAGCTGTTAATTTTTATTTTTTTCGGTTCTCATTTTCTTCGTTTCACTGACCAGAAATTATAAAATCTAAAGATAAATATACGAGTATACACATTTAATTAATTAATTACATCAACGCAACTAGAAAATAATTCATCGACTATCTTCATACGCGTTTAATAAAAATTTATCGGTCTTTTAACTTCAAGCAACGTTTTTCCATTAAAAATGACATACCTTTCCAAGAATAAACTCCATCGAAGTTTATTATTATTATTATTATTGCTTTTAATAAACAGAAGAGTGAAAAAGCGAAACAGAAAAATAATAAGATTGCCGCTGCATTAAATGCACGACTTTAAAACAGCGTACGTGTACATTTTTAATTTCAACTGGCTAATAAGAAAGGGAGGAAAGTATACATAGGCAAAGTAGATACGTTGGACGCGTATATGTGAAACGTTAGAACGTTGGAACGTTTTTTTTTCTTTTGTTTTTTTTTTTTTTTTTTTTTTTTTTTTTTTTATTCTTGAACTTTCATTTGTGGTGCGTTTTTAAAAAAGTAGGTTAAATTAAAGAAGTTTATATTTGTCGTTTTGTTGACATTGTATTTTTTTTACGATTTCTAGTATTTAGATCATCAGTTTTCTTTAATTAAATAAAATAAAAATGTCGATTTGGTGATTATAAAATTAAATATTAACATATTATAAATTAAATTAATGTTTTAAATTTTTCTTAGCAATGATGAATTACGTTATTACATATATGCTTTACAAAATATCCAATAAATCATGTTAATTCATAAAATTTATAATATAAAATAAATATGGGTCTGAAGTTTGCAACGTTAGAGTACAACGAAATACTTCTTGACATTTAAATAAAGCTGCTAAAAATGTACTTAAAAATTATATTTAAATCCGTATCTGAATATATAGTTATGATATAAAATACTAAGACTGAAAAATTATAAATATAAATTTTAAACGAAAACAGTTTTTAAAAAATTTCGTTGGACTGCAATGTTGGAAACTTCAAACCCATAAATAAACGGCAGGGCATTAATGTCACTAATAAACTACAAAAATTATTTTGATAAAATTTTTATATTTAATAATAATTTTATTTACGACTCTTTTTAAATAAATTTTCCGATAAAATTTTTAATATTAAAATAATCTATTGATTAAAATATATTTATCGCGAGATAAAATTGTTAAAATGAAAAAAAAAAAAAAAATCATTCAAATCACAAAAACAATTTAAACAAAAGCACGTTTTTTCAATTCACGAAAAAAAGCATCGGAAACACGAGGGAAATGGTTAATTGAAACAAACGTCCCGAGACATCTTCATTCGCTTTCTCGCTCTCTCTCTCTCTCTCTCTCTCTCTCTCTCTCTCTCTCTCTCTCTCTCTTACTTTGACTTAAATTCGTATGAACGAGGCTTACGTACTCGAGACGGATGTCGTCCACTCAATCCTATCCGTGTACCTCGCTTGACCGGCGATTGACTGGCCGAGCTTACGGAGCGCGTAATGAAGGATCGTTAAGTAATCATTGTTCTACACGTGCGTAGTGTATTTGCTTTTTTTTTTTTTTTTTTGTACTTTTGGTACATGAGCTCAAGAGACGGACTCTCTTTTAATTGTTTGAAGGGTCGTTATTCTATCGGGCATAATTGAGTAACGAAATGCTTTCGGATAGATTACAATTAATACGCATTTTATTCAATTTAAAAGTTTTTTCAAACTTAGAGCAATATACAAATACTAAATTTAAATTAAAAAAAAAAAAAAAAAATAAACAATTTTTTAAACAAAAGTTACCGAGAAACAGAAGTACAAACGCATCACTTTTTCACTTTTTCTCTCTCTCTCTCTCTATCTCTCAAAAAAATACATTTTCCCGTCGTAACGTTATCGATAGAAAAGATAAAAAAAGAAAAACGATAACATCGTTACTTGTGGCTTGCGTTTAGCGTGCGAATTTTTCTTCCCGCGGGCGTAAACGAGAAAAGAGAGATAGAAAACGACGACGATTTTCAATAAAAGCGTCTCTTCTTTAGCTAAACGAATGATTTAACAGCGCACGAATCGTATTCGAAGAAAAATTGCTTCGCGATGCGGATGCTTTCGTTGCTGTAGACGTGTTAACTTCGCGTGCGAATCTTGAATCGGCGAGTTAACGAACACGAAATTGTCGTTTAAGATTTATTTTATAGTGTTTAACGATGCATTGTTGTTTGAAAATATGGCGTTGATTGTTTTTTGAAAGCAACGAATTAATTAATGTTTAATGGTGAGAAATTTAAGCTTCAGATTCTCAATTTTTATTTTTCATAAAAATAGCATAGTTTTTTTTTGTTAAATGCTCATGTTTATAAATAACAGACTATATATATATATATATAAATTAAATTTAAAAGCTACTACAACAATACAATGAATTTATTTATTTAAACAAAATCAAATTTCATGAATAATATTTAATTTTAATTCAAGTAATATTTACACTTCTCGTTGATTAAAATTAAAAACGATGAAAAAGATATATGTACAAACATATATCTCAGAAAAACATTAAAATAATTTTATATATATAAAAAAAAAAATTCACTAATTAATCAAATAATTTACCAAAATAAAACCTATAATTAACAAAACCCAATTACTTAACCATATCCGCACATAGACGTAAACAATTCCACATCGTCGTCCACCGACCGTAAACAAATTTGACAAGCGCAAACTTTCTCTCTCTCTCTCTCTCTCTCTCTCTCTCTCTCTCTCTCTCTCTCTCTTCCTCTACCTTTATTTTCTCGTGTTCGTTCTACCTCCTCTCGCTTTCTCTTTCTCTCACTCTCTTTGCTCCCCTTTCCGCTTCTTTATTGGTGGATCAATATCCCACAGTATAAAGATTCACAGGAACCGGCGTCAGGGCGGTTCTAGTTCACGTTGCTGCTGCAGCCGACGAGGAGGTGGATTTCCTTGTGGCCGCGTAAATTGATCCGATTAAAGGTCGCCGCGGCGGAAGACACCAGTCGATTTACCATTTTACTCTTTTTTTTTTTCTTTTTTCTTTCCTTTTTTTTTTCTTTTTTTTTTTTCTTTTTTAACTGACGTCCGTTGCGTCAGGTGCAGAATGGCGCTGCTTCTTTACGTTTACCGGGAAATTATGGGCTTGAATTTTGCGAATGAATGGATTTTTGGCTCAAGAGACTTTGACGTCTTATGGTTTTAATTTGTTTGTGAACGATCGAGTTTCGTATTATTTTTTATTTTCTCTTTTTTTGAGTATTATTTTTGTAATACTTATTTTTTTTTTCCTAGTTTTTAATATAAATTTTTATAATTTTATCCGTACAAGATTATAAAAATATTTCATTAAGATTGAATCGGATATGAAAAGAGGATTATTGACAAAAGATTCACACAATAGAGTTCTTACAATCTTCACATAATGTTAATACAGCTTAATATGACAAGAAAACTTATCAATTTGAAGATTAAAAATACAAACTCCATTTCAGTTTTATTTAACGTTAAAACAAAAAAATTTATTATCATTCATTATATACTTTATTTTAATATAACAATTTAAATAATCAAAATAATCTGATTAATTAAATATCAAATTTATTTGTTAACAAAGAATCATTCGTTAAAGTAGGCGTATCTTACATACATGAAAAAAAAAAAAAAAAAAAATTTAACCAAATTTTTTTTACTTTTTATATTCCAAGCGTTCTTTGAAACTTTGAAATCTGGGCGTTTTATCTTATTCCTCGAAGCTATTTTGCATATCAGCAGCATTTATACCGGCCTGTCGATATATGACGCAATACTTTCGAAGGTGGATCTAGCTAACTGGTATATGTGTGTGTGTGTGTGTTTTACCTCTCGTAAACTACATCTTTCTGTTCTGTAAAGTCCGGTATCCTTTTTATTTTTGTTTTTTATCTTTTCATTTTTGTGCTCGCGCGTGCGGTTTAAAAAAAGCGACAGTTAAATTCACCGCTCCTCGTCGCGTCGGTCGTTACTTTTCAGACTCGCTTTCTTTGGAGACGTTCTCTTGATAGCGCAATGCGGCTTTTTTTTTCTTTTTTTTTTTCTATCCCTTTTTTTTTCATTCGTTTTTGACGTTAAAAGATACGCTCGCACTTTCAGTTAGTTGAAAAGGAAATTTCGTTGGATGAGTTGAATTTTTAGGTACTTTTTTTTCTGTATATAGAATTTTTTAGGATATTTGAATGTAGAGAAAATGTGTTTTTATAAGTATTTGTTTTTATATGTATTTTTATATTGCCCATAAACAATTAGCATTTATTGAAGAATATTTGTAAAAAATAATATGCTATATATGTTGCATCAATTCATTTTTACAGATTTCTTGAAATCAACATTGTTTTGCTACTCATACTTTTAAGCTTAATTTATTATCTTATTGTAATTTTTAAAAATTAAAACTCCCTTTATTATTTTTATAACTTGCAACAATTGTGGACCTTTTTGAAAGTAGTGTAGTTTTATTATCCATATGAGTTAGCAATGAACTCTGCAAATATCCAATTAAAAATTTACAGTTAAATCAATCAGGAGGTTATAAATGTAAAAGTTATTCTAAAAATTCGTTGGTTATAAATGCTTCCCTTTTTGCACCTGAAATGTTTTGTATCCGGTATGCAAACCAGTTTCACCGCCGCCCGCTAATTTTTTATTAATCATTTATTTTATTATTTTTTGTTTCAATAAACTCATAACCATTATCGTCATTTTCTCGTAGGTTACCGATTACACTTGTAATCAGATTATTTAATATGACGCTGATGCGATTGCGCGCTTTCGGTATATTAATTAACGCTCCGTCATTTTCTCTCTTTCTCTCTCTCTCTCTCTCTCTCTCTTTACTTTCCCTTCTATTTTCCTTTAAATTATTAACCTATTAAGAGCATCGAGGTACACGTTTAACCTTTTGCGTTAAATTGCTTCTCCCTCGCGTTAAGCTTCGGCTAATTTTTTATTTTAAATTGATTGCGCGAAGGAAAATTGATTTGTTCCATTTAAAAATAAAATATTAAAAAATTGTTCGAAACATTTTGATTGATAAATTTAATATAATTTATTATATTAATAATTTAATATAATTTATAATATCAAAATATTATTCGACCCTTTTGATTCAAAATAAATTCAATCAAACATAACGGCAAAGAAAATAATCTTGCAAAATTTACTTTCGATTTCGATACGCCTTTCGAAAAAAAATTACGTAAAAGAAAATAAAAAAAGAGCGTTTCCGATGTACCAATCCATATTCGCTGCGCGGGGGAACGAGCGGGACGACGTTTCGCCTTAAACTTTCGCTTAAAAAAAACAAAAAAAATTAATCGCGTATACGTAATGCGCTAAGTGCATTACATTCGACAAAATGAGACGAATAATTATACAATCTGTGCGTAATAACTTGCCGTCTTCGTATTCATAATACTTACGTACGCAGACACACGTATACATATATCGCGAAGAATCCGGTTCCAATTCATGACCTGGCACAAAAGCTTATACCGTCCGTGTACGTATACTCGTATATATATATATATATATATATATATATATATATATATATATATATATATATATATTTATATAATAAGTAAGCGAGTATTCTCGCGCTTCTCTAAAGATAGCGTCGCGACGGTCCACAAGCAAACGAAGAACTCGGTCAAAGTGAAATACATATTCGCGATGTCGGCGCGAATGTTCGATCGCGCTTTTCTTTCTTTCTTACTTTTCTTTACGTGTGCCCTTTTTTTTTTTTTTTTTTTTTTTTTTTTTTACTCTGAATGAATGTCCGCTTTTTTTACGTATTTATATGTTGAGTCTTCTTGTGCATAATTAGCTTTGCCGAAAAGATGGATAGATATTTAAGAAAACTTACAGCTTTTGTAGATGTTTAATTTATAAGGTTTTGTATGAGAAATGTACCACACAAAAACAACTTTTTTTTTTAACGACATTATTTATGATAATTCAAAATTTTATTCAATAGAAAGCATCATATAGGAATTCGCGTGAATTTCTTATGTATTATTTCTTGATCGATTATGGAGATAAATAATACGTGTCAAGGAAAAGAAAACTGCTGTATCTGAATTCGTGCACATTGTTGCGTAATCTATCGCAAAACTTCGATGACAAAATATTAGCATTGGATACTTTCTTAAAAAAATCCAACATAATTTATTTTCACCAATTTAATATTAAAGATAATTTAATAAACATGAAGCAATTGCACTTTTAAAAAATAATTACATCCTTTCTACCTTTGAAATCGTTAAACACAATATAAAACCTTCGTATTTTTCGTGTACTCTTTCAATGCAAAAAAACGCAACCGTTGCGATCCAGCGAGCGAAAAGAAAAACGAGCGCGTGCGAGAGCACCCGAATTTCGCGAACGCGCGTCATGTACAACGTTAATGCGGGGGCGTCACGTAGAGCAAGAGAGAGAGAGAGAGAGAGAGAGAGAGGGAGAGAGAAAAATATAGATGTATCAACGTAGGTGGGAGAGCTTGTAACACCGGTGAACGCATCGACTATGGTCCTGTCACCTGTTATCTTTCTTCTGACTATTGGTATCTCGTCTCTCTCTCTCTCTCTCTTTCTCTCTTTCTCTTGCTCTACCGACCCACGTATAGATATAGGTACATGCATATATATAAAGAGAGAGAGAGAAACGTTTGGCAAAAAGGGTCACGTGGACAGGAGCTATACCGCTGGCGCATGGAAAATCGTTAAAGGAACGAGGTCGACTAAGGGCGTTGATTCCACCCGCTGCTTCAGCGCCGGATTGTACGACTCGACAAGATTGGATGAAATAGAGAACTTTAGGTGGGAAGGGGGCGATAAGGAAGAGATTATATAAGAGAGGGGGAGAGATTAAAGAAATGCAAGGGAGGAATGCTTTCGTGCGGATGACTTTATTATTTTTTTTTGTATTTCTCGTCCTTTGAGAAGATTTTTTCCTGTTTTGAGGTTAGGCGTTAAAATAAATTGAAAGTATAGCCAATAATTATTGTTATTGGTTAGTCATTTCTAAATAAAATAAATGTATTATTATTTTTTTTTTATTTTCATGATTGGGATAAATAAAAATTTAAGTTTAAAAAAGTAAAATTAGTTAGGAAAAATATTTTGTCACGATTAATAACAAAATATAAAATAATGTTTGAATAATGTGTTAAAAAGTTTTAATAAAAGTAATTACAAGCAAAATTTAGTGGATCGTTAATATTAGATTACTAATAAAAACAATTTCAAACTTTAAATTAAAGTGTGCTTTGAATTTAGTAAAGTTTTTGAAAATTTCTCACATGATTAATGTATTTATTAATGTATTTATGATGTTGAAATGGAATTTTCAATCCTATATTATGAATGAGATTATAGCGTTATATAAAAAAAAAAATTAATAAGAAAATATATTTTGTATCGTTTTTATAAAAAAAAAAAAAAAAAAAAAAAAAAAAAATATTTCTCTAGCCTTAACATTGATTACGGGTATGAAAATATGCGTAAAACAAAATCAATATTTGATACGAACATCAAGTTATTTTACATGTACTTTTTATACTTTATTACAAAGTAGACAACATTTAAAATATTGCCATTATATTATTTGTTAAAGAAAAAGAATCATAATGTTTAAATATTTTTTGAATTTTCTATTTGTTTCAAGTAATTTTAATTCTTTATTTATGCATATTCAATTTTTTATACACGCAGAAATAAATTGCCATTCGTATTTTTTAAAAATCCTTATATTTGACGAAGTGAAAAATTTTATAAGGACGATATATAATACATTTTATAATCGAAATAATAGTAAGGTTTAACGTGTATTTATTAATCGTGAATCTTTAAAGCTTTTGAACATTATTGATTAATGAACACATATTGGAAAATAAATTGTCTCAAAGCTGTGGCGCATCAACGCGATACAAATTATAATCAAAACTTCTGTTTATACACCATTATAACTAACATTCGTAACATTTCTATTTATAGTATTAGTATACAAATATTTAAAAACATTATTTCAAATGTCTTGTAAAATACAAAGTGATTATTTACATCAGGAGTAAGATTATAATTTTTTTATCTATCATATACATATCTAAGCACTATAATTATAAATAAACAAATAAAAATATTGAGTATAATTGTTCATAATTTTTTTTAAATCTATATGTAAATAATGTAAAAAATTTTACATCATTTTTAAATAGTTGATTTTAAATAGTTTTCAAAAGTTGAGATAAACTTAATAAGGTTATTCGCTTTGATACAAAGATATATTTTGATTGTAAATTAAATTTGTATCCTTACGAGTAAAGATACTTTCATTGACATCGCGTTTGAAACTCAATCACTTCAAAATTATACATCAACACGCAAAATTTACCATTCTCCTAAATTCCACAATCAAAATACGATCGATTAACGCAGTTTAATACGTAAAACGCCCATTTGTAAATAAATAATCACCTGTCAGTTACGTTTATACAAGTCCTACATCGGCGATCGATCATAATCCCACTTCAAAAATCACCCACAAATTTTACGTTCGTATACACAAACTTGAAAACTTTACGTACCTTTTGAGCCGTTCGATCTTGTTTTTTTTTTTTTTTTCGAAACGGAGAAAAAAAATAGATGGAGATATGTATACACATAGGCGTGTCTTTATTTGCGACACACGCATATATATATATATCCGACCACGAGCGCGTAACCGACCCGAGGCGCGTAAAGGTTAAGGGCGGGTTATTTACGATTTTAAAGTTGAGATGTTCTTCGAAGGATAATGCGCTACGCGCTTGATGTTTATATACGCAGCAAAAACTACTTGGGTAGCCAAGTTAGCCATTTTAATTTTTTATTCAGCTTATAAATGTGTGCAGGATTTATATAATAATCGCGTTCGTGTGAAAGTGCCTTCTTGTATATATGTTTTATTGTCTTATGCGAGAATGATGCTAATTGCCTTACGATAATACGATGTTGATTGTATGTATAGTTTATAGTGTCGAGGACGAGATACTATATCTGCTATTGTAAACTTGATATCTTTTTAGTAAATTGTGGATTTATTTCGAAACGACAATAGCTTCTTTTGCAATAAAAGAAAATAAGGAATATTTCATTATCAAAGAAACATTTAATTTTTATTTCGATATATTTATGTTTATGATTTTTTTTTCTTTTTTTTTTTTTTTTTATTTTTAATAATATAAAGAACGTAAATTGATTTTTTACAGTTAAATATTTACATGTAAAAAAATTAAAATAATTTCGTAATCTAACAATAATATTATTATAAGTTTAATTTTTAATTATAATAAAATTCTTACAAATAATTAAATTGTACATTCCAACTAAATTTCAAAGTATACTTGCCAAATCTTATCGACAATTTTATTCTTTGATCAAAAAAGCCTATCCAAGTCAATAATACAACACAGTTGTATAACGTAAACAAAATGATCAATAAGATCCAATTCGCGTATGTATATTGGCGCCGGTATAAAGAATCACATCAGCTGCTATTGTACGCGTGTCGCGACACTCATGTATACATATACACACACACACACACACTCATAGACAATTCATTGCGCCGATTGCATCGAAACGTGTTTTATAAGCTGCACTTTTTCGTTTTTTGTTTATCGACGCGTTCATAAATATTAATGGATAAGAGATTAAATTTATATTTCGTTTACTTTTTTTTTTTTTTTTTTTTTTTTTTTTGAGAAAAATTTTTTTTAATTTTAATGTCAACTTAAAAATTTCATTTTTTTTTTTTTTTTATAATAGTTATGTTAATTTTTTTTCGTATAAAACTACTTTAACGATAAACATATCGTTATTTTTTAATATTTTCTTAAATGTACAATAAAATTATCGGCAGTATTATTTATAATTCTAAAATGTTTTCCTTTTCTTATAAATATTTTTTTTTTTTTACGATAATTGATAATTTTAAAATATATTTAATTGCTTAAAATGGAACGATGGAAAATTAGGATTTTTAAAAGTGTACTTTTATAAATAGCTACGTGGAAGTATAATTTTAAACATAACAAGTTCAAGTACATTAAAGCAGTTCTCTTTTCCTATACACTACACGTTGATGAATTTGAAAAATAGCGAGTGCCCATTCTCTCTCTTCTATTTTAAGATTCCCTTTTGAATACAATTGGTAATTGAACGTCGCATTAAGTCATTCGCTTGCAAAAAAAAAAAAAAACGATAGTTGCTCTAATTGAATTAGAAATTTTTAACGTTTGGTTTTATAAAATCAGCGCACAGCGATTTTCATTATAATAGTTTAAATAAGATAATATTTTTTAGTAAGAATTGGTGGATTTTTTTAACAGTTTAAGCATTAAAATTATTTAAACAAAACTCAATATTACGATGTGAAAGAAAAACATAAACAAATTTATTATTAAACTTAAACATCGGGCTCAGATATTGCGAAGTTCTCTCACACTATTCTTCATTCATAAAAAATTCAGC
Source organism: Chalcis sispes (assembly GCA_949987625.1). NCBI lineage: Eukaryota > Metazoa > Arthropoda > Insecta > Hymenoptera > Chalcididae > Chalcis > Chalcis sispes. The sequence continues at coordinate 12,546,399 of OX465094.1, forward strand.
CGCGCAAATTTTTCTCGCTATCCTAAAAATAATCTCGACGAGAAGAAGACGAATAAGAAAAAAAATAAAAAGCACATCGTTCGCTCATCCGTTTTTTCCTTCCTTCATCTCAACGATCAATAAGTCTACGAAATTAAAGACGCCCCTCGGCGGGATAGAGGAGAAAAGACGTTCAACGTGACTAACGCAAGTTTCCCCACCCAATTTCCCTCAACTCCTTCCCGTCTAGTCTTCTCTTATCCTTCCGTCATCTCATCTCGCGTTATCGCGTTAGAAATTTCACGGGACACGTTAATGCAACCTGTCGTCGTCGTCGTCGAGTAGAAACGCGCGCTAGTTGTATAACGATTGCTCAGTAGACGGAATTTTACGTTTAACATGAGCGAACGAAGCCACGTATTTTTGGTTGCAGACGAGAAACAGCTCTCGGGCTTTGATTAATTCGTAGTTGCATGTAATAAGCGTCGGCTGCGCGTTAATGAAATTATACATTGACGTGGAGGAGAGAGAAAGGAGAATAAGGAAGCGAAGCGTTTCGCGAAGGGATTTTAAAAGAATCGGAGAGATATATGCGTGGAAGGGTCGGAGGGATTGTAATTTACGTTGATTGAACTTTTACGTTTGTTTTCTTTTATTTATGAAAATGAACGTTGATTTTGTATAATTAATTTATCCCAATTGTTATTTAGGTGAACGTTTGCCTAATATCTTAAGATTAACGGCGATAGGTGTCGAGGTTTGTAATTGATCGTTATCAGGATTTGTTATAATAATTTTAGTTAATTTTGTTTTAAACGCTGTATTTTAATTACTATTAATACTCAAATAATTTATAAGGAAGTAAATCAATACTCTTAATTGCGTTGATATTAATTTTTATTATCGAAATTTTTTTTAGCTCTTAGGCAGTTCGTAAAGAACTTACTTGAAATTGCAAATTTAGATTTAATTTACTTGAAATCGTATGTTAAATATTTAAATGCAACAGAAAAAGTTAAAGATATCTAAGTTAATTTGAAAAGTAGTTGATACTAGTTTCTTTCATTTTAAAAATTTTTTATGCAAATGAGTCACAAAGTCATAATTATCAGAATTTAATACTTTTTCTGTTTACTCTAAAAAGTCATTAACTTTTGGCATCTTATCCTTTGTAAATTAATAATTCTCTTAGAATCGTAGTAAAATCATAGTATACTATTAAATTTAGTATTAAAAATTAATTTAATTTCTAGTTTTTTTTTTTCTTATAAATTCTGACAATTAAAATGTTTTACGCATTCTATAAATATTTATCTTTATCAGTTTCAACAATTGAAATAACAGCGAATTATTTGCTTTGAGATAGGATTAATTCTGCATGAAATTTAAATTATCGCGTGAAAAAAAAAAAAAAAAATTAGTCATCGCGCAATTTTACGTGTGTATTATTTAGTTTTCGTAACTTTTAAAACTTATACGTGATTATGAATAACGATTCACGTAATCTTTAAAGGTCATCATCGTTTAGGTACAATATTTATTCATTTAAGCGTAATATTTTCTTTTACCGTTAATCGCTCGAGCTGCGATGTCAAATAATTTAACATTTTATTTTTCCTTAATATATTTATAAAAATCTTGCAGTGAAAAAAGAGAGAGAGAGAGAGAGTTTTAATGAACAATTTTTCTGGAAACAATATCCTAACCAACAAACCTAACGGTATATCTTTTCAACTTGCATATCTGTCGCGCTTTTGAATTGCTATAAAATTAATCTTTATTTTCGTTTGCGCGCATGTGTAGCAAACGGAAAAAAAGAAATCGTCGTCTAGATTTTTGCCGGCGTCGATGCGTTTTATCATCTCTTTTTCTTACGTACATGATAAATTATCCGATCAATTGACGTATACAAATTGGTTAAACTCGGGATCGATCCCATCGCGAGCTTTTTGCCGTTGACATATTTTTCTTATCGTGTACATATACCATGTATGCGCTTCGTTTTTTAGTTGGCGAAAATATTTCGATATACTTGTACACATATATATGTATTGTAACGTGTCGTATTTTCACGTTGTAACAAAATTAACAAAAGCGTATGTTAATTCATTTGTATTATAATTTTATTTATTTTATGTGTGCACGTTCGAGTGCTGAACCCCGATTTCGTTGACATTTCCCGTGTGTGTGTGTGTGTGTGTTTTTATCTCAATTGAATTTAAAGAAGTTAACAATTTACATTTTATCCATGATCAACCAAAATCCTATTTGTGTTATTTATAACAATTGTGTATTTTATAAATTAAATTCCGATACAAGTGTCTTAACGGCGTTTCAGTTTTATTTCAGTTAAATACAAAAATTTTAAATCATACGACACTGCGTGACATCTAAGAGAGAGACGCCGCGAGGGTCGTTGACCGGCCAATGTTTACGTTTGGCCTTTAAAGAGTTTAATGTTCAGGAAGACTATACCTATGTACTTGCTAGAGAATGCATTATCCCAGCAGACCAATACATAGGTGTTTAAACCAGCCACACTCATTCGATAGTGGAAATCGTGTGCGGTTTATTCTTTTTAATTTTTTATTTTTTTTTTTTATATTTTAACACCCGACCCCGGTGCACTCGAACACAGTGTCGATGTACCCAAAAGTCTTCGGTTTACTCAAGAATCTTATCTCTTTTAAAAAAGGATAAAACCCTTGAGTATGAAATTTACAATGTTACCAATACTTAGGCATCTGCAGCACTTGCAAAATGCCATCGACTGGAGGTTTTGTAAATCTCTTGTTACTTTGCCTTGATTTCACACATTTATAAGAAATTAAAATCAGTTTAAATGTTAAATTTAAAATTTATTACGAATGATTCTTACATTTGCTAAGCTTAATCTATGACTGTCTTCTTTGATAGTCTGAAATCAAGTGTCCTCTGCCTTGTCGAACTCGGCTTTATATACTCTCGCCGCTCCTTGATTGAGGCAAAGTTCTATGGGCTTCTATGGTCAATTATTTAATAGTTTATAATATTTTCGAGAATGTTTTTTTCTTATTTTCTAGCTGAGATGTAGTTGCGTCGTTACATGTATAACAATATCGTGATTTTCGCAAATTTCGAGCCTTTTTTATGGTTTACAAGTTTTATAAATTTTCTTTTTCACTTTTTATGTACAAATGATTTATTTCATTGATTGTTTTTTCAGTCACGATATGTGCACTCTCTTTATCTATGTATTTTTATAAAATTTATTGTTATTCTGTTTTTTATTCATCCACTAACCCTCATGGAACATCATAGAATTTTGACTCTCTCGAGGTACAAATGTTCTATGAGCTTCTATGTGTAATAACTTTTTTCCTAATTCAAATTTTACATTTTTTCTTTTTTCTATTTGTTTGTCCAATGTGTTATTTGTTATTCTATATGAGATTATTTCGGTGTTCACCTTTTTTCTGTTACTTTTTTATGTTTAAACTTTACTTTGATTTCTCATTATTCTAACTAGTATAATATAGAATATATGTCGATTGTAGCGACCTTGAAATTCAATGCCCTTGTTGTTTCGCGGTATTGAATTTATTCGTAATTTATGTTACATTTCAATTTCTTAATCCTATCGCTCTATTTTATAATTGTTTCTTATTTCTAATTTTGCTTATAATATTGTAAATTTTATTTATATAAATTTTTCTATATTTATTAACATATATAAAATTATTTATTTTAATTTTTTCTTATAACCAGATACTGCGGTTACATTGCCCCCCGAAATAAAATTTTAAATTTAGATCCAAATTTTATTTTCTTAATTGAATTTAAAATTTTATTTCGATTCTTCAAATATATGTTTTTTTTTTTTTTTTTTTTTTTTTTTTTTTTTTTTTTTTTTTTTTTTTTTTTTTTTTTTTTTTTTTTTTTTTTTTTTTTGACTCGATTACTTAGATACTAATCTTACATAACAAAAACATAATCGGAACAAGGAAAGTACATATTTATTTTACTATATACAAAATTAACTTAAAATTATGATAAAGTTAAATTTCAATTAATACACAAGAGGTTTTTTGGTTGATAATAGATATTAATTGATTCTAGGTTATAAAAATCTTACAAATTATCTTATACATTGTTTGATTTATTTACTACGTAACACTTATCCAATTTTGCAATGTTTATTTCATTTTTATTATTTGGTTCGAAGCTACGACTAAGCATGTCTGCTACAATATTTTTCTTTCCGGGTAAGTATTGTAATTCAATGTTAAAATCTTGTATTGCTAAATTCCATCTTCTTAATCTTGCGTTTCCGAAGCGACAGCTTTTCAAAAATATTAGTGCTTCGTGGTCCGTTCGTAGTATAATTTTTTTCGCACCTCTTAAGTAAGTGTCGAGTTTATTTAGTGCCCACACTACGGCTAGCATTTCTTTTTCTGTTGTAAAATAATATATTTCAGATCCTTTGAGTGTACGTGATATGAAGGTTATAACTTCCTCTTCACCCTCGGTATTCATTTGCGATAGCACGGCCCCAAGCGCTTGTTCGCTTGCATCTGTCGTTAAAACGAATGGTTCGTCTTGTTTTGCGAATTTTAACATAATATTTTCTTCGAATAATAATTTTATCTTTTCAAATGCGTCCTCTTGTTCTTGTCTCCAAGAGTACGGTGTTTCCTTTTTTAATAATTTTAACAACGGTATTGTTTCCTTTGCGTAGTTTTTTGTAAACTTAGTATAGAAATTTACGAAGCCTAAAAAGCTTTGTAATTCTTTTACATTTCTTGGTGTCTTAAAATTTCTTATTATTTCAAGTTTCTCTGGATGCGGTTTAATACCATTCGTTGTTAAAATATATCCTAAGAAGGTTACTTCTTTTTTCAAAAAGTGCGATTTTTTGAAGCTTAATGTAAAATTATACTCCGTGGCTTTTTTGAATAATGCTTCGAGATGTTGAAGGTGTTCTTCATAATTCTCGGATATACATAATAAATCATCCACGAACGGTATAATTGAGTTTTTTAATTCGCCAATGGCGAAGTCTAATCCTCGTATGAGGGCTGCGCTGCTCGTTGATAGACCAAAAGGCACAACATTAAACTCCATGACTTTGTTGTCGATAATAAATGCGGTGTATTTTTTGCTTTCTTCACTTAACGGCACTTGCCAAAAACTACTAACGAGATCCATCGTTGATATGTATTTTGAACTTTTACAATTTTGGAAAATTTCCTCTATACCGGGTGGCGCTTCATAATCATGTATAAGTTTTTCGTTGAGCTTTCGTGCATCTAGACATAAACGCACGCTTCCATCCTTTTTTATAACTACAACTATGGGGTTTATGTACGGGCTCGTAGATCGGCGGATAATTCCCATTTTCGTCATTTTCTCAATTTCAGCTCTGACTTTCTCGCGATAGCCCATTGGTATTGCATACGGCTTGATAAAGAATGGTCGATCGTCTTTTAACTTCAATTTATGCTCGTATGTTTTCATACATCCTGGTTCTTTGCGAAAAATGCTTTTATATTTATTTATTAAGGTTTTTAATGCCCTTTTTTGTTCGAATGTTAGTTCATGGTATTCTGTAAATTTATCATCAATTTCTTTTGTTGTCAGCTGTAGCGTACTCTCCGTTTCTTTCACGCATGAGTCTTCAATGTTTTGTCTTTCATCACATTCGTTGAGTTCGATTTTTAAACTATCATATTCGTGGCTTTCCAGAGTCACGTCAGTGTACTTGACGATCTCGTCCTTGCCATCGATCTCTATAAAAATTTCTTCATTTCTTGTATCTAACAGCATATGTAAACTTTTTTGTGTATCGTATCCAAGAATACATTGCCTTGTGAGCTTTGGAACTACGATGTATATTAATTTCGTTTTTAAATTTCCGAATGTTGTTTCTAAAATGACTTGTTTTTTGAGGCGTGTAGATTTCGCCCCCGTTGCACCGCGTATAACTTTTCCCGTAATAGGCAGTGTCGGTTTGTTTTTAAAACGTTCGATATTTTCACCATAGAATTGTTCTGAGATACAAGTTACTTCGCTGCCTGAATCAATGAGTGCGTTGACCCTTACCCCCTCAATCATCAAGGGTATATCCGGACAGTGTTTACACGTTTGTTGAGTTCCTTGCGGCTCCACGTCGTATAGAAGTTCTTCTCTCGGATTTTCAAAAATTGAGTATACATTCACGTTTTCGTTTTCGAATCTTTGTTCTTGGTTAATTTGATTTAAAAATATGTATTTATTAAAATCAAACGTTTGCTTAAATCGTGTTACATCTGTATTGATTGATTTATTTGACTTTTGTTTTGTTTTAATTTCTTTTTGTTTAATTTCGTCTTCTCTCTCCTTTGGAGATGTTTTAAAAGACATGTCTCGCTTGTTTGCGAGTTCTGCATGTTTCGCATAGTAGTCATTTTTACTACTTTTTACGCTTTCATGCAATTTGTTTGTACGATTTTTTACGACGTTTGTTTTGATTTCTTTTATTAATTCTTGATTCATAATTTTATTCGTGTCTGTATATTTAATTTCATTTATTTTTTCAGTTGCACATGGCTGTTTACAAGTCTCACTCTTTTTTGACTTTATGTTGTCCGAGAAACCATATGCAACTAATGCGCGTTTCCCGGCTTGTTGATAATAATTTCTTCATCGTCTTGTACTTCTATGTTGTTTACATTTTCATATGCTTTGAGAGCTGTCTTCATGTGCTTCTTATTTTTCTCTGGTGTCTGCTTGTCGATTTCAGCATATTTTTTCGATTTATGTGTTGTCTCTTTGTTTTCTGTTTTTTGTGTCCACACGTTTCTATTTTCATAAGTGTTTCCCTTTTGATAAGTTTTATTTTGTTGTTGGGCTACATTCCCAGTATACATTGGCTTTTTCATCTTCCATGCTTCTTTTCTTTTTTCGCTTCTTGTATCTGCATCGTAATCGTTTAATATTTTAAAAAGATTCCTTTTATCTTTCACTTGTTGTCCTAATATGGTGTGTCGTACTTCTCTTCCGAAATGCTCGCTTATTTTATCGATAATCTCTTCTTCCGGACAATCTAACTCAAGTTCATTTGCTATGCTCAGTAAATAGGTTGCATATTCGACTCGTGTGAATCGTCCTTCGGGCGTATATCGTCCAAGCTCCAATTTTCTCTTTGCGTTTCTGCGCATAGAATTGTTCCAAAATCTTTCTTTAAAATTTTCTTCAAATGTTTTAAAATCCCCCGTTTCTTGTTCTACTAATTCCCACCATTCTCTCGCAGAATCCTGCAGGGATTGTGTAATGAAATGTTTTGCGTTTTTAAAATCAGTTCTAGCATTCTCTATATACGACTTGATTTCCTTCAAATATCGCATTGGACGTTCTCCTTCTGTACCAGTGAATTTTGGTATTTCGATTCTTGAATTTGGTTGTATTTCGTATCGTATGATTTGTCCTGCTGCGTGGCTGTTGCCATTTTGTATATGAAGCTCGTCTAATTCACGCTGCATCTCTGTGTTGCGTTTCATTAAGCCGTCGTTTTCTTTTTCTAGAATTTCGACGCGCGTTTTAAGCGTTTTGACTTCGTCCAAGATTTCTTGAAATTGTTTAAGCATATCTCCTTGCATGTTATTTTGTATTTGTTCTACGTTCTTTACTTCAATTATTGTTGCCCGATATCGTTTTTCTAGATTTTCTTGATTTTCATCTAATATTTTGAGTTCTTCGCAAATAGCAGTTTGCCATTCTCGCTTTTTCTCATGTCGCTCGTTTTTATCTAAAATATCGTCTAGCTCCAATATAATTTCTTCTGACGACCTTACGCGGTCCTTAACGATCGATCGTCTCGATGACATGTTGCGTATTTATTTTTATTGCCTTCAATCCAATGCTTAATTTGGGTTGCTATGGATTTAAATAAATTTTAATTCTACAATCCAATTGTTTTTTAACGTGATTTATTTTAATTTTAATTTTTCGATTTTTTCCATTATATCATTTAATTTTTTATCTTGCGAGCATTCCTTTTCTTTTAATTGGTTTTTTAAACTTTCACATTCTTTTTGTAATCTGTTATTTTGTTTATAGAGATAGGCAATCTCCTGTTCGAATGCCCGCGTGTTCCCTTCCAGGCGCAGATGAAATTCTTCCTCCAGATTTTCTAATTGCTTCCTCAAATGTTCATTGTGTCGCGCCGTGATGTCCTGTTCTCGACGTAGATTTTCTATATCCCATTGGTTATTTAACGTTTGTTCTTCAATTTCCTCCAACTGATCGTTGAACGATGCTAGTCGTGCATACGTGTGTGATTCCAGCAGTCCATGTTGGTAGGTTGGTATCATCTAAAAACACGTTAGCTTTTATTTTGTATGTCTTTTTGAATCGGAGTCCTGTCACGGTCGCCAGTTGTAACGTGTCGTATTTTCACGTTGTAACAAAATTAACAAAAGCGTATGTTAATTCATTTGTATTATAATTTTATTTATTTTATGTGTGCACGTTCGAGTGCTGAACCCCGATTTCGTTGACATTTCCCGTGTGTGTGTGTGTGTGTGTTTTTATCTCAATTGAATTTAAAGAAGTTAACAATTTACATTTTATCCATGATCAACCAAAATCCTATTTGTGTTATTTATAACAATTGTGTATTTTATAAATTAAATTCCGATACAAGTGTCTTAACGGCGTTTCAGTTTTATTTCAGTTAAATACAAAAATTTTAAATCATACGACACTGCGTGACATCTAAGAGAGAGACGCCGCGAGGGTCGTTGACCGGCCAATGTTTACGTTTGGCCTTTAAAGAGTTTAATGTTCAGGAAGACTATACCTATGTACTTGCTAGAGAATGCATTATCCCAGCAGACCAATACATAGGTGTTTAAACCAGCCACACTCATTCGATAGTGGAAATCGTGTGCGGTTTATTCTTTTTAATTTTTTATTTTTTTTTTTTATATTTTAACACCCGACCCCGGTGCACTCGAACACAGTGTCGATGTACCCAAAAGTCTTCGGTTTACTCAAGAATCTTATCTCTTTTAAAAAAGGATAAAACCCTTGAGTATGAAATTTACAATGTTACCAATACTTAGGCATCTGCAGCACTTGCAAAATGCCATCGACTGGAGGTTTTGTAAATCTCTTGTTACTTTGCCTTGATTTCACACATTTATAAGAAATTAAAATCAGTTTAAATGTTAAATTTAAAATTTATTACGAATGATTCTTACATTTGCTAAGCTTAATCTATGACTGTCTTCTTTGATAGTCTGAAATCAAGTGTCCTCTGCCTTGTCGAACTCGGCTTTATATACTCTCGCCGCTCCTTGATTGAGGCAAAGTTCTATGGGCTTCTATGGTCAATTATTTAATAGTTTATAATATTTTCGAGAATGTTTTTTTCTTATTTTCTAGCTGAGATGTAGTTGCGTCGTTACATGTATAACAATATCGTGATTTTCGCAAATTTCGAGCCTTTTTTATGGTTTACAAGTTTTATAAATTTTCTTTTTCACTTTTTATGTACAAATGATTTATTTCATTGATTGTTTTTTCAGTCACGATATGTGCACTCTCTTTATCTATGTATTTTTATAAAATTTATTGTTATTCTGTTTTTTATTCATCCACTAACCCTCATGGAACATCATAGAATTTTGACTCTCTCGAGGTACAAATGTTCTATGAGCTTCTATGTGTAATAACTTTTTTCCTAATTCAAATTTTACATTTTTTCTTTTTTCTATTTGTTTGTCCAATGTGTTATTTGTTATTCTATATGAGATTATTTCGGTGTTCACCTTTTTTCTGTTACTTTTTTATGTTTAAACTTTACTTTGATTTCTCATTATTCTAACTAGTATAATATAGAATATATGTCGATTGTAGCGACCTTGAAATTCAATGCCCTTGTTGTTTCGCGGTATTGAATTTATTCGTAATTTATGTTACATTTCAATTTCTTAATCCTATCGCTCTATTTTATAATTGTTTCTTATTTCTAATTTTGCTTATAATATTGTAAATTTTATTTATATAAATTTTTCTATATTTATTAACATATATAAAATTATTTATTTTAATTTTTTCTTATAACCAGATACTGCGGTTACAGTATAAACGTGTGCGCGTTTGTTGGTTATCGCGATTGGCGTAATTCAATTTTCTCGATTACGTATTTTGTATATGTGAATGTGTGTATGTAAACATGCAACGTTCGTAAATTTTTACGTCGACGAAGTAAATTAGATCGACTCTAGGGCTTGATTTCTCTCTCTCTCTCTCTCTTTTCTTCGCTATTTTTTTTATACCGATGCGGTAGAGATAAATCCGTTATGTAAACTCGTTGTAAAATGGTCGATTTTTATTTGTCATTAATTTATCTTTATGACGTGTTAATTTTTAATAGGAATAAATTTTTAATGAAAATAAATGATGAATAATCGCAATCGTAATTTATCGATTACTTTTTCGACATAAAATGTTTAAATTTGTAGATTATTGTCATGTACTTTTTATGACTTTTTATGAAGTTTATCATTAAGTATAAAACTATCATAGATAAAAATATGAACATAATGATTTCAATTATTTTAATTATTCAATTATGGGAATGAACAAATAAAATTACTAAAATATTTAAAAGATACCTTCAATATTGCAAGTACATAATTTCTGGATCATGTCAGACTCACAATGCAAGTACATCTCACAAAGTAAAAAAACAATATTATTTCAAAGTAAGACATGAAATTATTCATTCGTTTATTCAAAAAATTCTTGTATTATGATTCAAATTACTCTAGTTTTGCATACTTTTTGTACGTAAACTCGTAACCTTACGATCGTAATCTTCTTCACGCTTTGATTCACAAAAAATTCCAATTCTCCATAAATCCGTTATACACTTTTGTAATTACACACTGTTTTTTAACCGTTAAAAACCATCATCTTGTTTCCTGGTGCTTTCGGTAATAAAATACATGAAAAATCTCAAATCGCAAAAAGAAGTAACCTTTCGTTGCGAAAGTGAAATTGATTTCGTAACGGTCACTTGTGTGCACACATTACGCGCGTTCGAGTTGAGATAAACGAGAATTAATAAAAAAAAAATGCACCCTTTTCTAAATTTAATTAAACGGTACGGATGTATTACGCGTATATTTATACGGCGAAAGTGATTTGACGAAGAACTTTTAAAAAATTATAGCGTGGGAGAATAAGTCGTTTACGTCGTCAATTTATGATATGATTCACGTTACTTTTGATAATTTGTCGAGGTTTAGCAGAACTCTTTAGTTTCCGTTTTCTGGGTAATTTATTAAGATTATGTATATAAATTTCAGATAACTGGGAAAACTTTAGTCGATCGATTTGAGTATTCGTTATTATTGGAAAATTGAGAATTTTATTGTATTATAGGCGCTATTCATTTGTTAATTATCAAATGTATCAATTTATATTCAAGCATTATATTTTAAAATTTAAGAATAATTTAGCACTTAAATGCCCAATAAAATACTTGCTTATTTAATTTTATTATTAATTATTGAAAATAAATTGACGGTTAAGCGTTTTAAAAAAAATGGCCGTAAAAATTTTAACAGCCAATGACAATACTAAAATCACGCGCTGTAATTTTCGCAACGCCGTTAATCGCGCGGCGTTAAGCTCAAAACGCAAAAACGGCATTGTTTTGCGCTCGCTAAACGTGCGAACGTCTCGTGCATTCGTCCCCCCTCTATATTTTATATCCCCCTTTATATTTTATACAAACAAAGCAAGAAACATACACACACGTGCAACACACAACTCACGGATCAGATCGCGTAGACTTATCCCATTCGCGACAAAGAGAGAGAGAGAGAGAGAGAGAGAGAGAGAGAGAAAGAGAGAGAAAGAGAGAGAAAGAGAGAGAAAGAGAGAGAAAAAGAGATAGGAAGATAGATAGTCGAGCAGCGTGCAACACCCACGAGTCTCGTCGCGCGACTTGCATAACTTATCGATGCGTAAAGTCAAAGAAAGAGGGAAATAGGAAAGGTGTACATACATGTAAGTCCCGAGGCATAAATCACCAAGAGGTAGACATCGAGCAACGACACAACGCGCCGATGATGTACGTGTAGATATTCAAAACTATTTGAGTCTCATGAACTCTCCGCACGCGTATAATATTACGCTGTGACGTGCATGTATATATATATATATATATATATGTATATGTGAATGTAACATATTTATATATAAATATATACATGCGTATATGCGAGAATGTAATTGTAAGGTCAAGGCTATATCTCCCTTTCAAGAGCCGTGCACGCTAGTCAAGCGCATCGTATCGTCTTCGCTATTATTTCATCTAATTATGTCGCCGGCGCATATGAGAGTAGACGCGCGTTACTTTCTCTCTTTCTCTCTTTCTCTCTTTCTCTCTCTTTCTCGTTTTAGCCGACAGATTTTACACTCGGCGTGAGCTCGATGCGTATATCTGCAAGCTATCTCGATCCGAGCAAAGTGTCTCTCTTTTGCTCTAGTTTTTTTTCCTTTATACGTTGATAATTTTACATTTGCAATGTTTGCGAGGGAAAATACAGATTTTTGAGAGATAACAAAGATAATTTTCTGTATCTTTTTATATAGATCGTATATAGCCATTTATTATTTCACATTTAAATCGTTAACCGTTTAATTATGAAAATAATAATTAGGAAATTTTCTAACAAGCATACGTACGAGTATACGAGTATATGTAAACGCGAAATTTAATGCGTCGAATAAAATGAAACGACTTTATTGAAAATTGAATGGAAACAAAATGCTCGGTTGTAAGGGATACATATATACGCGGACGAAATGAAACGAATGTTCCCACGTTCTTTAAAAGGTAACATAGCGAAGGATCACTCAGTCGGTTAAAGTTCGTACATATCCATTTAAGATATTCAATTGTTCTTTTGGCTTTGTAACGAGTTCGGTTATATTTGCGTTGTGTATATGTACGAATGCACGATATGTTGTGCGAATTTCATATTTTTCAAGTATACAACGAAAAAAAAAGAGAACGTTTCGAGCAAGTTTTTTATTTTGTTTTAGATGTTTATATTATAATGTGCATATTGAGAAATGTAGTCTTTAAAAGAATTGTTTTATTTAACAATCCTTTTCTAATGAATTAAAAAAAAAGTTTTTAATTGATTTAATTGATTACTTAATTGATTTTTTAAATAAAAGAGAACAAATATTATGAGTTTGAAATGCTTTCTGCGTTTGAAAAAATTGAAAAAAAAAAAAAAAAAAAAGAATGACATCCTCGATGTTTTATTTTTACATTTCCCTATAAAAATATATCTTATACGATAAAATAAAATCGCAACGCCGTTAATATTTTGTTATAATTTTCATTGTTACAGATCTAGTTCACTGCACGAACGAGCCAAATGTGTCAATTCCACAGCTGGCAAATTTACTGATAGAACGATCGCAAAACACAAACTGGACGGTGGTTTTTAAAGCGCTTATCACAGTACATCACATGATGTGTTACGGAAATGAGGTGAGTTTATACATAAATCGCGCGTTCTTATTTTTCATTGTTAACATTTATCGTGATACTTAACTGTATTCGTAAAAGAAATTTTAATTTGATAAATTTTTCGCTTGTAAGAATCCAAGAGCTTAAAAGAATATTAAAATTTTTTAAATGGAATTTAAAATAATATCAAGATTGTCGCGGAAAATAAAATGTTTCTCTAAATCTACGTTAGAATGATATGAGCTAAGCGCGAACATCTTTACAATATTTACCAGATTACAATAGCTAGCGCGTTATCGAACATAATCTCGCATAACGCACCAATTACGAATCTATAAACACACCTGTTTTATCGTCTCTTTAAACGATCACGGAAAAAAAAAAAAAAACCAAAAAACATAAATAAAATAAATGACAACAATTACAAAGCCGAGAGAACGGCGCATCGCTCGCATAATCGAAAACAGATACGCGAAACGAAAGCAATCGAGACGGTTGCGCGCACGTGCGACAATTATTTTTATGCTCGGCCGGTCGTCCGGGAAGAAGCAAAACGAACGAGAGAATTCAAAAGACACCTGAGGCACGCCTCAACTTGACATTGGCCCAACAAAGAAAAAAAAAGAGAGAAAGAGAGAGAGAGAGAGAGAGAAATGGAAGGTAAAAGAAGCTTTATTTAGCCCTGATTCGAAAGTTTCTCAAATGTGATTTCGTTTTTTTTTGCCACGACTCATTCTTGAATGCGCGCGCGCGCGTGTGTGTGTGTGTGTATATAGACGTATATAAAATCGGGTTTCTATTCCTATATATATATATATAGAGGAATAGAAACCCAATTTTTCTCTTTCGGCCGATGTTTAATTCTCGATGCGCCGATTTCATAGTATTTGTCTCTCGGCTGGTTTAATTTACACGCCAACTCAAACGGGGATGGATCATTTGATCGTCTAATGAACCGTAAATTTATGAACGAAGCGCGGATGTTAATTCAAAGGTAGATGATCGACGTTATATTGATTCGTTCGATTGAATTCGGTCGATTGTAGAAATTTATGTACGAAAAATTGTGGGTGTCGTTGATTCGTTTTGCGCGCCTGCGTAAATTTTAAATCGATGTACTTTATCTTTTTCTCTCTTTAATTAGAATAATAAATTTAATCGAAAATTTTTCGATGCTTATAAATATGCGATTTTAAGGTTTGATTAATTTTTAAATATAATATTAATAAAATTTTAATATAATTATTATTTCGTCTTAATTTAAATTTTCATATTTAAATTTTACGCTGTATTTGAAGTTTTAACGATTCGTTACAGTATGCATAGTTGTATAAATTTTTAATATTTTTGAATTTTTGTTAATTAAAAAAAAAATAATTTAAAATATATCAAAAAAAAAAAAAAAAAAAAATTATAGCCTTAAAATAGATCGATTTGTTCACGACGAATAATAAAACTAAAATGCGACAGAACATATAAATTTCGATGCTTTATGCAAAACGTTCGCAATGATCGAGCGCACCGAATGCTACTTTTTTTCACACGATTCTCATTTCAACTAATTTCAGAGGTTTACGCAGTATCTCGCCTCCAGCAACAGTACGTTTCAGCTCAGTAATTTCCTCGACAAAAGCGTCGTCCAAGGTAATACGACATTATTATACTTATATACAGATATACGTACATAAAACGAAGGAGGAGGGAAAATACATGAGAGAAAACAGAAAAAGGGATAAAAAAAAAAAAAAAAAACGCGTCCGAGTTGAATTATTAATTGTGGGCGCATGCGCGCGGTTTTCGTGAAGACTGTTTTTATAAGACTTACGTGGGGTTCTTTTAAATACCGGAGATGCCTCGAGATTTAACGAATGACACTTTTCGCGACTATAATTTCTCGCATTTCATTAGTATGTATGTATGTGTTAATTTTGAATCATGTGTGAGTACTTTATTTTACAATTTTTTATCTTAACTTGTAATGATAAATAATGAGATATTATTTTGACAAATAATGTTTCTTTTTATATTGTGATATTCCTTATAAAAAACAAAAATAATTATTAAATTCGAATAAAAAATTTAGATTCTTATTTAAGTATATATTCATTAATTTTTTTCCATAATTTAAACGTAAAATTCGACTGACAAGTTGCATAAAATTAAAATTCGCAATAGCTCTTTTACTTAAAGGAAAAAACTAACCGCATGCTAATTAATATCAAGTTTATGATATCGAATAAGCAAATTTAACCTTAATACATTTGCATTTTTGCTTGAATAATAAATTGCCACAAGTTTGAGAAAGAAATTCATTATTTTTTTTTCTTTTTTTGCATAAACTTTTCATTTTACAACTCGCATCTTCATAAAATTGAAGAAAAATAAAAGAAAAAAATCGACAGCATGCACGTTTATTATTTGCAATTGAGATTATCGTTTGTCGTATATCGCGCGTTAAGCTCGCGGAAGCAAATTATTACGGGAACTTTTACTTTCGCGCGTGTTGTACATACGGCGTTGAAAAGCTTCGTGAAAAAAAGAAAAACGAGGTTGAAAAATAGATGCGTATAACGGGTTTACGATTATTCGCTCTCTTTCTCACTTTCGCAATTTACGGATACTAATCTCGAAGCTTTTGCGTATATGTATATAGATGCGATGTAATACTAATGGGCTGCGGTATTGTAAACTTTTATTCGGCAAGAGCTAACAAGATGTCTCTACATTTTTTAATATGATAACTATATATTTATGCATGAAAACTCTTCTTTTTTTTTTTTATTTTTCATAGATCCATTAAGACAAACGCTTATAACCAACTCATAAACATTGTTATTATCTTTATAGGCATGGGTATATTTCGTTGTTATTTAATGCTTTAATGATAAAAAAAAAAAAAAAAAAAAAAAAATCAAAATAATAATTTGTAGTCTTCAATACAGTCATATATATTTTATAAAACTACAATATATTCGTAAAATACAGATCATTAAAAAGTAAAATTTTCATCGCGACATTTATGTTTTAATTTACAAACCGTTTATTCATAATAAATAAAAATACGGCTATATATACACACCTAATATATATATATATATATATATATATATATATATATATATATATATATATATATATATATAATCGATATTATTCACCGACGATAAAACAAAACCAGACGCATTACGAGTAATAAGAAAGTTGTTAACGAACTATACCCACGTTCTATGACTATCAACTATTTTTCTTCGCACTCGGCGACTTAACTAACATGGATAAATTTTTTCTTTCTGTTCCGTTGGCGCAGTTGGAGCAGGCGTGGGTGAGTCCTACAACGACAACAGTTTGCAGTTCCTTAGCTCGTCTTACTTTTATTAATTTTCTTTTAATTTACTAACCGAGTCTTTTGGTTTACCTTCTTTAACTTCTTTGTATGTGTGTATATATATATATATACATATTCATTTTTGTTGTTTTTTTACTTTTATTTTGTTTGTTATTATAAACATGTTCATTTGCAAGCTCGAGATCGATTCTCTCGCTATTTTTTATACGAATTTCAAACGAATCGATGATAAATTTATTTGAAAAATAAATTAATGCTGATTTCTTTATCGCTATTGTCCGATAAATATGTAATTGACTCGAGCTTCTTTAATTTATTTAATCAAATTTTTATTTATATCGTTGTTAATTTTTTTTTTTTAGGATACGACATGTCGCCATTTATTAGGAGGTATGCGAAATACTTAAACGAGAAGGCTCTCTCGTACAGGACCGTCGCATTCGATTTCTGCAAAGTCAAAAGGGGGTAAGTGTCTTTTATGGTTTTTAATACTAAAGTTATGTTCAATACCGACGACTTTTTACAGTTCTTGCAAAGTATATAGATAAGTTAAAAATTATTTACGAAGATTATAACGTAGCATAATTTAAATACGTCGTTTTTTTATTAGCGACAATATTGACGGCATCAATATATAGTTATTTGAATGTGTCACTTATAATCAAAGAAACTTTGACAATCAAAAGATAGTTATCTTCGAGAATTAAACTTGCTTCCTTTTATATATTACAAGCGAAGCTTTTAATTAAAATTTTGAATTATATTTCAAATCGTGTATTAAAAATTATGTTATGTAAAAAACACTGATTAAGATTAATGCGATATTCGTCTGTGTAAATTAAAGCAGGCGCAGCGTGTTACGTCTTACCTAATTCGACATAAATCTACTTATTCAGTTTAGTTGACTATCATATCGTAAAATTCGATTATGTATTGTATAACTCCTAACTTTCTAAATTTAGAAATGATTTTTAAGTTTTATTCGTGTAACATGCGAATATTAAAATTTAATTCATTTCAAATAAAAACTTTTTTCGTATATATATATATATTTATATATATATTTTTTTTTTTTTTGGAAAATTTCAAATACTCATAATAAAGAAAACATTATGTAATATTTATTTATTTATTTTTTTCAAATTAATAATTTACTGTTAATAAATAATTACAATTTTTTATATCATTAAAAAAATCCAACTTTTTTTGTAAATTTTTAATAGCATAAACGTATGCAAAAATTGATTTTTCTAACATTTTAAAATAACAATCGCAAATTATTTTCACTCTTCGATAATTTTTATAAAAATTTTCATAAAATCGATATTTTATAGGAAAGAGGACGGCACGTTGCGCACAATGAACGCGGAGAAGCTGCTGAAAACGCTGCCGGTGCTTCAGGCTCAGCTCGACTCGCTGCTGGAGTTCGACTGTTCGGCCAATGATCTCACGAACGGAGTCATCAATATGGCGTTCATGTTACTCTTCCGGGATCTCATTCGGCTGTTCGCCTGTTACAACGACGGCATCATCAATCTTTTAGGTACGATGAGCGCGAAAGTTTACGTACAAAGGTTGTGAGTCGGAAAACTTATAAAGATGGAAAAATATCGACGTTAGATACGTGACGTTAGATTTTAGTATACCGATGAGGGTATGATTTGTGCTGAGATTGCTTTTTAGCATTGACATAATATTATTTTATTGCATTTTTTACGCGAGAGCTTAAAGCGAAAAGTTTATGGATGAAAAGATGATTATTATATTAATTTATGCAATTAAAATTTACTCAAGAGTAAAGTTTATTAAAATTAATTCAATGAGAAAAAAATTATTTAGTATATATCTGATTTATCTACTATTCAAAATCTTCAAGCGATAATTAAATTAAAATTTTAAACATATTTTTCACATATGTATTTCGTAAATAAATTTATAATATTCACGTTAAGCAATATAATAACTTTAAAATTTTTATTTCAGAAAAATATTTCGATATGAATAAGAAACAGTGCAAAGACGCTTTGGATTTATATAAAAAATTCCTTATTAGAATGGATAGAGTAGGAGAATTTCTAAAAGTTGCAGAAGTGAGTTTAAATGATATTGCCACGGTATGAAACATAAAATTATTGTATATTATAAATATTTTTACTTTTTAGAATGTAGGTATAGATAAAGGCGACATTCCAGATCTCACAAAGGTAAATATAACAAATATAAACTTATAACGTGATATTATTTAAGATGCTGAAAAAAGTTTCATCGTCCGATCTTAACTTTCCGCAAATTTCTTTTTTATTTTATTGTTCATTTACAACTATTACAATTTAATTGATCTTGTAGGCTCCAAGTAGTTTACTCGATGCATTAGAACAGCATCTTGCTTCGTTAGAGGGCAGAAAAGGTTCTGCAGCTAATACTCCCACTCAATCGGCCAGGTAAGCTGAGTTTTTAAATATCTTTTATTTTCTGTATTCTAATATTATTAAACGGGCACCAGTGGGAAGATGGCTGTGAATTTTTGTGATCGATTATTAACTATTAACAGTAATTATAATTATATTAGTTATATTAACAAAAGATAAATTATTAACTACATATATTAATAACGTTACTTTTTCTTCCCACTAAATTTTTTCAATATATAAATGTCAAAAAGAATGAACTTCAATATCTTTTTGTTGAAAATTAAAATTTGCCTTCTATATCTATATCTAAAAAATTATTAATGTCTGAAAATATAACTGCAATTCTCTCTTTCTTTTTCTTGGCATGTCCATGAGTTTATTTGCTTTGTCCGAATTTTCAATGAATTTCGTTGCTCATTTTTTTTTTTTTTTATTTATCAATCGTCGTAAAGTTATCTTTAAATATTTGATTTTAAATAACAATAAAAAATTATTGAAAAAAAAAAAAAAAAAAAGAAAAACGAGCAACAATTTTTTATTATAATTGGTTTCGTGGACATGCCTTCAACCCTATTTCCTATCACTACCCTATCCATAAACCTTGCATCGTCATATATCACGTGCACCAGAATCTTAAGCCGCTCATCATACACAAAAACAAATTTTATGTTTTCTTTTAAACTGCACAAAGAAACACCAAAATTTTAATACAAATTTTTCTTTTTTTATTATTATACACAAAAGTAGATTTAAAATTTTTATGAATTTAGCGACTAATAATAAATTGAATTGTTCAATATTGTTTTGCCTGAACTTTAAGTGTTATATCATAGAAAATCATTAAAAATCTGCTCAATCTTCGCGTAAATTTGTTCTCGCATATAATAAAATTAAATAATACGTAAATTGGAAAGTAAAACCACCAGTCAAATTTATTGCAATATCATTAGATGAAATTAATAACCTGTTTCACGTATCATATTGCGTCCAGTTCATTAACATATAGTATGATTATTAGTATGAACAAGGAGTCTGTGCACACCAAAATCCATTGATGGATACAATGCTTGATATTTTATGTTCTTTCTTTAAACGATACTAACTGATTAATTCATAAGCTTGATGTCTTAGTGTCTAATTTAATATAAAAACTTAGTAAAATGGCTACAGTTATTTCACTTTAATACAAGCTTAAAATAACGCATGAAAATTTTTAATTGATGTATCATAAAATAAGAAAAATAAATTTACCTTTGTTTTGCACAAATTATGCAAATACTAATGCTCTAAAATAGATTGAGATAACTTGCGACCTGAGAAGAAAAATAATTTATTAATAGATAGTTTTAAACAATAATTATTTATCGTCGGTTACAATTTTTTATTTTAAAAGTACATTCACACTTTGATTTACTCATTCAGGAAATTTAAATCAACTGTTAATTTTTTTCCCAGGTCTGAGTACATTGATATAAAATCGAGTTGTAGTCGTTAGGCATGTTATAATACGTTGATATAAAGACACTGCTGATACATAGATAAACAATCATGTTAAGACAACACTTTATTAACACGTATACTTAATTTTTACGTAAATTTGCATTTATATGTACTACACGGTTTTTTTCTTTTTGTCTTTTCCTTTTTTTTATCTCTCTCTCTCTTTCTCTATCTTTCTCTCAATTATCAAATCCCGCCATCACACATCTATTCTTCAATGCTCTTTTACCTTCTTCTTTTTAAAATAAAAATACACATTCCCTCGCTAATCCTACTATATTCCTAATCCTTTCGATCATCATTATCTCTCTCAACCTGTCTCTCTTTCTCTCTCTTTCTTTTTCTCTATCTCTTTCTCTCTCTCTCTCTTTCTCTCTCTCTCTTCACCTCCCGTACAAAATGACCCAAAAAGCAGCAATCGAACGAATGTAAAGTCGGGAGTGTCCGCCCTATCTTCCACCAGCACTGCCTTCGGGACAGCGGCGAGCAATCAGAAACTCGAGAGTACCGGTAATGGACATATCGACGAGGCACTCAGGCAGCAGGCACTTGCTGAAGAGGAGGCCGTCATGAATCGGTACAAGGTTGGTTTTTCGCTACTTTTATTCTTTCGATCTACCTGAATATGTACTTTTTAAACGGCAATTTGTAATTTAGAAATAAAAGTTTATTATATTATCTTATTTATTTGTATATTTATTATAATCTATGAATTAATTTATTCTATTAAAAAAAAAAAAAAAAAAAAAAAACAAAAACAAAAACAAAAAAAAAATAACAATTTGTAATCAAATTTCGAATGATACACATATTCACAATAATTGCAGTTGTAATATTTATTTTCATTTCAAAGACAATCGTCATTTAATAGTACTAATTACAAATAGATTTATCATTTTATTTGTGCAGTATATAATGCTATTATGATGCTTTATGTACACATTCTTTTTATTGTACGTAATTTACGCAACATATTTCATAAAAGATATCCTACGGCATGTGCATTAGAATTGAAAGCTTTGCCGACTTATAATGTAAAAAAATAATAATTAAATTTACAAATAAAGTGCTTAAAAAAAAAATAAAAAAAAAAAGTATAACAAAGCGAGAAATTTATATAAAGAAATGATAAAGTAAATATTAAATTGTTTTTGTGAAATCGATAATTAATTATCCTTTCAATTAGTATTATAACTTACATATTTCACAAAGCATTCGATTTCTCAATGATTGATTATGTGCCGATAGTTTAATTATTTTTATTGCATACCTTATTAAAATTACAATGATAAATAAAAAATAGAACGAAAAATAGAATTGTGCGTTTATTATATAAGAATTTCATATTAATTTAAATGATATTAATATTTTTTTTTCAATAATTAAAGAAAAATAAATCAATCTTTATCGTGAAAAATTTGTGTTCATTACATCAATACGCTTATAAAGATTATTTTAAAAATTTTCGTAATAAAAAGTAAATAATTGCCGATTGATTTTCAAAATATAAATTTAAAATAAATAATGTACATTGTAATTGCTTAGGCCAAGGTGCAATCTCCTACCGGTGGATCCAGTACGAATCCATTCCTCAGCTCTCCAACCAACAACGCCTCTCAACCGATCGTTGATTTATTTGGCGGTGCATCAGCGACAGACAGTCAGGTATTTGTTAATAATAGCTTGTTTGTTAATTATAAATCAAGCTGAATAATGCGGAAAAGAAAAATAAATAAATAAATAAATATATTAATGCATAAATAATAAAAACTTGAATTTTTTCGTGCATCGTGCAGACGCAAAAAGCATCGGATGATCTATTGCAATTGGCAGCAAATCCATTTGCAGACATGTTCGGGGCACCGCAAATGCCCGTAGCGCAACCAGCTCCGGTACAGAATAATATGTGGATGACCAATGGTAATGGTAAATACGAGCTTTGCACAGACAGTTTTGTTTTGTTTGTTTCATTCGCCATCACTTATAACGATCGATGCGAATGATATCGTTATTTCGAAAATTTGTTTTTCAAATGATATGAAAATATTTTTCCTTCCTTTTTTTTTTTCCTTTAATAAATTATAATTAAAAAATAAAAAAATCTTCAACGATATCGATATCATTCTAATGTTTGGAGCAGGTTATTTATTTTATCGTTTTGATTCATTTTTTTATTTTTTTCATTTTTTATCGAGCACAGATTACTTTTTCGTTTTGTAGGTTTCACCGCGGCACCCCCAGCAACTAATAACTTTGTTACAGATAACAATTTTACGTCTGTCTTTGGCAGTCAAGATCAACAAGCAGGTAAGTAATTAATAAGCACCGAAGAGTTTGCATTCGCGTTTCGCGGTGTATTTAGTTCTCTTCCTTTTCTAATTTAGTTTTTTTTTTTTTTTTATTTTTTTTTTTATTTTATTATTTACATAACCCATAGAAACAAATTAGTTGTGTCGGTCTACTGCTGAGCCTGTATACTTATATATATATATATTTTTTTTTTTGCAAAAGCGATTCATTAACATAAAGGGAAATCATTGAGGATTTGCAATTAATAATGAATTTTTGTATCTTTTATTGTACTTATAATCCTATGTCTCGTTATTTTTTTTCTCTTTTTCACTGCATTGATACACTTCATAACAGGTACATGCAAAACATGGAACCACAATGTACTATTTTTTTTTAAATTATAAGTCCCACTTTTTTATTAGCAGTGGTATATAACGTATATTAGTTACGCGTTAGTTTAGTCCATAGTTTGCCCGTATCTGTCATTCCCATAAACATAAACTATATGCATCTTTTTAATTCTTTTTTCTTAAAAAAAAACTTTTTACTGATTTTTCTAAGAGTAAAATTTAATTTCCGCTTCCATAACGAACAAAGTAAATCGATTTTCCATCTATAAAAAAACTTTAAAATTTTTTTAAACTTAAATCGACTATTATAATGTATATATAATAAAATTCTGTTGGATTCAATTTAAATAGTTTTTTTTTATCAAATATTGTAATAGAAAACTTATCGATTTAATTACAAAAAAGTAAAAAGTTTTTAATGATTGCGAGATATTTTTCGACAAGTGGCATCGTGCGAACACTGCCTTGACTTAACACTATTTAACACAATACTGCAACAAAAGTCAAAGTTTTTAAAATATTAATATTTTCATTTTTTTTCACTTTTTTTCTTTTAACGTATCATAATTGCCTTCGAGTGCATCAATCAAATACTCTTTATACATTTTCTCTCACCACTTTCACAACAAGCGAAATGATAATCATGTTTCAAGGGCTAACATAATTTGACTAACAAAAAAAAAAAAAAAAAAAAAAAATAACAAGCAAGCGCTTAATCTTTCTAATCAACTAATCATACATGCACCTTGCTCACTTTATTCGCAAGCTGCGGGAGCCGGCATACCGAATCCCTTCGCTTCCGATTTCCCATCCTCGGCTCCCCAAGCCGCAACAGCCTTCGATCAACAACAACAACAACAACAACAACAACAGCAGCAGCAGCAACAGCATCAGCAACAGCAATTGGGAGCGGAGAGCCAATCGCAGCCTGGCGCTGGAGACCTGTTCAGTGCCGGGAGCGGCCAGACGGCAGACTTATTTGGGGCCGACGCGGCAGTGGCACGTGCCCCTGGCGAGGCTGGCATCGTCGGCGAGGCCGGCGATCAGCAGCAACAAGTAGCAGCAGGCAAGTCCACTGCCACGCCGCCGCCCAGACCGCCGCCTCCCGCGGCCCAGGGTGGCACGCCGCGCTCGGCCTCGCCCGCTCAGCCCAGCAAGAGCGCCTTCGACGATCTCAACGACAGCATTAGAATGGCACTGGGCGGGTCTCCCTCACGTCCGGCTCCTTTGGCTCAACAGCAACAACAGCAGCAACAGCAAATGCAACAGCAGCAGCAGCAGCAGGGTTTCGCGGTATTTGACATGGGGCAGCAGCCGATGATGCCCCAAGGTGGACCGATGCTGGGCTACGGGGTTGTTCCCTCCCAAGCCCAACTCCCCATGGGATACGGATCCCCCGCTAAGCAGCCTATGTCAGGTGATGGGATTATCCGCAAAAGAAAAAAAGGAGTCACGCTTTTTACATTCTATAAAAATCCTGTTCTTATATACTCGTTTATTTCCGTTTGTTAACGTTACATCGAACATTTGTTTATTTAATTATTTATTTATTTATTTATTTTTTTTTTTTTATTGAACGGTGTGCAATTGTCATGCGTGTCATATTTTTTTTGCATAACTTTAAGGAACGTGCTGTTTTATAAAAGTTTCATTTGTGATATTAAACCGTAGTTGTAATTTCGTAGCGCTAGATGTTAACATATCTAGAAGCAATTGAAAAATTTTAGAATATATGCAGTTTCTATATTAATCGATGCATTGTTTTGCTTATTGATTCGTGAATACTTAAGAGATTCAAATCGACAAGAGAATTTAATGCACGTGAAAATTGAAATTTTCTTACAAACTTAAAAAAAATTGTGTAAAAATTTAAAGAAAAAATATTTATGTTCAATTTGAAGCATTTTTATGTGATTCAACGAGTTTAAGTAATTATTAATAATGAATTTTTTTTTCACGCGATAAAGCATACATTTTTATCATGAGTTTTAATCTTAGCCAAAATTTGCAATAGTAATTTATATTTGTAAATTTCTCCAAATTAAATTGTTTTAAAAAAAACAGCAGTTCTGAATATCGCATGGAGTAAAAAGTTGGATATTGTAATTTTAAAATGCCATAAATTCAAAAATCTATAATAATTGTCTTACAAATACCCAATGTATTTTTGACATTATAATCTTCAATATTTTATTGAGGTATTATATTGAAGTTTAATTAAAAATTATTTTTACTTTGTGCAATATTTATATTATAAAGTTCAGTTTTCAAAAAAAATATGAATATGCAAGACTTTTATACACCATTAAAAAATATCGTAGCATGTGCCGTTTCAGTAAAATATTACAGTTCATATCGTCTGATTAATTTGTTATTGATAATATCAGTTGTTATTATTTACTTATAATTATGAGAGCTGTGCTCTATATTTAAAAGTATTTCATTATATTCTTAGGTCGCTTAAAATATTAACGATAAATATATAAATTGATTATATACCAATTTTGTATACGTGTCGTTATAGTTTAATGTAACTTCATTGTTTATGTAGTAATTATTGAGAATTTGTTAATCACGAAAATCAATTTTAAAATATTTTTAAAAGGTATAAGTAGATAATTGAAAAAATTCATTGTTATTGAAAACATTTAATATGTAAATTTTTCAAAGTTAATGAATAAGAGGAGATAAAAACGTATTTTTACGTGTTATTTCAAATATTCGAATGAATTAATGAAATGAAAAGTTTAAATTAAATTTTTTTTTTAAAGTATTTTGAATATTGCATGTTAAAAAAAGTATAAATTCGATTAATCTGAAATATTAAATTCCAACTGATATTTTTAAGCGATCTATCTATATATGCTTATTCGCTGTACAGTTTATCTAGATGTCAGTTTTATATGCTAATTGCGATTTTTAAATTAAGATTTTTCTTAAGATAGGTTTTTATTGCGACAAGAATTTATTCATCATTATTGCTGTTATTATAATTTTCATTAGTTTTATTTACCGAAACAGACAAAAAGATCATAGGTTATCCCGACTGTGCGCCTTTAAATATCCGATTACGTTGGTGACCGGTAAAAGCGAGCAAGCAGCTTTGCACCAGTGGTGATTATTCCGAAAAGCCAAACAATAGAATGAAAAAAAAAAAAAAAAAAAAATTAACAAAAAATATAAACAACCTTTTAATGAACACACTGATTATTATTAGAGGAAGCATTTTATAATTTTACGTTTATTGGTAGATTGAAATATTGAACGAAGTTTGCAAGTTTCAAGATCATCTTTAGTTTAGGAATCATAGAGCATTGTTAATTATAAATGTTAAATAGATCATTACGATTATTCATTTATCAATTGTTTAGTTTTCATTCGCTTTTTTTGGTGTCGAGTCCATTTTATTCGTGTGCTTAAATACACTAATATCAATCTATATGGTATGAATTTTCTGTTTACAGCTAGTTCTAGTTATAGATATATTGGATATACAGGTAGTTTAAAACTAAATGGCGATAGTTTAAATATTTAAAAATTACTCATCTTTTAAAGAAAATTATATTATTTATTAAATTATATAATAATTAAAAATGTTTTATTAAAGTAATAGCATTCTAAATTTATGAATACAAAAAAAAAAAAAAAAAATAAACAAAAATATGTATGTTTATTATAAAAATAATTAAACAGAGAAACTTTATTAGTAATCTTTGTTCAAGACTTTAATAATTTTTATCGATTTTTGTAAAACTCGGATCATCAGTTGAACGATTATTTTTTAAGAATCCATCTATTTTGTAAATCAACGCAATGTTACCATAACGATTTGCAAATTTTTTTAGCACTTTAGCAGTTTTATATTAACAAAAAAAAAAAATGTGTGAATCTACGTATTGTTTTTGCTCTTCGTTAAGCGTGAAATTTCACTTGAAAAAGAAAGGAAAGAAAAAAATTAAAATGCACCATGTGCGTGTGACACGTGTACCTATATCCTCGCATCCTAGTGTCGATTATTGTAAATGTCGATGGCGGCGCCTTCTTAAAATTAATCTATCCAACACAAATTAGCAAATCAATTCAAAACAAAGCACTTTTGAGTAGCCAGTAAAAAGGAATGCTTCCTCGCACTCATTAAAACGTTTAATAACCGCATGACTCATATATAAATATTTGACTTGTACATTTGACTTTCAATGTAGAGACTGCTTTATCGCTACTTATTTTAAGCTTTGATGTTTTTTTTTTCTTTTCAAATTTTTTTTTTTTTTTTTTTTCTTTTCTTTATTTCTTGCACGCAGTGAAAAAAGACGCAAAAGGTCTGTTTACCCGTTGAATCAACTTTTATAGTTACTCTGTTTCACTCTTTGTCTCACTTTCTTTTTTTTTTTTTAAACGTATGTCGATGATTAAATGTCTCAATTAGAAAGAGAAAATAAGAAGAAATAAAAGAATCGTTAAATATTTTACAGCGAATTCAGACGGTAAAACAGTTGATTTTGGCGATCTTGCGATCTTGGCTGCTGATCAATTGACATGATAAAAGCTTGTGGCTTTGCTTAATTAACCACCGCTTATTCATTTATTTATTTTATTTTACGTATTTATTTTTCATCATTTTTTCTGCGCTTATTAATTTCCGTTTCCTGCTTCACGCTTTACGTTTCTTTTCTTTTCGTCCATGTTGCGCTTCACCGCTTAGATATTGACGGTTTGGCCGCTACCCTTACACCCGTAAGTGTAGTATCTGCAGCTAGTAACGTTTCAGTAGCTGGACAGCCGGTTAACGCCGCCGCCGCGGCACCCGCCACCGGCAAGGTACTCACCGGCGACCTCGACAGCAGCCTCGCCAGCCTCGCTCAGAATCTCAGCATCAATAAGAGCGCTCAGCCGCAAGTCAAGTTAGTAACGATATTGTTCTTTTCTTTTTTTTTTTTTGTTCGATGTATAATCAATAGCCAACATTGGATTATTAAATAAAAAAAAAAAAAAAAAAAAATTTGAAAAAAAAAACCCTGAAAATATTGCGAAAATTATTTGAATAAATTTATAAAAAAACAAAATAAATTCATTAAATCATAATACTTATAAATTTTAACAATAATTATAAAGAAAAAGAAGAAGCAAAGATTTGTATAAGTAAAGAGAGGAAATAATTTTAAAGGGGCATGCAATGGAACTCACCGAAGAATACTGCCAAAGCTGGTGGAACGGCCGGTTGGACGCCTCAGCCAATGGCAGCGACAACTGGCGTTGGTTATCGACCTATGGTGAGTTTTCCTTTTGCTTTTCTTTTATTTTACAAGCTTCCTTAAGACAAGCTGAGAATAATCATCGATTAAGCACGTTTTATTACTTGATATATACATATATATACACACATATATATATATATATAAATATATCTGTGTATATATATATATATATATATACATACTTATTAAAATAACAGCACTTTATTGATAGGATCACTTACGTAATCGATCACTTGGTCTAGTACGAAAGCAGTTTTTCTTAAATTTTTTAAAAGCTCGCATTTTAAAATATTTTTATATCCATATTTATTTTACTTTTTATACAATATTTTATAGATCATAGTGTTATTAAAATTATAGCAATACCGTTATCACAAAGCTTTTTAGCATTTTATTTATATATTGCTAGATCAATTTTTTACGTTCATTACGTTCTTGGAGATCTGTTCAAATCGTTATGAATTTTCGTTGTAATATAATCTTGTGTCAAAATATAAAAATTTTAATAGACAAGGATAATTTATTGATTAAACTATTTTATGAATCAATTTACTTTTTTGGATAAAGATTAAATTCAACATTTGAAAAAAAAAAAAAAAAAAAAAAAAATGAAATTGAACGCACAAAACTGATTAATTAGTTTTGTGTCAAAGATATAAATCTAAAATTTAATTAAAATTAATATTAAGTTTAAAAAAAGGTAATCGATAAACATCGATACCGTAAATTTTACAAAGCGCTAATTAAACAAACGACGCTCCAACAACGTAAAAATTAGCATAATTAGCAAAGTTATGCATGCACAGCATACGGCATGTTATCGGCTGTTACAGGGCCAAGGAATGACTCAACTTCCTTCGACTACTACTATGGGCTTCCCTCCCCAGCCAGCGCCGCTGGTGAGTTTTAATACCAACGAAGCGCAAAGTTTTCCGTTTTTCTTCCTTTATTTTTTTTTCTTCTTCTTCTTCTTTTTTTTTTTTTTTCTTTTTTCATTACTTGTTTTATGTTTAAAAATTTCCAATTTCATAATATTATGGTGAACCGCTATATGTTTTGGCTAGCAAAGTATACGTATTCTTACAACGTTCACTTTAATCTGCAAAGTTACAATGGAGTTATTGTCACTAACACACGCACACACAATCACGAGCAAACAAAAAAGAAGAAATAATGAATGTTGCACTGTTTTCTTTTTTTTTTTTTTTTTTTTTTTTTCCAATCTCAAATTTTATATATGTCATGCTTAAGCGGCGATTTAAACAAAACGAAAGTGTCGATATTTATTTTTATCAATTCGAAAATAATCGTTTTGTTTAATTTTGTTCATCAAAAAGCTATCAATGTGTTTGTATCTAAAACAAAGTAAAATTAACCCGTAGCTTATTGATTAAACATTTGGATATGTTAAGACGCCAATATTTAGCTTACGCATTATTGCTGCATTATCGAAACTTTTTTTTAAGACAGCCTTTCACTAGTAGATATTATTTGTATATATATACATACATACATGTAATGGAATGAATTTAAATACTATATTTAAAGATATTTGAGTCCTGGCTACTGACGTAATTGTGACTCAAAATTAAAATAAATATACATTTTTTTTTTTTTTTGAGATAAAAATGACACTTTTTTTTTACTATTAAAAAGTACTTTCTTTTTTAATTAATTAAAAAAGATAAAAAATTAAACTATTTTGAATGTACATAAAAATGAAAATGTATTATTTTGTAATGTATGAATATTGTAAATGTATGAATTGTCAATAATTGTTTAAAAAAAAATGTAAAATATTCATATGACTTGTACTACGGATGCTGTGTATGCTTAATTCGTTGTATTAATTTAAAATTCAATCCAATAATTTATATAATCATGATGTAAGTATAATGTTATCGATTGATAAAAAGTTGTATTATTTCAATAATTCTTCTAATATATTTATAATTTGTTTATCGCGAGACATTATGAGACATGGACATCTAAAATTAAAATCATCTACGTAATAATAGCTAAAATTTTAAATTTTTATATTTAAAAATCCCCGATTAATAACAATGGTAACTATTATTTTTGAAATAAGTATCAAAATTTAAATAACCTTTTCGTTGATTCGTTTTGCATACACAGTTGCCATGTAAAAGTACAGGTCGAGCATTTCTTTCACAAAGAATCGTTCAAACAGCAAACGGTTGAAAAAAAAAAATTTAAAACGACAATTTTCACGGATACGAAAAAGAAAAAATTTAAGAACAACGCCAGCGGCAAAATAATAAACGCGATAAAGTAAAAAAAAAAAAAAAAAAAAAAAACAAAACAAAAACAAACTGACAAACAAACAGAAGAGTAAAGACGAGACTCAAAAAAAAAAAAAAAAGAAAAAGAAAAAGAAAAAAGAGAAAAAAAAGAAAAAAAAGAAGAATAAAAAAAAAAAAAAAAAAAAAAAAAAAAGAACAAATGACGGTCATGGTTATTTGGTGGTTGTATGTCTCTGTACATAGGGTATGCAAGGTATGCCAATGAGCATGCAGGGCATGCAGGGCATGCAAGGTATGCAAGGTATGCAGGGGATGCAGGGAGTGAGACCGATGATGGGGGCGCCGGGTGCGCCAGCGGGTATGATGATGCCCGGTGCAACGGCACCCGGACAACCGGCCGGTCCCCCCATGATGGCGGGGACAACGATGCAGCAGCAGCAGCAGCAACAGCAGCAGCCGCCGCCGACTCAGAACCAACAGCCGCATCAGGGCAACCAGGTCCAACTCGATCCCTTCGGCGCACTGTGAGCTGCCTAGGTATTTTTCATAACGACAACGAATTTTGTACCCCTCCCCTTGGTTCCCTTCTTTTTTTTTTCATTTATTTGTTTTGATATATATATATATATATATATATATATTAGAAAAATTTATTGTGACGGGCGGTGGGTGGGTGTGGGGGGGGGAGGGAATGACGGACGAGATATCGACGTCGTATTTTGCCATTTGTCGATTGAATAGATTTTGATTGAAAACAATTTTATGCTCGACTTTACTTTTTTTGAATATCACTTTAAATCGTATCTTTTTTATTTGTACGTTTCAACTAGTTAAAGTTAAAAATAACTTCATCGATGAATGGCTAATGGCACTATTGTTAAGGTGGATTCTTTTTTTTAATAAGATCGTAAAACTTTAAAAAATCATTGAAATCAATGTACAATAGTACAGTTGTTTATATTATTTAGAATCACTTAATATTATTATAATTGTATTATATTTACATTACTGCACTAAATCGTGATTAATTTAAAAATGCAAATATTCAACTAGAATAGATTAATTTAAATTTGCAAAAGAATAATCTTTGCTTTGTATAAATTTTTCACGATTCCGAGGTCACTTACTAACTCTAGCTCTTTTAACGCACAAATTAATTAATTAAAAAGCTATACAAAAGTCTTTAACAAATAATAAAATTTTGTGAATAACGCTGTTAGCAAATAATATTGTAAATTATTATTTTAATTATATTTTGAAAGCACATGTTGTACAAATTAAATGAAGAATTTTATTTTAGCATTATATTATAATTAAAAAGATATGAGAGTATTATCAAAATTATAAAGTTTTGCATCGATAATAAAAAATTTATTTTTATTCATAAAATTCATATCTTTTTAAAAGATTGTAAATAAACGATGAAGAATGTTAAAATTCAAAGAATTTTATTGTTTCTTTTAGGAATTCAATTGGAAGTAAGAAGGAGGCGAAGCACCAATTTTTGTAAATACTGTGTAATAATGCCTATATTACCGAGATATGTAACGCCCTGGCTTCTTTTACTTTTTTTTTCCGTCTATATTTTTTCTTCTCGGATTTTTGCTCACCCGCAACGTAAAGAAGAAGAAAATAGAAAGAGGAAGGAAGAGAACGCAAATTTTTCCCTTCCGTTATATATCACACTCTCGAAAGAAAAGTTATGCAATCGTGTGCTCAGCAACTATTGAGCGAATTCTCTAGGAAGGGATAAGATAGAAACGAGATATCGAAACGAGAAAAGAAACATTCTCAGGGTGAGAATCTTCGATGATTTTTCACGCAGAGCAACAGCAGCAGCAGCAGCAACGATAAGAACATTTTCCAAGCAACGTATTATTAAAAAACAAAAAAAAAATGAAAAAAAAAAAAAAAAAAAAAAAGAAAATGGGTTTTACGAAATAAGGATAACAGATAAATATATATATATATTGCATTGCATGGTCCTATTTCAATTAAGGTTACTATGAAAGGCGACGGATAATTATTAATTTTTTCTTTGCGAAGAAATGAAACATGAATATATAATAGTAACGCACTTTGTGCGTTTAAATTGTACATTTGATTTCTTTATTTTCTCTTTTATTATTATTAATATTATAAATATTAATTATACTATTGATTTCATTATTATTATTATTATTAATAATATTATTATTATTATATTATAATTGTGCGATGAACGGGTGAGAGAGACGCGTTAACCGAAATATTTTTGTTGAAGTATTAAGTATAATGTAATGTTTAAAATGTTAGCTTATAAATAAATGCGAATGCGAATGGATAAAGAATTTTAGGGTCAGCAAAGATCAGCGATGACGATGAATGATAAAAAAACAATTAATTAGTGTGTGGTTTCCCTCTCCTCGTTAACCGTTCTTTCATTGTACTGTTTCGATATATCTTAATTAGGTAGTTAATTACATCATGTTGTAAACGAGTATAAGAAAGCTATCGATACTCATGTGTATGTGTATAAAAAAAGAAAAAAAAAAAAAAAAAAAAAAAAAAAAACAAGATAAATTTTAACAATTCCATGTTATTCTATGTGCTGAAAATGCGCGTCATGTTGCTCCGATACCATTGATGTGAGCAAACGCTGTTTTACGCGGTTCAATGAGTTTTTTTTTGTACTTTAATTTTCTGTCGTATTATAGTGTAAATAAGTTTAAATACTGTTTTACCAGTTGATATTACAAAAAAATTTAATTGTTATTATAATTTCAAAATCAAAATGTTTTCCGTATATTTTAGTATTTCAATATTTATCTTTGCGAAATTTCAACTACAAAAATTAATTAAATAGATTTTCCATTCGAGAGTTCTTTTTTTTTTTTTTTTTTTTTTGCTTTATATGAATAGAAAACATTATCTGCAGAATAATAAAAATTTAATTTATTAAAAAAATAATCTTTGCTGGTAAAACGGTACTGTATGTTCTTAAAGGAGAGATCTAAATACTATTTCTTAATTTACGTTCTTAATGTTTAGGTTTCGAAAGTTTTACAGTTTCTTTATATTTTTACGTTTATATATTGTTTTAAAATTGTAAAAATTATTACAAATTTAAAATATGAAATGTTGATTAAGAAATTATAATTGAATGTGGAATTTTTTAATGATCATTCAATTTCTCAGTGTGCAAAAATCGTTTTATACTTTATAAAAATTTTCCTTTTTCTGTATATTAATTTCTTTTTAATACTATTAAAAATATTTTTGCAGTTGTTGCACTGAGAAAAAACTGTTTATTAATTATTAATGTAGCATAACGTCTTATTTTGCATATTTTAGTAATGTAAAAATATTCGTTTTCAAGATTAATTAAAACTACTTCAAATTTAAGCTACATAATTATTATAAATTTGTTGTATCAGATATTGTTTTTAAAATAGAAAAATTTAAATTTTGGAGTAATGTTGTGATATTTTCGGATAAATAATTTTTTCTCGGTACTTGGAGAAAATTCAGTCAATTAGCAGAATTTTCACGGTGCTGTTGAATCTTTCCGTTTTATAAGTTTATCATGATTGTGATTTGTGCTTCTAAGAGACAAATGTCAATCTTTTACAATTCTAAGAAATATTTATATATATTTCTTTGATAATTTGTCGCTGCTTCGTTGTTTTATTTGTTTGGCAAGTCATATATATATATACGCTATTGTGGCTTAATGGATATATTTTTTTTTAATAAATTTATGTATAGTATCGCAAAGATAAAAATAATTCTTTAATTATCGTGTAATACGTTAATAGCAACGAATGTTTTATAAGATTTTTTGGCTTGACTGAAGCGCTGTAACTAAAACAAAATAATAATTTTTATGATTTAGTAAACATGGTAAAATCATCTAGTAGAATAAAATGTAATATAGTTTTCATTTATATATTAAAATAAAGTTTTAAAATTTTTAAATTTATTATTTGATTTTATTGTAATACATAAAAGCTTATTAAACGAATTTGAGGCTTAAAAAGATGTATTTATCATATAAGTAGATTTTATACAATCATTACTTAAAATTTATATATTATTATAAATACTTAGTGTATATAGAGAAAATATCTGTTTTAAATTAACATTAATATTTCAAGTACAGTTACATCGCTAATAGTCTTGCCTAATAATCCATAAACACAAAGAAAATCTTTCTTCAACGTTGTTCTGATAGTAGTGTGCAATTTGAATATCTAATGTATACAGATACAATATACGAGCATTTAAAAAAAAAAAAAAAAAAAATGGCAAAAACGTAGTCAAAGAGTAACGATTAATCATTGTTCAACAAGAATTAAGTAAAACAAATATACGTTTTACTTTTTGAGCTATATATATTTATTAAAATTATCCTGTTCATCGTTCAAGTACATTTTTTTCTCTTTTTCTGTTAATTTTGCTGTTTCCATCGCGCATAAAATGTCACTACTTCTTTTTCTTTTGTTAAAATCTTTATTTTACAAGAGGGAGATTCTTCGCACCTGCACAGAGTTACTGTAATAAAAAAGAAAAAATAAATAAATAAATAAAACCGAACAAAAAAAAAAAAAAATGGATTGAGAAATATATTTGTGCGAGAAAGAGAATAAAAGGGAGTGTGTTCTACGATTCAAAAATACGTTACGTAGTGTCGTTACAGAAGTGTAGAGTTCCTGAGTAAACAAGAAAAAAAAATATAGTATGTGGCTGTACGTGGAACTGTACTGTAAATTTTAAATATAATAAAAAAATAATAATAATAAAAAAAAAAAAAAAAAAAAAAAAAAAAAAAAAAATACATATATGATATAGCTTAAAACGATAAAATTTATCGGTTAGGTACAATATGAACGTGTTCTCGCGTACCTAAAAGAATACATAGATACACATATACATTTCAATGAGATGATACATATATCAATTTTTTTTTCACTTCCTTGATGGAAGCGAAAATATATTTACGTATACAGGAATGGTAATTGGTAAATATTTTGAAACTGGCATTCTATTACTATTATTATTTCGTCAATAGATTATATATAACTGTCTGCGAAATTTGTATATGAATTTTTGGCCTGATATAATTTTATAAAATTATACACCCAATAAATTGCCTTGTAAAATTAACGATTCTCTTATGTGTGCACTCATGTTTATTTGTACAAATATATACATATATATATATATATATTTTTTTTTTTATTATAATTTTCTTAGCCGCAACATTTGTGTACCTAATCAAAATAGATGAAGTTTAATTTTTTGAAGGATGTACAGGTGAAAAATTCAAAATATTATTTGTGACACTGAGAAAAATTTTCATGATATAATATTGAATTGTATTATTTAAAACGCTTTCTTAAATATTATAATAAAGGAAAGAAAAATTTTTCTCGGTGATCGAATTGTTCATGTAGATTAATCAATATATAACAGCGAAGGTATCATTATGTAAATAAATAAAAATTAAAAAATCTCGCTTTCAAAGTATTTAGCATTCTTCATTTCTAAGTTGCATAAACGAGACTTTTTTTTCAAACCGCAATGATCAAGTCCCCAATTGTAAAATTATTGTAGTATGAAGTACTTGTATAAAAGAGTGTATGTATTCTTTGAAACCTTAAGAGTATAAAAAGCAACGTAGATACAATAAAATTATTCGTAGCCTATTTATTATGGTATATCTGAGAAAAATAATTAACTCACGCGACGTTATAAAAAGACAAAATATAACATATGGAGATGAAAAATTTATTTTTGCCCCTTATGTCTTTTTTTTCTTTTTTTTTCTTTTTTTTATTTAACTATCATGTTGATTTAGTAACAAAAAAATTTAGAAAAAAAAAAAAAATACACGAATTGTGAGCGCTATGACAAATAAAAATTGCGAATTGAGCGAGTGTTTCGAAGTACTTTAACGTAACGAGAGCATACATATATAAGAATAAATTCATAAAATTTCTTTTTTTTTTTTTAAAACGTGGCTTCGTCCACTTTCGAGTATTTTAAAAACGAGAAACAGTACAATTACCAATCTTAGTTAATTGTTACACGAATTGTAGAATTTTAATGAAATTAAAAAATTTATTCTATTTATTATTACAATTAAAAAGTTAATTTAATAGCAAGTAATTACAATGTAAAATTTATAAATCGTTTTAAATTAAAAAAGAGTCAACATAAGTATAACAATTTTTTCTTATTAATTTATGACAATTATTTATTGGTCTAATTTCAATGATTTTGACAGAAAATAATATAATTGAAATGTCAGATAATTTAAATAAATTTTTAGGCAAAGTAACAATCTTGATTTTGAAATACTCGAGGAAAGTCATTTATGATCTTCTTGCAAATTAAAAAAGTAAATAAAAACGATTTATTAAGCGTTTCGGGACAATATTACACTGTAATATCATACACAGGCGTTAAAATATAAGGAAAAACTGTATCAAGTTATAGATACATACATTTTTCTGTGTATATTGACAAAATAAAAAAAAAGGAAAAAAAAATATACGGCACGGATTGTCTCCAAAATAATCGAAAAATGATTTTATTGAGAAGGAGATACTTTAGCATAAGATTATGATGAACAATAAAAACTATCGAATCGATTAGTCGTTATCGGATGGACAAATTCATTCATATAGTCAATGTTGTAGTTGGTATTTAGCTCTCGATTACACTGTCAATTCAACTTTTGGCTTTATATTTGCTAGTATGCCAAAGGTTACTTTGCAACAACTATTTTAAGTAGTTTCTAAAGTGTCAAAAAGTCCCTTTATTATCGAATTTTTTTTTCATTTTCGCTGTGTTATTTTACTTTTAATAAGTAAAATTATATCAAGATGTATTTTTAATATGAATTCATTTAGAAATCTCATAAATGTATTTAAATAATCTTCAAAAAAAAAAAAAAAAAATGCTTAACTTTTGTATAATTCAAAACAACGAATATTTATGATTCATTAAATCTTTAAAATCTTTTTAATAATGACTAAAATTTTTTATATGAATGATTTTATTTAATCCTATGACATTTTTGATAAAAAATTAAATTATAGTGTGATTGATGTTTCGTAAAATAAATGAATCCTTTAGTATTAACTATAAATTCTCCTTGAATTATAAAGGAACATAATATTCATTTGGAAACGTTTAAAATCTAATAATTAGTTAAACACATTATTAAAAAGTGTAAAAATAATAAGTACTGTAATTTTTACATATTTTCTAATATTTTCAAATTATTCTTGATATCGAAGCGAACTTTATTTAATGTATAAACAAAAACAAATTATATTTTTAATGTTTCTTTTATTTGTACAAGGAATATTTTGAAAATTAATTCGAGTGAAAAAGAAAAGAAATTTTAATAATATCTTTATATGTTTTACTTTTATTAATTACATGTGCTTACGACTAGTCGATTTGATATGATAGCGCAAGAATATATCTATAGAAATGCTTCACTGTTATTTAGTTCTTAAAAAAAAAAAAAAAAAAAAAAAAAAAAAAAAAAAAAGTGAAAATTAAATACAATTACACACACCGTCTATGCTTGTATATGTACAATACAATGATATTATATAAACACATCTATATACAAAAAAAATTTAAAAAATTTTCAAGAATGAAAAATTATACAACCGGAAAGAAAATGAAATAATATATAGAGTATATTATATAAATATAAGTCAAAGAAATAACATACTCATGTTTATATAAATCATTCTATTAGTTTTTTTAAAAAACTTTATATTTTGATTAAACTATTTGAATGATTTATATATGCGAAATGAAAATAAGAATATATATACATATATTCGCGCTTTGCGTAATGTATGTGTGTACGCATTGTGATGAAACAAAAAAAAAAAAAAAAAAAAAAAAACAGAAAAAAAGAAAAGAAAAAACAAACAAAAAAGAAGAAAAAGATTATTATATGCGCAGAAGCGGAATAACGATAATAATTATTAATAAACAATTATTTCCCGATCGATCGACTTCATCACTGTAATGTCCTTTTATCGCGGGGTAAATTAATTAATAAAAAGCAGTTGAAGGAAGACGTATCAACACAAAGCTATATGAAAATGAATTTTTTATTCACATTATTCTGAATAAATCGATATTTAATTTTTTGTTTGTATTACATATAAAATTCAGTTATTTTTTGCAAAAAGGCAGAAAATATATTCTTATTTCTTATTTTATAAATGATGCTGCAATCAATGAAAAATTTTAAATTTCTTTAAGAAAATTTGAACGAAAGCTTTTCAATATAATGCTTTATAATGCCCGATAAAGTTACTGAAAATTTTATTAATTTATTTCGATTTTCTTTCAGTACTTATACATCGTGATTAAAGTGCCATTGTACGTCGTTACAAGGATTTTTAGAAAATTCTATTGAATTTAATTTATTCTCCTTATTATTTTATTTAAAATTTATGAAAAATGTTTCGGTAAGTATGAACTTCAGCGCGTTTTTGAGCTTTCGGATATTATTAATCAATTAAAGAATATAAGAATTTAGAAAATTTGTGTTTATTTCCGCACACATACAACATTAATGAAAAGTCGATTGCGTATAATTCTTGTTTTTACAAACTACTAAATTAAAAATATCGATAAATATTTATAGAAAAAAAAAAAAAAAAAAAAAAAAAATAAAAAAGGAATAACAATTAAAACCAAAAAAATCAACGAAAAATTATTGTACATAAATTGACACAGCATTATAAATCATAAAGACAAAACGCAACATACTAGTAGTAAAAGAGAAAACGTCGCGTTAAATCGCGAGGGTCGCACCGTCACCACCCGCCAAATAAATCAAGAAAATTCTTTTAAGAAACGGGGATCGCGACGCCGTATAAATCTCGCGACGATCCGCACAAGGGCAGATGATGAAGGAGAACCGCCAATCGTGCGCGCGCGTTACAATGCAGCAAGACGTCTCGAAAGAAAGACTTTCTAGTTGTGCTAGCCGTTCTCGCGTATATATAAATGTATATGTATATAGCTTTCGGCTTTCTCGAGAAGATCGTCGGACCTTGTTGTTTCCAAGCGGAGTTCCCTATTATCTTTTAGATATTTTGCAGTGGGAGACAGGAATAAGATTGACTTTTATCATTAGTGGTTTGAATGCCTTAGGATAATTTTTTTTTTTTTTTTTTTTTTTTTTGGGTGAAGATTTGGGCAATTTTGAGAAAATTCGTTTTAATGGGCATGAATTATTTTTAACACGATTGAGATTTACAACGTTGGGGTCTATTTTTTGTTACAATCGAAAATTATAACGCATGATATTTATAAAAATGTGAAATGGTAGTAATATTGTTTGAAATAAAAAAAAAAAAAAGTAATCCACAGCATTTTATTCGAAAAGTCATCCAGCGTTTTATTTCCATTGCCTGTTATCGGATCTGGCTATTGTATAAAAAATTATTCATCGTTATTTTCGTCTAGCAATTAAATGTCAAATTTTCAGCTCAATCGTAGATCGCTCGATTGATTAAATGGCACGTAGTTGTCGCATCTCAAAGTATCAATTGTTTGGGACTTTTAGAGATGGGTAACGATTCGGCGTATAATTCAACGACTTATTAATTAATGATTTTATGTGCCAAAAATCAAGATGCGTTCAAGTTCGAGTTGTCGAGCTCTTTCTTTACGGTACATTCGAGAAGATCGTGATTCTTGTGATGGTTAAAAATGTTTTTATCAAATCAATGTATAGTCCTGATGTGCTCGAAGTGTACGGATACGTCTACATTTATAGTTTAAGCAGCATCGATCATTTTACCGTTAGCGCGTCACAGCGATATACTTTTATTTTCAAATCAAACTATCGGCTTGAAAATTTAAAATTCATAAATTTATGTCTATCAATATAGAATCGTTTTAAAAATAATCGTAATACAGAACATTAAAAAAAAAAAAAAAAAAAAAAGAATTATTGCAATTAATTTATTAAATATTATTTATTATGACGTAAATACATTACATATACATGTAGATATCATTTACAAAGAATTAAAATATAAAAAAAGGATTAAAAAGGATTCAAGCTCATTGTGCGAATTCCTAGCTCGATCGATTGGCATCGGCTAATATACCGTCAAGTGAAACGTCTCACCTCACGGAAACACGTATCTCGCACAATTTACACAGATTATCAATCGCGTCTTAATTATTCGCTCGCTAATTCTTTGACGTGACGCGAAATTTCTCGTATCTTTCTCGTCCGGTAATTATCGGTCATCGCTCGAGCGCGCCTGCATTCTTAATCGCGTGCTATATACGTCCTATCGATCGGAAAGCTAATCATCGTTGCGAAAGGTTATAGGTCAAGATTGTGCGTATCCGGTCGTTGAGAAAAGATAGGAAAAAAATAATTTGCATGTAAATGCTGATGTGGAACAAATGAGAACGCGATTGGGCGCGATTGTTGTTTAAGCTTGAAAGAAAAAAAAAAAAAAAGGATAAAGTTAGATCGAAAATGGGACGAGATATTATTTTTGTTTATGTTAATATATTATTTAATGAGAATATTATTTATTCCAAAAAAAAAAACAAAAAAAAAAACAAAAAAAACTTATCTTCTACTTTGCGTTTTAAAAATACGATTGAATATTTTATTGTAAAAATAAAATAAAATAAAATTTTAAAAATACATTAAATATAAATTATAAACCAAAATGGTAAGTACAATTTGACAAAAGAGAAAATCTTTCAAGATATATGTATATAAACGAAATAACGAATACCTCTCATATCTAAAATGCCATCGAATAAATTAAATTAAACTTCCAACTTCTTCGTTTCGTCCCATCGTAGACAATGAGCAAGAGAAGATACACAAAACGATTCTAAACGACTGAGGACAATATTCCAGCCGAAAAATTCGCAAACTAAAAGCGCGCCAAGATACTTTCGCCGTATGCCATTCTCATAAACAAGTTTCACCTACGTAACCGTCTCCTCTTCGTTTATACTATATGTATAGCGCTTTCTCATTATCTTAGACGCTCGCGAAAGTAAGTAAAAAATAGAAAGAAAGAGAGAGAGAGAGAGATAGATGATGCACGAGGTCCAGGTTGATTTTGTAGTAATTGAATAATTAACGGTTTGACTGCGCCGAGATATTTGACCCACGGAACCGCGCGGGTTCGTGCGATGGAATAACGAAAGGATTATTCTTTTGCTTCCTCTTTGTGTTATCTCGTTCGAGCGCTTTATATGTATATGTATATATATATTTTTTTTTTTAATTTTTTGTCATTCATTAGCGCGCGCAACGTGTTTGCTTTTGGATTTTTTTTCTTCCCTTTCTTAATTTTCTTAATTTACGGAGTTTACGTAAAATTAATTATCGCTTAATTGATTTATAAGCGTGGGTCGATGATTGATTTGCTTTTCGGATGCAATAGTTTGTTAAATCTTTGCAAGGTGCGTTTAGAAATTAATTAAGACTTGTTTAGTTTTATGAGAATAATTTTGTTTAATAAGCGCGCGGTTAATCTATCGAACGTATTTTTTTTTTTTTTTTTTTTCTTTTAATTTTGTAAAAACAAAGATAATTTCGTCGCGTTGATGTAAATAATATTTTTTTTTTTTTAAATGAAACATTTTTCAAATATTTAATTTTTAACGTTAATTTTAAAAATACGAAGATTATATCAATAAATTATTAGATTTAATCAAATCATCATTTACATCAAACGCTTGTCGCATTCTAAGGCTCTTTATATATATACGAGTAAATAATATCAAAACGTACACGAAGCGTTCAATTTCAAATCCATGAACCCAATAAAGTTCCATCGTCGATCGAGAAAGTTGCTCAAAGGCATTCGATCTTTGAACGCCCGACATAATCAGCATTGAATTCTTTGCTCGTACGCGTCTATCAACGAAAATCAAACCTACCGATCGAGATATATATAAAGATTCCACGTATATTTATCACGAAAGCATTTTAAGAATGAATTACCGAATTGAAAAGTTTCTCGGTGAAAAAGCGCGTCACGAAAAAGAAAAAAAAAATAAAATAAAATAAATAGACGTATAGGTGGGTCACGAGTTTACACCGCTATATGTCATTCGTTCGAGTGTTACACACATAATAAAGTGGAGTAAGCGTCGTCTTTTGACAATTGGATTTGTAACGTTTTTATTTTATTTTATTTTTTCGGCGTTGTTCAAACACCTTTGCCGATACGAAGGTCTAACTTTCTCTTCGAGAAACAATGACGAAGCTATGATTTGCTTATCATTATTTTATGTGGATACGCCGGGCTGAATGGTATCGAAGTAAATATGTGTTTTGACGGAAAAAATTTATAATTTACGATAAATCAATTGATGTTTCTTTTAAAGTTATATTTTTATAGATATAAACAAACGTAAATTATCAATTTAGAAAAAAAAATGTTCGTTAAACAAAACTTGCAAAATTAATAAAACCTACGCGTAAATGCCAAGTGACATAATTGTGTTGCAAAATGAAAGGAGAGAGAGAGAGAGAGAGAGAGAGAGAGACAAAACGAATTTTTTACACCTACATATACCCGCGCGCTATTAATTTACTCCAAGACTTGAATACATTCACAACGCTTGACAGGTGTAACTTTTGCGCGTCCCTTGTTTTATTGCAACTCTCTCGCGCCCCGCAGAAAAAGAAAAGGAAAAGAATCGAAAAAAAAAAAAAAAAAAAAAATATTTCTTGCCAAGATGGGCGTTTCCAAAGAAAGCCGTCGTGTTCTCCCCTCGAGAAAGCGAGACGGGCGCGCATACAATTTGCATATTTTCTTAAAGCTCGTAAAATAATAGCCGTTATTATCGCGCATCATTTTTTCATTCGCTTTTCTTTTTTCATTTTTTCTTTTTTTTTTTTTTTTTTTTTGGTTTCGCCTTTTTTGTGCACTCAAACGACTTACTTCATTTAAAGATTAAAAACATTTTAAACGCTTAACTAAATGACATCTCGTACACGCGCGCGCGCGTAAATCGCGTCGCTTACGTGCGTCTGCTCGAGCGACCGAGAGATTCGAAAAGCGGAAAAACGAATGTCTAATCTTCTAGAGAAGCTTATGGACAAATCTTCACTCCTCTGTATATGAAAAGATATAACGCAAAGGTGATAGCTAACGTAACCTACGTACATAGAGAGCCGCGAGATGCGCGAAGCGATCTTCTCTCTTTCTATCGAGCCGATCGCGAGCGCCATGACATTCCTCCTTATAAAAGCTGACGGTGTAGTTGCACGAGTACGTTTATAGATACATAAACATGTGTATATATATATATATACACACACACACACACACACACCCACACAATGCCGGCTTCGTTTTCCTCTACTTCTTTCCGACACAGTGAAAGCAGATGACCCCGCGAGACCTCGACGATAGACGTCTCGAGGAGAGAAAGAGTGAGGGAAAGGTTTTGCAGAGATGTAGAAGTCACAACCCTGTGTATATATATATATATATATATACACATGTGTGTACGTGCCTCCGGCGGCCTTCGAACGACGTCTCGTTGTTGTTGTTGTTATATCGCTTTGTGTATAATATTATCGGTAAGGAAATCGGTTATATAGCGCAACGCGGCGCTTTTTAACGCGTCTCGGAAAATGAGTTGAAATTTTTCTTTATTTTTTTTTTTTATTTTTTATTTTTTTTCGTGTTATAGCTTCACGTGTAATGTTATATATATATGTTTACCACATTCTTTTCTTATTAAACATTTTTATT
Organism: Chalcis sispes; assembly: GCA_949987625.1. Taxonomy (NCBI): domain Eukaryota; kingdom Metazoa; phylum Arthropoda; class Insecta; order Hymenoptera; family Chalcididae; genus Chalcis; species Chalcis sispes. The sequence goes on from OX465094.1 coordinate 12,591,105, forward strand.
TCAAGGATATAACGGATCGTCTTGAATTTTCTAGTTTACGAAAACGTAACGGAGAACTTTTGCTGAAAAGTTGATGATATAATGGATAATAGTTTTGAAATTTTTTGTGTATTTATTGTCATGGAATAAGCTTTTCTTTTCTTCCGTTTTTTTTTTTTTTTTTTCTCTCTAACACGTAATGCGTCTGAAATTTAATTACATAATTAAAATATAACTAAAAATTATAATTATGATGTTCCGTTAATAGACAAGTGTACACACGTTCTATTGTATACTTCATACAATAGAAAATTGTTAAGAACCTGCTAATACGTAGGAAACATATAAAATGATATTTTTACCATTTGTTAAATTTTGCTTAATTTTCTTCTTTTTTTTTTTTTTTTTTCTTTCTTTCTTTTGTAACCCGATGCTATCACAAAAGCAAATTAAGATTAACAAGCTTGAATTAAATGTAACACCTAAGCTTTATCTAATCCAACGTGAAAGTTTGAAAAACGTGATTGATGTGTTTAAGGAGATTGATATATACCGGAAGTATTGGAAAATTTCGAGATTTAAAAGAGCGTATAATAGAGCGTATAAAATAAAGGAAGGTTACTAATTAACGATATCGATTTTTTACAAAGGCAGCTTTTGTTTTACGAATTTTTACATACGTGATTTTTCAAGCTACACTATACATTAAACGAGTATTATATCGTTTCACAGTTTATATCAAAATATAATTATAGCCGTTAAACGTATAATTGATATCAAAGATATACTCATTAATCTAAAATAAAACAAACAACGAGCCGGTATATATAAGTAAATTTCGTTCGGTTTTGTATAAAAAGTATCAATTGTCAAAAATATTCAATACATCCTCTATATAGTTACAACGGACCTGTAAATTTGATTAAGTAATGAAAACTTTCTCTCTTTATCTCAAGGAGGGCTGGAGGGACAGTCATGACGAAGCCCTCTTGCGTTAATAACACGGCACTCTGATAATTTTTCGAGACAATTTATTAGGCGCGCGGTGTTTCTATGGAAGTTTGAACTATCGTAGAAAGCAGAAATAATAAAGATTTTTATTTCTTACGTGCCAATTTTATCGGACGAGTAGAACATTATTTTTATTTTTTTTTTTTTTTTTTTTTTTTTTTCTTATTTTGGATGCTTTTTTTTTAGATCATGGAGTGTCGCAGTTGACCGCATTAAAGGTGAAATTTAGTAGATGTAAAATAAGCATCGAGACGATGACTTTGTACTAATTTTCTATATTAAGATCGGATGAGTATCGATTTTTACATTTTTTAATTCGGCTTTAAAATTTTTCTTGAATTTAAAATGAGCGCATTTACGTGGATATAAATATAGACATTCATCGGTAAAATTACATTGTAAAGTGTGGATAGTAAACTGTTTGAAATAATAACGGCGAGTCGTAGACACAACGGTACTGTGCCAATTAATACAGAAAACATTTTTTTTTTTTAAATACCAATGTATCTATTACAATAATAAAAAATAAATTGTAGGCGTAAAAGTTTTCAGTAAAGTATTCCTAAGCAAATAAAATTTTAGTAAAAATTAATCACAATTAGACGCGACCAATTAAACAAATTAATTGCAATGGTCGCTTTGAAAATTTTACTTACGTCACAAGCGCACAAATCAAGAGTTTCAAAATTAAGAAGCGTACAATCAACGAATAAAGGCGATTACGTTAACGAGGCTCTCAATGACAAATTACCAAGAGAAACAAAACACGAAAATTACTTACTCTTACGAAAAGTAAGTTAAAATAAAAAAAAGAAAGGCAAGAAAAGAAAAATTACCAAACGTACGTAAACGGCACGGTATACAAAACCCACATAATAATAATTCAACGCAACGATCTTTTCCAAGGTGATTCCGCATGCACGGATATGTTACTCCAGCGTATGTATCATAGCGCGGCGGGCATACACAAGTACCGCAAAATTACTCTCGAATCGTTCTCTCTCTCTCTCTCTCTCTCTCTCGCGCGCGCGCGAGATTGCGATGGACTTTGGGCGCTGCGAGGAAACAATTCTTAGAAAGAAAGAGATGAAGAGTTAGTAAGAGAGAGAGAGAGAGAGAGAGAAAGAGTGAGAAAAGTGGATAGGTAAGGATTTACGAAGGTTCGCGGTCGTAGCGTGAAACACTTCCGCGTTTGTTTTATCTCCCGTTATTATTGTTATCTCATTGCGATTGTTTAGAATATTAAAGGATTATTATTATAATCTAGATTATTAACTTTGATGTTATTCTAATTACCGTTATAATGTTAATATTATGAATTGTAATTTGTCAACGTTGACAACGTGAGAATTCAGCAATATTTTAACAGTAAACGCGACGCGAAAACGCGCGCGCCTTTTGAAATTTCCGACGATTTCTAAATTTTGTTTGTACAATTTAAATAACGCCGCGAAGAATGTTGTTTGTTCGATTATCTGTTTTAAGTTTAATTGTTGTTTTAATTTTTTATTCGAATACATCGCTTATGTCGATTTATGGAGATTCTATTGCTATTGCTTTTATTATAAAAAAATTCTATTTTATAAAAATATTATCTTTGTATTGTAAACGGTACATAAATGTATCACAATGTGTTGATTGTGTGTAAGGCACAGTAGTTTAATACTATAATATTTACAATAAAAATTATTAATACTATAGTATTTACAATAAAAGCAGATACCGTGATTACAAAATCAGAAATTATCTCATAAAAAAAAAAAAAAAAAAAAAAAGACATATTACAAAGATAATACGATCAACGAAACAAATTGTAACAATTTTAATAATTCAATTAATCGTTACATCAGAGGAAAACTTAACTCCATGCTCACATTACAATGTCCCAATTAGTAAATTCATTTCTCGATCGCGTGTTTGTCGCGTAAAGACGCACGCGCTGTCAAAACTTCATCTCGCATTGTTTCACCATATAAACACACGTACATTTATATGTATATATATATATGAACAATTACGGATTGGAGAAGACATGAAATTAGAAGTTCCCGGATCGGTATTATGACGCCGTGCGCTATTACGTTTTATTCTTCTACCCATTACGTTCGAAGAATTAAAATTAGCTTCGGTTGTGACGATCATCTGCCTCGGGATAATCTAATATCTCTCATTCGTTTAAACGTGTAAATAGCGTTAAAAAAAAAAAAAAAAAAAAAAAAAATTAAAAAAAAAGAAATTTTGCTTTCGCTTCGCGAATATGTGTATGTGAGTGTTTGTGTACGTTCATGGTTATAGGATGATTTACACGAATTACGAAAAATAAATTAAGAGATATGAGAGCGAAAGCTGTGCCCAGGTGAACGACGCACAATCTACCTTTTACATCTGTCTTTCTCACGCTATACTTTTTTTAATGTTCTTTCGTTTGTTTTATTATTATTATTATTATTATTTTTTTCAATCTTATTAAAAAGTAAGCGGACAAAAAAGTAAGTTCTAGAAAGTATATTAATGCAGTGTACATAGCACTGCATACACGTGGACTAATTTTGTTCGCGTTCCAGATTTATCCATCTATCTATCTATCTAATGTTCGGACTTGAAAGCCGAATAATTAACGGGTGGCCGATGAGAGGAAAAAGCATTAAATTCATTATGCACACTAACGAGAAGGCGAAAGAGTCGACGAGAATCGTCGAAACATTAAGGATAATACGGTAGCGATTATAACGCGGTTATATTGAAAATAGAAGCACGTGGCTTTTACTTTAAGTTGAAATTCTTTCGCTTGGCTGTACGAATTCGTGCGGTAACTGTAAGCAGTGACTTTGGTTGAAGTAATTAAAAAGGCATTAAAACGAGTGAGCTTGCGCTTTACTTAAATGTTATTATAAAATTTAACGTATAAGCGAAATGGTATTTTATCGTCATTTCTCTTTCGCCTTTTAAGCTCTCTCTCTCTCTCTCTCTCTCTTTCTATCTCTCTCTTTATCTCTTCGTCTTCGTCCTTTTTGGCAAAGTTATACAAGCGGTAGTATATTGCGCGTGCGACGTATTGAAAGAAAAGAAAAAAAAAAAAAAAAAAAACAAAAAGAATGAAAGAAAGAAGAAGGATAGGTTGGAATATTCCACGGATGTCTTCGAATATGAGATCGTAAATTACCGATGAGGGAAAATTATAAAAGCCACGCGTAAGCTTGAATTTATACGCGGAAACATTAAATCAGACTCGCTCGCAGAACCAACTCGTTCGCGCTTTTACTCTCGTGGATATAGTTTCGCCAAAATTGAAATTTAGATTTCTTTTCATTTTTTTTTTTTTTTTGTTTTTTTTTTTTTTTTGTTTTTTTTTGTTTTTTTTTTTCGATCGAGAGCGAAATATATCGAGAGTTTGGTTTAAGTTTTCTTTCAAATGTTTAATCGGAAAATATTCTGTAGTGCACTCTTAGTTCAGACAAATTTTTAAAATTAAAACACAGGGTAGATTATCGTTATAGTTAAGTTTATTATATCGCGTTTTTAGTCTTTTCGCGAAAGAATAAAAAATTAAATCGATGATAAAAATTATATAAGCTTATTTTAAATATACTTATTTCAAGGAAGATTATACGAAGCGCTTGAATAAATTTTAAATTCAGGCATTAAAATTCAGAATTGCTAATACATTAAAAAGAAGTATTATTGCAAAGTTGATCGGATTGAACGTTACGTTAGATCTACCCCATATAGTATATAATAGCGAAAAGATTCATCATTTGAATATATTTAAATATTGAAAAATTCCGGGATTAAAGGACAAGGATTTTAAATTTTATCTTTCCTTTTTTTTTTTTTTTACAATGCGTCGTAATATTTCAAACCTTTCTTAACGCGGTGTTATCGAGTTTAAGTGCGCAGGATTCGAAAGGAAATAAAATAGAAAAAAAAAACAAAATTAATGAAAATTTTCTTAACGATCTGCAAACGTTAAATTCATAAACGTTTGCTTAAATTGAAGAGCGAGTTTTTACGAAACTTACGTTATCCGTTTAGAATTCATTGTTAATTCATATGTTTTAAGGAAGAGTTTGTTAACTTTTCGAAACGTTACAAAATTAAAGCGTTCGCGTATGTATGGGGTATTCGGTGAAAGTGTTTATTAAATGAGAATGAATAATTTTCTATTTTCGTGCATTATTTTTTGCATCTTTAAAATACGGTAAATTTGAAAAATAAAAAAAATCTTAATTACCAATAAGCTTGTAAACTTACGAGCTGAGTATTGCCTATTTAAGCGCTGGCTTAAATACAAGCTACTTGAAAATTTATGAATTTCAATTCGGCAAGCTTATATTTTAATTATAGTTATAGGTTATTCATTTACAGTTACCACATAATCGCAACGCCCAAAAGTTTTAACATATAAAAATTCTTTTTAAAGTCGGAATTCGTAGCTAATGAGTTTGATACTAAAATGGAGTTTTTAATTTTTCTAACGATAAAAGTATCGATATGTTTGCAATTGCGAGAAAAGATTTTAGTTGAATGGAATAGTCTGATGCTTTTTATACTTGAATAAGTTTACGTATTTTACAGTTTTTTTTTTTATAATATTTATTGTTATTTTAAATCAATAATTATTTTATGATTTTAATTTCGAAAGCGGAAATTGTAGATTAGTTGAAGTATCGTAACTTTTTAATCAATAATCATCGTTGCAATTAATTCATGATTTTCATAAATAATGGCTATTCTTAGAAAATTGTTGCAGAGATCAAATAGTCGTTTAAAAATTTCGCAATCTCAATTACAAAGAATATTATATTAATTTTATCGCAAGTTGAAATTTCAAATCTTAAAATCAGCAAATAATACGCTTTATAAATTAAAAATATCGTAAAAAAAAAGAAATTCTACGATCTGTTATTGCGACAACTCATCAAAATCACTCGTCAAAATCCACTCTCGTTTAAACGCTAATCAAATTTTTTTTACTAAGATACGCGTATACGCAAGATAATTTCCAAGAATGCGCATAAATGTACAAAGTAAACTGCACTTACCACCCGATGATTTACGCATCGCGTTATTACGCGCGAATCAATCGGATGAATTTCTTAAAGAAAAAAGAAAAAAAAAAAAAAAAAAAGGAAATATAAGAAAAGTACTAATAATGAAGGAATGAAAAAAAATAAAAAATTTATGATTCGCGTTACATAAGCAATAATTCGAGATACGTATACACAAATCGTTGTCTGTATCGGTAAAATTCGCTCGGTTTTATAATAAAACGCATCTTGAAAATTTAGTAAAAAAAAAGACCGGAATTTGCCGGACACAACAATATAAACGCGATAATACGCGAGACGTAAAGTACGGTACATCGTCCAACGTCGTACCCGAGCGTTATTAAAGCCGTATATAAAATTTTTCCAAGGATAGCGGCGAGGAGAGCGGAGAAAGTGTAGCGGTCTCGACGCTTTGCCCGAAGAGGGGACGAAAATAAGACTCTTTAAAAGTATTCATGAAATGTATTCTTAATTAATATCTTGTGAAATGGCGATGTGCTCGAAAGTCTTTTGTGCTAATCTCATATACACACGTATATATTATTGCCTATACGGAGGATATGAAATTAACGTAATGTTATGTTATTACGGCAATATGGGATTTGATCGCCTTTTACCGACGGTGACTTCCTTACGCTACACGTGTGAAATATATGTGAGTATTGAAATCGTTTGAGTTTTATTCATTTTCCATGAATTATAATTAATTTTTTTTTCTTTTCTTTTCTTTTATTTCAATTATTTCTTTTTTTTTTTTTTTTTTTTTTTTTTACGAATAACGAAATGATATCAAAATTCGTTTTGGTTTAAACTTTCAAAGTTCTTATCCTGTATGAATCTTATACATAATAGAGATTTACCAAAATATATTCTAATATAGATTGACAAATTAATTGTTTTTAGAATCTTAATATATAAAGATATATAAAGAATAATATATAAAGATCTTAATATATAAAAGATATCTTAATATATGCAGAGACAAAATTTACAGTGTCAAATTTTATTTAATGAAAAGACAAATATTATCCGATTATAAATGTCAAATTAAATCTTAATACATAAAAGCCATATTTTTTTAATATAATTTTCTAAAGTTCCGACGATTCACGTCCTAAAAAAAAAAAAAAAAAAAAAAAAAAAAAAAATCTAATTCCATCAACCATGACGATTAATTATATTCTCTTACAAGCACTTCATTTGAAATAATGTAACGCTTAGTCATTACGCAAAACAATTCGCTTGAAAAGCGCGAAAACGACGCGTTGATAAACTCGTTAACGCCGCTCCCCCAATGTATATGTATATATGTATATATACACATTAAATAAAAAAAAAAAAAAAAAGAGAAAAGAAGTACAATTTTCAGGGAACAGTAAATTTCGTTAATTACAAAGTAAAACGTTTAGCGAAAGAGAGAGAAAGAGAGAGTCTAGTCATAAGGAATGAAGATAATATTCGATACACGACAGCGCGAAACGTAACTTTCGTACGTCCTTGATGAAAGATCTTCGCTAAAATTACATCGGCAACCGCACTTTTCAGTCTCTAATCACTAAGCAGCTACTCGAGAATTCTACCTCCCGAACCCATCCCGAGAAAGTAACGAAAGAATAAAAGAATAAAAAAAAAAAAAAAAAAAGAAAGAAACAAAAAAAAAAAAAGAAAGAAGAAAGGAGAGGCACCGCCGTACAAATCGTCGACACCTCGTCGTCGCCGTTTCACTTTCATCCACGACTAGTTATAGATATACAAAGAAGAAGCTCGATTGGCCAATAACCCGGAAAGTAAACCATCCCGCGCGTAATATTTAATTGAACGTCGCGCGAGTAACTTAAGAGAAGAAAAAAAAAAAAAAAAAGAAAAAGAAAAGAAAAAAAGCAAAAAGAAGAAGTAGGATAGAAGCCGATTATTCTCCTTCTGTAGTTATACTCGTAGAGTCGCGAGGCTCCGACGTCGGTATAATGAAAACGAGCGAGAGGACGTTCGCCCGTTCTAATGAAGTAGGAAGCCGGTGCTTGCGCGCGCTAGCGCGATACTGTAAAAGCGAATTTACGCGCGCGCTCTCTTTGATTAACCGAAATAGCGAACGGGTTATGTGCCGCGACGCGCCAGCCGGTATTTCAATTTTACCCTGCGGTGTACCGCACATCGACTCTTGTCGCTCTTTTTTCTTTATGATATATTTTTATTTACGTTTATATATATATATATATATATATATAAATTGATATATGTCTGTTGGTAAACTTTTATAATTATGTTGCGTTTATGCAGTAAATAGTTTGTCGATCATCTTCGTTGTTTCTTTTATTTTTTACGCGCGGAGTTTGCTATGCCTCGATTTTATAACTTTTGTCCTTATGTTTCCGATACGGTGCTTTATTCTAATTTGGTTATTGGAAAATTCGTCAGTCCATCAAACGTACACAATTATTTTGTTCTAAGACATTACGATTGGTCGATAATGCTATTTTATATTGCATTATTTTAAATAATATTTTTTCCATATCTAAACGTACCCAATATTTTTATCAAATTAAACATTCTACTCGAATCTCATTAATTTAAATATATGTGTAGTACGCGTTATCTATTATCTTCTTTCACCTACGCTTGACATATGCGCATTCCCAAACAATCGTATCAGTAATTGTTCTTGCAAACTTCGAAGAAAAATGACAAAAAAAAAAAAGCAACAAATTCACCGAAACTCGTTAAAAAAAATTATAGACTAACCTCTCGCACACATTCTTCACACACGAGCTCGCTTTCTTTCAATGTTTACGTAAAAATGTATACATACACGGTGAAAGTATCGCACGTGCATTTATACTCGTATCTACTCATCCTCACCTTCGTTTTGATACACGTCGGGAAAAAGAGAGCGAGAGAGAGAGAGAGAGAGAGAGAGAGAAACGCGTGAGATTCTATTAGCTCGTTTAATTACACGATTCTTGTAAGCTTACGACCATTGTCTTTCCTTCTTCCCCTCGACTTATTTTCGATCTCTTCCTCCTCAAGCGTCATCCGTAATACACTCGATGCCGGAAGGATGCGACGGTGTTGTGTGTACGGGATATTATGCGAGCTGCGTGTATATTGGTATCAAATGAAAAAAATTTTCTTTTTCGTTTCGTAAAGCGCCGGCCTTTATTTTTTCAATATAAAGATGATTTTATTTCGAGTACAAGCAAATCGTTACAAATTTTCGTTCTAAATATGGAATGCAGATCGTAGAACGATATGCATCGTTAAGAAATCTATCCGGCAACGAACTTTAAATCGATACTCGATGGGTCGAATTTTTTTATTAATCTTTCGCGACTAGAACGTCAAAGAAACCAGCCGACGATGCCGATGATTTACTTTGCAAAAAAAAAAAAAAAAAAGAAAAAGAAAAAAAAAAGAAAAATGAGGTCTTTATCGCGCAACAATTTTCTCACGACGTCCCGCTACTCCCTGAATATACTTCCGGATCGTGTAAAGCAACGAGGATGACGAAGACGAGTCTTTTTTTTTTTTTTTCACCGTAACCATACGGTGGATTGAAATTTCGCCAGAAAATAAATTCGTATTGAATTTAAACATATATATATGTATATGTATATACATAACACGATGATTGGACGATAATCGAAACGAAACAACGAAAGATGTATAAGACTTCGTTCGCGTTTATCTTTAGAATTTTTACAAGAATTTAATGGTTCAGATATAGATCTCGAAAGGGTACGTATCTTTTCGTTTCTCGCGCCTGCGTGCGCACGTGTACGTTAACGTTATGAAAGAAAGTGTCGGAAATTGCGTAAAATTAGAAGAAAAAAAAAAAAAAAAAAAAAAATGGAAAATAAAAGGTTTTTTGTATTGTTTTCTAATTATCGCGTAACAAATATTCATAAAACTCATTTCCTTTTCTTAAAACACACGAACAAATCTTGCGTTTTATGCGCTGATTGTACGACTTTCGTTAGCCATTCATTATTCATCTAGTTTCAAAAAAAAAAAGAACATTTAAAATGTACTACTCGTATTAAAGGAGAGAGAGAGAGAGAGAGAGAGAGAGAGAGAGAAAGAAAAAAAAGAAACAGTCACGATACACACAACGATATTCCTCATCCGAAAACTCTCGCAAATCACATTTCTCTCTCTCTCTCTCTTTTTCTCTCAAAGAAACAAATATAGGTGTTAAACACACTGTCTCGCATCTCTTTACGATTTCTCTCACATCGAAAAGTCAAAAGTCAGAACAAGGAAAGAAAGAGCCGAAGCCGGTAGTCATACCGGTAAGATGTATAACCAAACGATTTCACTCTTTTTTTCTTTCTCTCTCTTTCTCTTTCTCTCTCTCTCTTTTTCTCTCCGTTTGTGTACACGCCTCTACGGCCTATTATACGCGTCGTCATGTATACTTGTTCGTGTATACGAAAGAGAGTCACGAGTCAAAAGAGGTGAATCCTCCTCCTTATCCTACTTCTTCGTCTCGGTAAAATTCGTTTCCTGGACCTTGTTGCATCGAGAGTCTTTTGTACGTTGCGGGAGTCGCTCGCGTAGGTTGTAGGTCCAGAGCGCATAATACCGAAGCGTAGCGTATGATTTATCGGCCGCTTCGACAATTTTAACGAGCGCGGCATCGAGCTTTTTCTGCATGTTAAGCTTTTGTTTTTCTTCTTTTTTTCATTGTCTTTTTCGTACTTATATTGTTAGGAGAGTGTTGGTGGAGGAATGATTTTTGTCCCTTTTCTTTTTCATTGAAGCGGTTAAATGCTATATTGCAAGAGATTTTGACGACGGTATGGGCACGTGGATGTGCTCGCTGGGACGATTTATCGTATTGAGTTTTGTACACGAATGTCTATTGTTACTGGACTTAGAGTTTCTAGATGCTCGATAAACGCAGTTTGGTTTTCTTTAATATTCTACTTTTCCTTACTATACATACGAGATTTAATTAGGTGCCCATTTGCATTAAAAAAAAAAAAAAAAAAAATACATTATACAATAATTATTTTTCTCGATTATATTTTTTATTGTATGATTATATTTTACATTAAATTGATTTTGTTGAAAAATTACGATTAATTAATTGAACAAACAAAAAATTGTGAGTATCCTGCATACAGTTTATTTATATCAAGGGATGATTTACATAAATTATGTATAATATTTATTGCTTATGTAATTAAAACAAATAAAATGTATAAATTAATTAAATTTCTACATAATGATATATTTATTTTGTGAGCGTATAAACTAAAAAATAAAAATCATAACGATTATTAATTGTTAAACTTCGTTTAAATTTTTTTCTCCTTAAATAATAAGTTCCGCGCGTTAATAACAGCCTTTAAAAATTTCAAAATCGAGAAGCAACATTAAAAATAATTCAGATTGATTGCTAAATAACTTATTAATATCGTACTAAGGTGATTAATAAAAATATCAAAGAAAAATATCAAAAAATATAAAAAAAAAATATCTTCAACATCGATTCCATCATTTTTTATCGCTTGCCATAACACTCGCCCAACTTTGCTAACCTTATACACGAGTAAATGTATATACGAAGAAGACGAGCCAAAGAGGCGAAAAAAATCTATGTAAAAATATAACGGCATAAAAAAAAAGGCAAGTAATAAAAAAAAAAAATGGTCGAAACGTCTTATTAACCATCGGAAAAAATCTCGTTCTAATGAATCAATCATCCATCTAGGATGATGGTATCCCGCCCACGTTCACACGTACGATACACACCAAACGATGTGCTTGCTACACGACCGCACAAAGAGATAGAGAGAGAGAGAGAGAGAAAGACGCGCTCGCTTTCATTGAGAGGCGAGGAACTTTTCACTGACCCCGTAATTGGTACGAGGTCGACCCGTGCGGCTGTATGCGTGACTTTCCGCGTTCGAAAGTACGAATCATCATCGAGGAGATTTCTGGCGCGGGAGAGGAGGAGAGCTCGCGTGTTTCGGAACGACGAGGACGACGACTACGGCGATGACGACGACGACGACGACGACGACGACGACGACGTTGACGGGCGGAGCTAAGGAGAACGATCGGTTGTGATGACGGGTTTTACAAAGGAGGACGTGTGCGGGCTTTCTTCTTAGATCGGGCACGGGATGATGGAGAGGTAGCGATTTTCCTTTTTTTATTTCACTTTTTTCTTTTTTTTGCAGTGAGATAGATAGCTCGCGTATTTTTGAAGTTTAGAAGACTGGTAGTTTTTTTTTTTATTTTTTTTTCTTTTGCTTTGCTTCTTAGTACGCGGAGAGAGGTATAAAGATTACCAAAAAGTTCGTTTAGCTTGGCGCTATAAAATTTTAATTTTATTAAAACCGCGACGTGGTTGGTATAGGGGAAAAAAAATTTTTTTGATTAACAGCGGCTATTATTTAATTTTTATAAAATTCGGGCGAATTGATTGACAAAATTTTGATACAATAATGATAGATCTCTCGAGCGCGAGTCGCTCCGTTCTTTGTCAAAATTTATAACTTTACCGCGATTTTTATAATCGAAAAATTAATATGTAAATGATGAGGGCTTTTGCATAATTTAATAACCTGATTCATAAAATTCGTCATAATCTCAAAATTGCATAATATGTTTCACATTATTCATTTGTTATAACAATTTGCGTCATGTGTACATGTATATACGTTCAATAAAATAGGACGAAAGAAAATTTGTAAATCTAATAATTTGTTTCATTTTTAATCATTATATTACCATATATTGGATATTAAAAATAAGTAGTAACAGACGATTTACACAACAAGGTCGGTTTCTACTTAAATAGCTATTATTTATTCTTGCTAATTATGGGATCAAAATTTTTTTTTTTAATTTTAAACCACTATTGGTTATAAAAATCATTCACGTATAATTACTTTATACCATAAATCTAACAAAACCTGGCATACACCATTCAAAGGACGTAACAAACAAATCGCTCACATCTAAAACCATCGATACGCGCACAATAAAAAGCCAAAAATAAAACATAAATAAAAAAAAAATCAAAAAAAAAATCTCTCTACTAACTTCTTCAATGGATGAAATGTAACAAACGTACTGACGAAAGCCCGCACATATCCCGCGCTTTTTAAAAAAAAAAAAACAAAAAAAAAAAAAAAAAAAAAAAAATAAATGAATTTCGCGCGGTTTCAAGTAACGCGCGCCAAGTGAAAACAACGGCGTGTCATCGTTTCTACAATATACATTACTACAGGCAGGAAACGAACAATAACGCGTGGTAGCCGGGACGAGTCTCTCTCTCTCTCCGTATACAGTACACACGTATACACACATTTATCTCAATCGTTCGCGTGTCGCGATTTGACTTTTTTTTTATCCTTTAAGATTTTCGTCGACGCGCCTAAACTTGCGGGTTGCGTAAATTTTTCACTTTTCGATTATCTCCGCGAGCGAAGTGTATTATACGTAGATGGCTCGATGACAAGAGTTGAGTACGATAGTCATCGTTGCTTACTATCGCGCGTTTATTATTCGCTCGCGACGCTCGATTTATGTATTTATATACGGGCGCGCGTATACGTATGTATGACAGCTTATGTTTTTGGCGCTGAATTTTTTTTTCCTTTTATTGTTTTTTTTTATTTTTTATATTTTTTTTTTTTTTTTTTTTTTTTTTTTTATTTTCATTTTTTTAAAAGTTGTAAACCGAGAGGAAGAGGACAGATGTACATTGCGCAATGTAACGCATCAGATTTTGAAGGAGAAGAAAAACTTTGATAATTACATCGTAAAGTTATTTAACATTGTTAAATTGTTAAGTTTTTGTGGAAGCGTGAAGTTTTGCGTAAAGTTTCGTCGATGTCGCTTAAGTGTATGGAAAATTAATTGCGCAAGCATGTACAAGACGGTTTAAAGCGTTTGATGCCTTATTTCAAACGAATATATATTTTTATCTTATAGTTCGTTTCGATCGTTTATAAAATTCAATTTCAAAGTACACGAAAAATTTTATCGATAACTCCCTGTATCGTTTGATTAAAATTTAAAAACAAAATTCGTAAACTCATACAACCGAGTGAGATAAGATCGAAAATCGACGCCTTTCCTCTTATTTTTTTTTTTTTTCTTTTTTCACACGCCGATCGTAGAAAACTCGAGTGCAGAAAGTGCGCTATGAAAATTCGAGCAGCTTCTCTCACCCTCGAGGGAAATTTCTCCGGTGCTCTAACCTATCCCCGCGATCAATCATTCAAAGACAAAATCGTAAAAGAGGACTTATAGCCTTGTATACTCGACGAAACTTTAACCAATGCAGCCTCTCTCTCTCTCTCTCTCTCTCTCTCTCTTTCTCTCGACGCGTTAAAATGGAAGAAAAAAATGCGTTTGGAAAACGAAAAACGAATATATATATATGTATACTTCCTAACGCACCGAATAACCCTTATAAATTAAGCTCGATCTATTCCGACAGGTCCATTATACCTTCGTAAAATTTCACCGCATCCGTCAATCTTTCCGCTCTTTTTCGAAAATTACAAAGGCTTAGCGTACGCACGAATTACCGACCCGTAAACGCAATCTATATACATATATAGTATAGGCAAAAGTGCAGGAAAAAAAAAAATAAATTTACACGGCGACGTTCTTCATCGGCGCGCGGCGAAAGCTTTCTGTGCCGCGCGATTGTAAAACTCGCGTTGTTCGATGGGGAGGTGTATATTCGCGTGCGTTTGAGCTCCTTGCTCGTTGTGTTGAGTAATGTGTAAGAGAGAGAGAGAGAGAGAGAGAGAGAGAGAGATGGTGCACGTGTGATGTAAGATGTATAGCGTGCGTGTGCGATCGTCGATGATATTTTCAGGAGGAATTTTTATTTTTCGTATTCTTCTTCTTGTTCGTCGAGCGTGTGTACGGAGAGATGTTATCGCGGGGCTTTCTTTTGTCTTTTGATAGTTTTGGTAAGTTTTATGTTTAATGAGAGTCAAATTTTTTTTTTTCTTTTATTTTTTTTTTTAATAAGGATATGTGATCGACAAGTTTGCGATGACGTTTATGTGATATTTCGAAAGACGAATTTTACGGAATCATTGCTAAGATAATTTATTTTAAAATTTGTAATGGCAATCATGTAAAATCTTTTAAATTCAAATCGTATAAAATAATGAGAAAGGTTTTTAGCTTTGATGAAAAATTTTAACCAATTACTATATAAATTTCAACGATGAATCATTTAAATTATATTTATTCGATACTTAAATATGTTAAAGAAAACAAATATGTAAAATAAACAATCATTAAATAAACGATAGAAATATTTTGAAATCGTAAATTGTTTTGATTAAAAATAATTCTTCACTCCACTTATAAGGAACTGTTCAATTGAATGCGAATGCATTTATTTTATTTGTTTTAATAAATCATTTTATTTTGTAATAATATATGCCAATATTATTATATTTTATTAATTACATCATATGTTACTCATTTCAAATGTAAGGCAATGAATTATATAAAAAACTAATAAAATAATTTTTATTTTAATACAATTTAATTTAAAGTTATAACCAACCGACGTAGTAAAAAGAATATTCTGCAAACAAAAGATTCATAAATCTGCAATTGGTTATTGATACAATTTTATCATTTTATTAACAAAAAAAAAAAAAAAAAAAAAACTGAACCCATTGCTTCTCGCTTGAAGTTGATACGTGTAAAACAAGTAATACCTTACGTCGCTTATTAAAGCAAATATATTTTAAATATATTTGGTTGACTATTAATTAAAATTAGACATTTTCTTAACTTATTTATACATTGGAAATCAAGCTTTTAAAAAAATTGCTTAAATTCTTTATTAGTAGAACGAATAATTTTTCCAACGATTGTAAATTATTTTTTCGTTATAAAATTTCACGATGATCATTTGTACAATTTATAAATAATCTTTATGCAAGACAAATGTTCAAGTCCCTAGATATATAGAATCCACGCCCAATATCTCCATAACGTTTCAACTCGATCGATCCGAAACTCGCGTTCCTCGACTAATCCAAAAAAGAAAAGCATCATCGTTTTCCCCTTTTCGCCGCACGCGAATAATTACATCCATACCAATACCCAGTACATACCAGTATTTGGTAAAATTCCTAATCGCCGAAACGGGTTACTTTCTCGGGATATTCTCAGCACTACATCCGCCTTCGATTCTCGGCGCGTATTTTTTTTTTCCTCCCGCGTTGTTTGTTTGTTTTTCGCGCGCGCGCGCGCGCGCATGTAATGATACAGACGAGAACGGCTGGAATTAGCGTAGCTTATGTATACGGACGCATAACGGTACGATTTTTTTTTTTTTTGTCGAGGATCGCGAGGAGGTGGAGAGTATTTTTGTTTAACGTAAGCGCTGTACTGGGACGTTAGATTTGCGAAGTTTTGTATGGAGGAGAGATCAATGCTTGGATGATTGTTCATTGCAGTGATTTATTTGTGTTTGGCTTTTTTTTATGTATTTAGGAATAAGGAGAATCTTTTTTTTTTTTTTTTTTTGTTTTTGTTTTGTTTTTAAATAATGATTTTAAAATGAATTTCAAATTTAATGGTTGATCGATGCTGCTTTTTGAAAATAATGTAGTCGTGTTGGTTTCGTGATATAATTAATTTTCAAAATTAATTAATATTTGGTGTCGTTTTTTCAGTTTCATTCAAATAATCTTTTTAAAACTGTGTAATCATTGCAGTTAATGAGAATTCAAATTGTTTTTAAATGCAAGTTTTTATTATGACACGTTGATTTATGTGAAAATTCTCAATGAAAAATTAAATATTCAATTTTATTTTCATACATTTATTGTAAACACTTGAAAATGTAAAAATTTGACGGAAATTCATTTATCTTTTGAAAATCAACTCAATTATCTTACTATAATTATTTAAAAGTTAACACATTCAATAATTAATTTAACAACTTTGGCTAATATCGACGGCATTAAAATTGAAAAGAAAAAAAAGAAACTTCAAAAGAAAAAAAAAAGAAAAAAGAAACTCATAAATCTAACGACAGATGACACGTTGTATTAAAAATACTTATATAGAGGTCACGCAATAATATTTTTGCTCAACGCATTGCGACGTTACTGCTAATCGATTATCCGCCTTAAGCATTGCGACTAAATTTGGAAGACTTTGTATACGCTTGTAAGCGCAAAGAAAACGATATATATATATATATAGCATACAAAGAGAGAGAAGAGAGGAAGAGAAAAGAATAATAGCTAAGGCGAAGACTGTCTTGAAATGAAAAAAAAAAAAAAAAAAAAAAAAAAGCAATATATAATTAGCTCTCGGTTAATATCGCGTAATGTTTCGACATTGTGTGCGTACGTACCTACTTAGGTATAAAGATGTAGTTGTATAAAATTGTTAAGAAACCGTATGTTTATCGTATATTGACGTCATCGCGTATTGATTTAATTCGTTAATATTTACTTTACAAGATTTTAATTTTATATGACTACGGTATTATTTTATATTTATTAAACCGTTAATAAAATTACACATTCAAAAGTGTGCAATACCATAAAATGCAATAATTTAAGTATGTTATGTTATATAAAACTACTTTTTACTTGTCATGATCAGATTACCTACTTTTAAAATTTAATGTTAAATGTGTAAATTTTCTGCGATCATTATTATTTGTTTCTATTTAGCAATATGTTTAATTTTTTTTATATTGTTTTATTGTATCGAATTCTTATCTTAAAAATTTGCATATTTTTAAAAAAATTTTTTAACACGTATTGAAAATTTTAAATAATTTATAATCTCTTTATCTTCTTTATATATCAAAATAAATGTATTTTAAAACATATTTAGATAATTTCAAAAGAAAAAAAAAAAATTATCATTTTGATCTTCTGCCGTAATACCATCGATAATAATATGAATTATTTGCCAAGTTAAATGTATAATCATTGTGTTAACGTTGCCCAATATCTTGGAGAAATTTTGTTTATTAATCTTTTCAAGCAAATACTTTCCTTTTTACCTCGTTGAATTCCAATGGATTATCGATGTATTGCAACGTTATATTTGATCGCGTATTTTTAGATCTTTTGTGATGAATCAGAAAAGAAGGAGGTTAAAAAAAAAAAAAATTTGACTTACAAATTGCGACAGATACTTGAGAATGAGGGACAAAAAAGTTTTCAAAAGAATCGCACTGTTTGTCGAAAAATTTGAATGTGTAAATAGAAAAAAAGAAAGTATTATAATTTTTTTCCATAATAAACTTTACAAAATTTTAATACTTAAACATCATAAGTATATTTTGTCGTACAACGAATTAGCAAAGTAAAGAATAGCAATAAGTTTAAAAAGTTGTTTAAATTACTATTTTTGTTTTTATCAAGAAAAATATCCTCCGGTAGCGATAATCAACGAAATTAAAAAAAAAAAATTAAGCAGAACAAAACAAAACAAAACAAAAAAAAAACAAAAAAAAAAAACAGAAGAGATTAAAAAACCTCCCTTTATGATTACATAAAATCCAGCAACTTCTCCCGTCTCTCTATACACGCCGTAGATCACGAAGCAGTCCCAATTTAACGACCTCGACGGGCTTTCGCCAGCGCGTGGCTAATTTCATAGGAGGAGTTCCTTTTTCCTCTCCTTCTCGAGTGTGTGTGTGTGTGTGTGTGTGTGTGTGTGTGTGTGTGTGTGTGTGTGTGTGTGTGTGTGTGTGTGTGTGTGTGTGTGTGTGTATATAGGAGATTCTTGCCTCTCTATCGGTCTATGCGCTATACGTATACCGCTACCACTTTAGCAAAGTACAGTCATTTTAGGATGATCGATTTTATAGCCGGGAGCGAGAGAGCTCCTTTAAAGGAGTAGAGTCGAGTAGCCATTGTGTCGCGCATAAGGTACAGCCAGCGAGTACCTCAGGTTGTATATATTATAAACGTTCGAACTAATCGCGTTATAAATTCATTCTAGTATCTTCGATCGATTGGATATCGTATCTCTCTGTATATGAGCTTAATCGAATATTATGTGTCTTAGTTTGACGATGATGAATTTTTTGTTTCTTCTTTTTTTTTTTTTTTTTTTTTTGTTTTGTTTTGTTTTAACTAGCCAGGATATAATACTCGATATGTTAATGTTTTCTTTTGTTTTTTGGAAGCAGCGTGTATGAATTCTGACATTATTGGATTAGGCTTGTTACAGTTGCATAAAGCTAACGTATGAGGCTTAAATTTATTTTTTTTAAAATGAAAAAATCCAAACGTTATAAAGTAAACGTGCGATGATTCGTGAAGAAAATGCAACGTCTAAGCGCAACAAATCACAATCGTTTGTAATTTCGCGTACGCGGAGACGCGCGATAAATTACAAAAGTATTTATTTTTCCTTCCTTTGCCGCGTACACACTAAAACAAAATCGTGAATCATTGCATCGAAACGATCATTTAATTCGTTCTAATGGCAAACGCGCGTTCCCGAAAGTTGAAAATTACACGTGACATAAGTTAAACCCTCTTATCTCTTACGTAAAATACAAAGGGGTACACTAAATTTAACGTATTATCGAATAACGCGCGCTTATATGTATACCAAGTTTAATACGTATCCCAGAAACGTATGTGTAAGCGCTTACGTGTACATTTACACGAAATGTGTAACATTAATTCGTATAAACACAGTGCAATATCGATTAAAGATACACGGGGATAAAGTGTCGACGAGCACGTAGCAACTGGTGGATATCTTGACAAGCGAAAAGTGTGTCGGTATATTTTTCTCGAGGGAGACTATATCGCGCCTCTCCTCTTGTGTGTACTATATACTCACTGTGTATTTAATGTGTTTCGAAGAGCAAAGATGCCATCTTATGTACCTTCGGCGTTAAACTTTCTCCAGCGTCGTTATTATTTATAGATGTGCACGTCGCTGAAAGTCTCTCTCTCTCTCTCTCTCTCTCTCTTTCTTACTTTGGTAGGATTGGAAATTTACTTTGTTTTTTTTTTTTTTTTTTTTTTTTTTCATACCAACGGAGCTTGAAACTTTGATGTTTGCTCGGTTGTAAATGCTTGGAAACCGATGGATTGTACAATTGACGCGTCGATGACGTCGATGTGCACAAAATCATGCTCGACTTTTCTTTTTTCTCCTTGTTTCCTTCCTTTTTTTTTTCTGGCGCTTTGTCGACAGAGTCGTATTACTGAGTGAGTGATTTAAGGCTGATTAGGGTGAACGTAAGCTATTGTTAGCGGAGGATATTTCATGGATGAAGCGTTGTTTAAGGCGACACATTATAAGAATGATTTATCGTGGTTTATTTTGAATTACACCCATAGATATTATAATTACCTCGCTGATCGAGATCATTACTGATTGGAATATTGTGATTTAAAGAGATTTAAATTATTTTCGTCATTTTTAAACAATAAAAATGACAACATCTTCAATTTATTTATACTTTTAAACAAATTTGATCGTTGATTAATAAAACTACGTCGTAACTTTAAAATTCTAATAAAATTAAATAAATTATAATTATATATAATTATATTTTTATTCGACATTAAATTATATTGTATAAAAATGCAAATAAAAAAAAAAAAAAAAAACAAGAAATAAAAACACATTAAAAGAAAATATTTTGCGTAAAAGACGACGAAAAGTCAATTATTAAACTATAAAGTTTGAAACATTGCGGCACGTAGCGTACTATCTTTAAAAAGCGAGCTTCGCTAGAAAAAAAATTGTGCAATTTCATCGGTGGAGTTAACGCAATAGACTCGGATTCGCGATAATAATTCTTGGACGTCCAGATATAATCACCGTAAACTATTCAGCGTGGAAAGTGCGTTCGAAGAAAAAAAAAAAGCTAACGAAATGAAAAATAATCAAAATATCGAAACATTGTCGTCGTTGATTTTAGATGACTTTTTGATTAATGATCGGATAAGAAGATTAGAATGAGGCGTGAACATCGGGATGATGAATTTTACGAATTTTCATTTTTATCGTATAAAAAATTTTCCATCATTAATCACCAACGTAATCGGGAATTTACACAATTTTGATACTTTTTTTTTTTATTTTTCATTTATTCGTTATTTAATAGTTACACCAATCGTGAGTGAGAAACTTTCGCATAATCCATTGAATAATCTCTGAAAAAGAAAACAAAGAATCGCAAGAAAATTTGCCTTTTTTTTCCCTTTTAATAGCTCGATAAATAAACGTTAACGTTGCACGCTCGTTATACGAGCCATCGCATTAAAATTATAATTCAAACTTTCTTTTTTCATTTTTACGCCGTTAAAGTCAACTTGAAAGAGTAAGGGAGGAGGGGAGAAGGGAGGAGAAAAATAATTCCTGCGCGAAAGATGAAACCTTCCGAGCGGTCACGAGCTAGATATATATCTTTTCTATTAGGAGATCCATCGACTTCCTTTATTTATCCAACCAAAGCATTTTCCCAATTTAAATGTACCCTGAGCTTTCACGGCATCGAAAACAAAAGAATAAAAATAAGAAGAAGTAAATTCGAGCGGATAAGTATACGCGGTGTAATGGTAATGCCACATCGGTATACTTAACCGTGGACAAGTCAGTTCTATTTGAAAATTCGCGCTGCTCGTATGTGTGTGTGTGTGTGTGTGTGTGTGTGTGTGTGTGTGTGTGTGTGTGCCTATTCGTGTAAATCTCACGGGAAAAAAAAAAAAAAAATTAAAAAGACGAAGGAGAAGAAAGTCGAGCAGAGGTAAAGGAAGCGGGGAAAAATCGATCGTTACGATCGTGACACGATAGCCGCATACCTAACCCTATCCTTTCCAACTTGTTATTATTGCCTCTACCTTTTGTTCTTCCGCGAGTGATAAGGATTAAGTTTACGATTGCTTTTATTTTTAACGTTGTTAACCCTTGCGCGACCGTTTATTTTTGACCGATCTTGCGCCGGGTGTGTTCATTAAACGCTTTACGTGCTCGGCGGTAGCACGGGTAATTGAGTGATTAAAGAAGCCAAGTGAAAAGTTGTGCGACGCGCGGGGGTATATATTGTTATAATTCATAATTTAAGGATTATTTTTATTGCCACGGTAATAGCGCGGCTCTTTATTTATAAATTCTTTTTTCGGATATGCATATAGTATTTTCGGATGTTTATAGTACGGTATTGTTTTGTTTCAAAAATTAGGTTTACCTTGCTCTTATTTTTTATAACAGATGTTATTTTTCTTGTATATGTAAGATAAAAGCTTGTTTAACTTTATTTACCTTTCGTTTGTAAAATGAAAAAAAAACCGTTTTAAAATCAAACTTTTTAACGAGCAATCGCGTAACATTCCGTAATCGCGGCATAATACGTCAACTTTAGAATTTTTCTTTTTTTTTTTTTTTGTTTTTTTTTTTTGAAACGATTCGCTCAAAACAATTATAAAGTTATGGAACGATCATTGTTGCTGGAGGTGCCAATTTTTATCGCAATCGTACAGCTCAACATTTAATTATTCTCTACCAATATTTCGAAATTTGGATATTTTACCCATCTATGTATAGATGAGAACGTATACATATCACGTGGGAACAAACTAGGCAGATTGTTTCATCCTTAAGTATCGACACAATAGAAAGCATTGCCCGAAGCTCGATTGATATCAATGGTCCGGAGGATATGTACACTCTTATTCGAATGGTGATAGTTTTCACGATCACAACGATTATTTTTCATTCAATTTAATCAGGGCACGAGGGATATTGAAAATACGATTGAGAGAAAGAAGTGCCTTTGTTTATTAATGTCGATACTATGCCTATTATTATTGGTTTAATTTTATCTTTAAATGCTTAAATTTATAATTCAAATTAACCCACCAACGATTAATATATTTTCGAGATTAATTCGAATTATAAATGGATTAAAAAGTTTTTATTCAAGTTTTATATTAGATTATTTACATCCGGGATTAAAAATTCCTTCCGTTATGCCAAAACGTACGAAGCTCGCAATCATCACCTATCAAAAAAAATCTTCGTTGATTCAAACGAACTTACAAAGCTCAACACTAGAAGTTTTCAATCGAGGGCGTCGTCGGTCGGGCGATCACGCTTTCACTCACGCGAATAATCGGCACTCGAGACGAGGATCGGACGTTGAGTCGAGCTCTTTTTCTCAGTCTCTCTTTCGTTCGCGCTCATGATTTTCGTTTTATCAGGACTATATTCTACCGGCGATTATTCTTTGTTTTCCGCAATTTCTTTCCTCCCTCTTTCACATTAATTTCGCGGACACGTGCCTCTTGTGTTCCATTTAGCGGTTTTATATATCGACTAACTAGACGATGCGGTTGTCTTTTCGTGGTGGATTATGGCCTCGTTGTACGCTCTTGTATATATACGTTCGTATTTACACTCGAGATGTTAAGCTTACTCGATGATAACTCCCAGGGACTTGGGTTATTGTGGTTTCTTGGGAGCCTCGATGTACTACGATTTGTTCGTTGGTCTAGCTTTAATTGGCTATCGTTTGGCTTTTCTATGCAGTTCGGTGCACGATGCTCTAGGTAAAATATTGCGAAATAGTAATGTATTTATTGGTGGTAAATTGAAATTCGTTCGCTGCTAATAATTTGTTTGAATATAATTTTTTTGTTATATATTTTATAGTTTTTTTTTTTTTTTTCTTCGCTTATTAATCGATATTTTGTATTACTTCGAAATTATTTTTACGACAGAATCAGTATATTGTAGAATATTTTGTCCTAAAAAATATTCTATTTCTAACGATAATTATTTTTTTAAAATTCGTTTTCTTAATTTCAAGATTATTGGTCTTGATAAACGATGCCGAACAATTTCAGTAAACAACTACATCAGAATTCAAGGCTCAAACCTCATCGTCCACAAACTACACAAGCCAACGATTACGGTTTCGATAATTCGAGGCAGTCGGTCGCTATATAAAAACAGAGATAAAACAAAGAAAAATAAAAGAAAATAGAAATAAAAAAAAAAAAAAAAAAAAAAAAAAAATATACGTTCCTCGCTCGAAAACAGATTCCGAAGCGTAAAAATCGGATTACACGATACGCGCATATTCTTTTGCGCAATTTTTTTCTTCGACTTACGCACATAGCAAGTTGCGCAATTTACATACCTCGTTGATAAAAATCGAGAGCGTAAATTTTCTCTCTGTCTCACTCTCTCTCTCTCTCTCTTTCTATCTCATCTCGGTCGATGATGTATGGTAATGCGGGCGAGGAAAAGTGAAATACGCCGAGCCGAAGAATCTCGCGAGCGCGTTACGTTCGATGCCTCTTTGCTTTATAACGATTTATTTTTTTTATCGCGGATTCGAACGCTTGTTAAGCGATCGATTTTTTGATTTTTCATAGCGCATAAAGTGTCGTGCGCGCATCGATTTTGTATTAACGTTACGATCCTAGTAAAATGTTTTGGGTAGGTATCTTGTCATTGTTACGTGAATCGTTGGGACGTCGAATGCATAAATTTTGTATTAGTTTTTAGATTAGAATTGATGTTTTGGATAAGTTTTTTTGGCTTGTCGTGTTTGGTAAATTTTTTTATCCATTGTAAATCTAAAATTCTTTAAGTTTATTGAAGGGTTAATTTATAGAACTTATATTTTTTAACAATTACAATTTTTGAAAAATTTTAAGACAAAATGAGATATAAACTTATATATAATCCTTTGATTTCAAATATAAATAATTAACCAATTAATCTTGACGGTTGCATTAAAACGTGTACACCTGTCTAATCGTTATTCATTTCTCGTTCATCAGATTTTCCAAGCGTCAACGGGGTAACGATTTATTTCAATGATCGTTTCACGACCAATTATCAAGCATCGAATAAAGCGCGTTTACTTATTTACGAAAAAGAACAAGCGCGCGAGAATCAAGAAGCGAATAATACGTAAAGTACGAAATAACAAATTTAATGAAGAATATTTTATTATTATTTCGTACACGTTATTGTCTTTACATTTAATCTCCTCGAATTTCGCTATTCCGTTCGCCGTCGAGTCGTATTCGTTGTTGAACCGTCGAAGAAGAGCCGTTTTCGTACTCGGTTTTGTTATACCGTCGAATTCGCCGTGTGATGAATCGAATCGTTTTGTATCGCGATCGCGTAAACGTGTGTGCTTTCTTACAGCGGTTTGTTCCATAACGGTTGACAGACTTAGAGTGTTTCAAATCTTCGTTTTTCTTGTATTCTTCTTTTGGATTGTTACTCATGAAGCTTCCTTGTTCGATGGATGTTTTCGGCTCGTGATAGCGCATTGTCTGCAAATGTTTCTTGTTTTTTTTTTTTTTTTTTTTTTTTTTCTCTTATGGCAATTCCAAGAAACGAGAAATGTGGTTGTAAAATATGTTGGTGTACAGGAGAATATTAAATTAAAATTTGATACGTCATTGCTGAAAAGTATCGTGATAAATATTTGATTTATAATTTATTTTTTTAAAGAATGATATAATAAAGTTTAATGTGTATACTTGGTATTTTATGTACAATATAAGAGAAATATTAATTAATTTCGTCAGATTTAGGAATAACAAGTAATATTAAAAATTCTTTAGATCCATTTAGTTCAGTATTATTTAATTTAAATGTACATAAACGTTTTGGTATATATCCACTTATAACTACTTTATAATTTTCTATTTACATTTCTAGGAAATTTTTAAATATAAAAAATACGACTAATAATTTAACGTTGTAAGACATCAATTTAAAATGATTCTGATAAAGTCTATCAATTTCGGTTATTTTTCACCAAAAAGAAAGTCATCTCTTTAATCATTTACGTAAACCAAAATATTTTTTTTTTTCTAAAAAAAAAAAAAAAAAAAAAAAAAGAAAAAATTCAATAAAAATAATGTCTAGTTAATTCAAACATTCATTTTTAGCAATACAAACGAATACATCGAATAAAATCAGTTTCTTTTCGTTTTATCTTTGCTATAAATAATTGCAACGATTATTTGTACATATACAGCGTCGTAAAATCTACAAAAATCATTATTCCATTCTGAGCTAGCAAAGAAAAAAAAAAAGTAAAGCCACAATAATTCTCGAAATAACGAACTATTCGGGAAAAAACATCGTAGTACAGTTGTGCGGTTACCAGCTCCAAAAGAGCGTCACAACCGAAGAGAGCATCGAGAATATCTTCTATATAAACAACACGTACCGAAAGATCTACTTCCGCTCGGTGTTGGTCTCGGAAAGAATTGAGAGTTCGATTTGCGTAGTTGGTGAATTATCTTAACCGTACTCCCCCTATATCTCTTTCTATTAAAAAAAAAAAAAAAAAAAAATAAAGTGACGCTCTCTTCTTGCGTGCCTCTTCCTGTAATTACATCGATATTTAATCGTCTCTTCGACTATGTTGAAACAAATAGGGAGAGAGAGAGAGAGAGAAAGAGAAAAAGAGAGAGAGAGAAAAAGAGATGGAGAAGAAGGAGCTAAGTGTTAGTTCTGCTTCGATTTTCCAAGTGAGTCTTTTGTTTATTTTCTCACAGAGACCGGCAAGCTATCTAAGAGAAAGAGAGAGAGAGAGAGAAAGAAAGAAAGAGAGTGAGAGAGAGAGAAAGATCTATCTTTTAAAGAGTGAAAAGACGATGTTTTAAGTTACGAAAATTTCACTTGCCGGACGATACTGTTTGCTTTTTTTTATGAACTGCCGTGAAAAATAAATTGTCAGATATTTAAGGTAATTATTGTTCTGGCGTTAGGTAATTCAAAAAATGTCCCGATCGATTTTGAAGAAACATTTGATGATTATCGATCGAGTGAAAATATATTTAATGTGAAAAAGATTATTTAATTCTTAACGTTTAATCACCGATCATCATTAAGATTTTAACCGCGTTAATGTGTTTTTTTTTTTATTAAAATTTTATTAAACTGAATCAGTTCAAGCCGTAAGGTAATGTTATTTTTTTATATAATAAACGACAATTCTTACAAAAAATTAAATAATCATCAACAATACGAATAAAGTATTATTGGAGTATTAATATTCGATATCATTAATTTGTTGACAGACACATATTTTAAAATTTTTTATCGGCGTTCTAGTGAAAGAAAAAAAGATTTTAACGTACATATTTAAAAAATAATGTATTTAGAAAACACGTAAATCGTTACTTTTAAAGTATAAAAGATCTAGAAATAATAACCCCATCTGAATACGTTTTAGAGAAATAAAATAAACATCATTATCTGAAGAAAAAAAAAGATAAGTAAACAATTATTGTAAAAATATTAGGAAATTTTAAAGCGTAAAAATTTTATTTACCTAATGCCAAAATGGCAATAAAAATAATAATTATACGTATATAGTAGACTTGCTGAAAATCGCAAGTATATAAAAATAAACGATTATCGGTAGCTCCGTTCTTCTTAATCTTCGCTCATCGATAATACTGAAGACAACTTCATTTCTCCTTATCGCTGAGATAACAATTTTTCGTGGTGCGTCGTTTTGGCATAAATATCTACATGTACACGTCGATCCCTTTTCATCGATCCTGCGGTTGCCACAATAAAGTCTCTGAAACGCTTTCCTCATTAAATTTAACAGCTCTTTTGCGGCTCTCTCGATTTTCGTTAATGAGGCGGTGTCGCGACGACTCGTCCAAAATTGCGCGAGGTTTTGTTGTCTATATATATATTTTTTTTTGTTTCGATCGTTTTTTTTTTTTTTTGTTTTATTACCATTATTATTTTTTTTTTTTAGCTTTTTAATTAAGAGAAAACTGGATTATTTAGTATTGCAACTAATCGCGCGTGCGCTTGTAATAATTTTAAATGTTATTTTTTGCGCAACGCTCGTTAAATCGATCGTATATTTGTTATAAGTTAACGTAAGGTTTGCTTTTAACGAACGTTTATAATCACGCGGGTTGAACAACGATTGCAACGATGTTTATTTTGTACGTTAAGAATCGATCATTATAATTATGAAACGATTTTACTAATTAATTAATGGATAATGAATTCGTTTTTTTTTTTTTTTTTTTGAAATTGATATATGACGGATAAAAATGAAAAAATCGAAAATGAATTTTACGAGCGACAATTTATACAATGATTCATTTATTCTTATGATTGCCATTTTACTATTTACGAAAAAAGTATCTATGCGTATTCTATATTCATTGAACTGTGATTTTTAAAATAACGTCTCTACTATTTTTTAATCATTTTCCGATCGTAAAATACCATATATAAGCAACTTTTGATGCAATCCCTTAATAGACTTGCGCAGTTTAAAATAATATTTTGCGATAATTAGTCTAATTATAAACGTCAAGTCTCTCATCTTTTGCAATATAACGTGAACTTTCGACGAGCGATAATAAGAAAGACGTAAATTAAGTATTGAGAAGCGCCGATGAAAACAAAAAAAAAAAATTCCTTCGACGTAACTATTCATTTTTTTTACGAAGATTTTAAATTTGGCTCTTAAAAATTGTATAACTATCGCTTTCTTTTATTTAATTATTGGTATCGATTGATTGAATAAACGTTCGCGAAAAATGTCGGTTGAAAGTTTAAGAATTAAAATATTGATACTATCATTACTTTTTTTTTTTTTTTTTTTTTTTTTTTTTTCTTGTAACTGGTGTTAATTCTTATTATATTTTCAAAGAGATAAGAAAAAAGAACATTAAATATTTTTCTTTTTTGTTAACGAATCATTATTTTTTTAACATTACGTAACTGCATTTACATATATAAAAAGAAAAAATTTAAACATTATCACAATTCAATTTCATTACATAACATTGTTCGAAAAAGTCGAAAAATAAGTTTTCCCATCGGACAATATTTTTTTAGCAATATATTTCCCAATACTTATTTAATTGTCGTATCGAAAGATATTAAATGGAAAACGCGTGTCGTATATAAAGGCGCGTATGTGTGTGTGTACCTACATCGAAATCATCGACGACGATTAAAATCATATACACGACGACGGCTGGTTAATCGTCGATGGTTAACCGCCCCCCCTCCCCCTTCGACGACGAGAAAAAAAAAAAAAAGGCATCGGAATAAAATACGTCGTTCCACGTTGATTATCCCCGTGTGTACTAAAAAAAAGTCTTCGGAAACGAAATAAAAATTATCTTCTGCAATTTAAAGCCTCAAGTTGTACAATTAGAAAAATATCCTCCCACTTATCTCGATAATTAGCCTCTCTGATTATAAACGTCAGGATTTTTCGTGCGTTGATTCAGTGTTTGTAATTACGGATAAATCATTGCTCGCATGTGTGTACCTTGAGATCGGATTTAAAAAAAAAAAAAAAAAAAAAAAAAAAAAAAAAAAAAAAAAAAAAAAAAAAAAAAAAGAACGAATAATCGTGCGTTAAAATGGAAAAAGGTAAATTATTTTACGCGTTTATCTCTTCTCCGATTTCGTTCGATTAATCGATCGACTCTGCAAATCGATAGATTTTAACCGTTTCATCTTTCCTTCGTCTCTTACCTCGTTTCGTTTTTCCTTCATTTTCTCTTTTTTTTTTTTTTTTTTCCTTGTTTTACCTCGTTCATTTTGCCGATGCGCACAATCCGTACAATCGTAAATCTGCTTTGTAATAACGGCGATTACCAATATGCCGGTACGGAGACTCCTCTACCCGTTATTCCATCTCTTTCTCCCGTTCGTTTTGCCCTCGGTTTCGACATTCTCGGCTTTGAGTCTTCTCTCATGTACCATATACGCGGCGACTATAGTCACCGGTGTTTCCATCGCGTGGCTACTTCGTTTCGATTTTGGAATACACATCTATGCGTTTATTCGAGCGTCGTTAAGCGTTTTTCTATTTATTTTTTTTTCTCCTTTCTCTATGTTAAATTTTCTTCCCTCTCTTTTTCCTCTTACTTTTACTTTTTGATTAACGATTTGTGACGACTAGATTCTTGGAAGATTTAGCGGGTGTTGATTAATATAGTATTTATTTTTCTCAAGAGAAGGATTTAAATTGAATTTTCATAATGAGTGTAAGATGTTATTTTTAATAATGGTAAATAAATTTCGTCGTTTAAACAAGTGATTTATGTTCGGTTTATACTCAAATTAATTTCTATTATATAAGTACAATATATCTGAATTTCAAAATACTATATTTTGAAGCATATTGAAGATTACAACATGTTTAAATTTTATTTCAACGATTATATATTTCACGAATTTTCGTAATTTTTATTGAAAACTGGATTGTAATAACAATATTCCTTTGTATAAATTTCTATAAAAAAATCGAGAAAATAGATGGAGACAAAAATAGTTACAGTAATTTTTTTTTTTTTTTTTTTTTTATCATTGTTCAGAAATTCAAATAAAGAATTTACTTTGAAAATTTTTTAAAGTAGCTCCAATCGATTTGCAAAGAAAATCTTTGAAAAAATAAAGTAATATAAAATAAAAAATAAAAAAAAAAAAGAAGAGTTAATTTTAACGCAAATTTTTGCGTCATTGTTACCGGAAACAAAAATTTAAAAAAGGAGAGAATAAGGTATAGAAACGAGAAAAATTTTCTCCATCTTTTCAGGACTATAGCTCGCCTCTTACTTCTCGGTAACAAATCGTCATGTCCAGCAACTTCAACTTATCTCATGAATTTTTTAACTCGCCAAAGGATGTATAGATACCGATTTCTGTACAAAATACACACAAAGCCGATATAAATTTCAACCTCTGTATTATTTCTCCGTCCGCGTAGAGTAAGTTAGCCATTGAGTGCTTTTACCTTTTCTCCGCTAGCTCCGCGCACCTGCGAAATGGAAAGAGTCCCGAGGGATAAAGCACCGCGAACTGCATAGGAGACGACGAATTTAGAGAAAGAGAAAATTCAACGTGAAAAAGAGAGCGAGAGAGAGAGAGAGAGAGACGGGGAGAATAAAAGTAGCAGAACTCGTCTGCGAGCAAAGAGAACTCGTAAAACCTTAGACAAATGGCGCCGGTGGCGGCTGAATTTTCGCTTCTTTTTTTTCCTTTTTCTCCTAAGCATGTGTTTGCATTCGTGTTTGTGTGAGTGTGTGTGTGTGTGTGTGTGTGTGTGTGTGTGTGTGTGTGTAATATATGTTTCGTCGTTCGTTTATTATACACAGTCGAGGTATACAATGCGACGTTGTCGTCTTTGATAAACTATACCCAATAACAGGAACCCTTTCTATTTCTTTAACATCAAGCGTCATAAAGATTTGATAATGAAGCGAATCGACGTATAAGCGAGAACACGACAGAAGTCGACGTAATATTCAAGGTGGAGGTATGTTCGCGGAGGCTTTTTGTCAATGATGTATCTATATGCTGGCTTTAATGCAGAAACTGCACCCATTCGTTATTAATGCACTCGTATTAATCAAAGGATAAAAGTTGGTTCTTTGAAAAATTTTATTTTGAATATCCACAAGCGCCATTACTATTTGTTAAGTGGATTGGCATTCTTGATTGGTAATATTTAGTTGGTAAATTATATCGTATTATAACCTACGTCAAAGAAATTTATCGATATTTTTAAATAAGATTTTACGTAATTATATGCAATTTTATATAACTGACTTTGCGTAGCCTATAACGTGAGAGTAGTTAAAGATAGAACATGTTCAGACAATAGTTATTGACTTTTGCAGACTTTTTTTAAGAATATTTTGTATTAAACAATTTAATTATTGTTATTATTATCGTTGTTTAAGTTAAAAAAAAACAATATATGCTTTAAAAAGATAAAACTTTTTTTTGGTGGATTGTATATAATAAAAAATTAAATATTACAATTAAAATTTCATCTATCTGGACTAATGCAAATATTTAATCAACAATCAAAATAAAACTAAAGGTGAAAAAATTGAAAAATTTTAAAATCAAAATAAAATCTTTTGAATCCGCGACAAAATTAAATATTCAATCAATCATCTTTATTACGAGATCGTAAGAATTCATAAATTTCAGCAT